>ML777527.1:747353-759751 GCA_009831015.1 Picea engelmannii | reverse complement strand
GGGGGGTAGAGAGAAAAATATGGGCAAAGAGTGTAAGTTATACTAAGGAGGAGAGAGAGAAAGGGTGGGAGAGAGGAGGAAGAGAGAGGGAGCGTAATCAGTGAGGGAGGGACAATGGAGGAGAGATAGAGAGAGAGAGAGGAGGGGGGGGAAGGGAGATAGAGAAAGAGTGGGTGTGAGAGTTTGAGGCATGGAAAGGAAAGGTCTAGGTCTAGGTTCTTCCATTCCTTGTGATGTCTGGGTATTTCCATGTCTAGGTTTTACCATGTATAGGAGTGTGAGAGGGAGAGAAAGGGAGATAGATAGAGAGAGTGAGAGGAAGGGGGGGATAGAGAGGGAAGGCAAGGGAGGTAGAGAAAGGTAAAGAGAGAAATAGGGTAGAGTGGAAGAGAGAGAGAGAGGCAAAGAGAGAAAGGCGGGAGAGTGGGAGAGACAGAGAGATAAAGAGAGAAAGGGGGTGTTATCACATGCTAAGTTGTATTAATTTTTCCAAAGAATCTTGTCCTTGTTTTATATTTCCACTCAAATTTTAAAACTTTTTCACCAGCTCCGTCAAGCTCCCATCACCTAAATCCTTTACTCGAATAATCATCCAAAATAGTCATGTCCTCCACAAGTCAAATTTGGAAAATATCTGAAACCTATATCTAGCCTTAATGCTTATCTAAATCCCTCGTTTCCATCACTTAATTCATTTTTACCCTTATTATCATATTCCCGTTGAAAACTAAAAACATTCATTTTATTAAGATTAATCTCCCTTATCATATCCACAAAGTCATGTGATGAGCCTCATATGCCCAAAGTCCATAGAAAAATGGAAAAAGGTTTATTATTATTATTACAAATATTTGTATATTAAAATATTTATATTAATATTTAATCCAAGATTTAATTCTTGACCTCACGTCAAGTCATGGGCATGAATCTCAATTTTAAATATTGAAAAGTCAAAGGGTGGATGGAGAGCACATATCCATTTCGGGGGTTGAAAGTGATCAAGAGTTATTTTTTTTAAGTGATCCCAAAATCTAAACCAGCGTGTGATTGGATACCTGTTCTTACTTGGTGCGTTTCGGGAGATGGAGAGGTGTGGACTAAAACCAATATCCACAAGATCCGAAATTTCCTTACTTTAAATTTAGATTATTCCCTATTCCCCACAATAAAATAATATTATTTTATGAATATGCGTGCCCTAAGTCTGAACTATGAAGTTTTTATGATAAATGTTTCCTCCCGATGAAATAATTTCATAGAGGTGAAAAATAAATTTTACAACAGATAAATAAATGTTTTTGAATGGGAAAATGTACGTGGACTAAATATTTGGATAATTGTTTTTCCAAAGTTTTTACAGAAGTAAAAGGGGAAGATCAAGGGATATTTTCATAGTTTACCAAGATGGTTTCCAACACATGGTTTTCAAAACCATGAGAAACAAACCAATAAATAGTTTTCACAGTGAAATGGTAAATATTTATTGGGAGAAACAAGACATGGTTTTCAAAACCAGGGGAAGCAAGCAATAAATGGTTTTTCAAAACCACGAGAAGCAAGCAATAAATGGTTTTTAAAAACCACAGGCATGAATTAAAATATGGAAATATAATTCTAAAGGATAAAAAATATTTGGGAATTATTTTTATTCAAATATATTATTCCCAAATATTTAAGGAGAATATGGATAAATGAAATTAGATTTGAAAGAGTACAAGTGACATTTCAAAGAGAATATGGCAGTCAATTTTCACAGCAGTTGAGGATCTAGAGCAGATTTACAGGACGATTTCCAGATGAACCAAAATGAACTTTCAAAATTCAAAGGATGTTATTGTAAAGCACTGACCCAGGAACATTAACCTTGTTCATTTTTCACACAGGTGTCAAAGATTGGGAGATTCCAAGAAATCTTGGAGCCATATTTTTTAGTTATGATTTCTTGTTCGAGACATGTTTTTGTGACACGTATTCTAGCCAGCTGGAGATGAATTTCAAGAAACTCAGAGAGTCTCTTCTTCAGAACAAGATTATCTACAAAAAATGTTATCATATTTTACACAACTGTTACGGTTTGAGAATTAAAGGTGGTGTTTTGAAGCCTATTTTTTCTCTTGAAAAGCAGCAGATTAGTTAAAACATGTCATGTTCTATTTGTAACTGTTTCTATTTTGGGAAAGGAGTTGGAGTTCGAAATTGTGAGCTGGGAGGGGCCTTTAGTGCTATATATTTCATTGTAAAAGAGTAGAGAAAGGGGGGCACTTTCAACCAAGAAGGTCAAGGGACTGCGTGTAAATTTCTTAGAATGTTCTCATGAATTAATATAGCAGTACATTGTTTTTGATAGCCGAGATTCATCACCATGTATTGTTTAGTGTGTTTTCCTCTAGTTCACATTCATTTGACTTCTGTTATTTCTTTTAAGCATAAATAAGAGTACATTATTGGAATTCAACCTTGATAGATGCTTCGTTCATATAGTTAATGTAGTTGTCGTGTTTAATGATTACAGGTCTAGAATTCATTCTTTGTTAAGTTCTATGTTCATTGTAGTCAACCTGATGTTATTTATTATAAAGTTACAATTGAGAATTCATCTTCGTTTTATGCTCTCATTTGTAGTGGGATTTTCTCTTTTCTCTCTTTCCATCATCTGAATACTATTTATTGCTGAAGGATATTCTTACATTGCCTCTGTTCCCTCAGGAGTACACTATATGTATTAATATCCATAGTATATCTAAGGATTTGACCCCATTCCCCAATGTTTTCTTCCTCTTGTTTTTCCTACCAATCCTTTTAAAAACCTAAACAAACATGTCCTATTGCAGAATCGGACCTCTGTGTGTCCATTGTCAAATATTTTTGAGTATTTTTAGTGTCTACATGTTTGAGAGAGCCCTCTCTAGTTGGAAGGGTTAGAATCCAACCTAAAGTTGGTTTATAGGTTACCTCTGTCATTTGTTTTATCAGTCAAATAAATTTATAGAGTGCTAACATTTTGGCGTCATTACTAGGGAACGAAGTTGAAATATTTACTGGGATAAACGACAAAGTTCATATCTGAGTATTGATGGTGAAAAGTATTCAGACACAGAAAGGTTGTACATCAGTCACCTAGCAACTCCATTTTCAAGAATCTAGAATTCAAAATTTTCATAGCGACTCCACTGTCCAAAGACTTAGTAGCCTAAAGATTTTATTAATGACTCCACTGTTGCAAGATGGATCACATATCTGCAAGGTATGCTCCAATGAATCGCTCTCACATTCTCATCTTTCCAAATCATATTTCTCATATAGATTGGAAAAAATATTTTCCTAAATACAAAGATGGGAAAGGAAATGATGTTGCCTTACACTTGATTAGATTTCACATGCACATATGTAAGTTGTGGGTTGAATTTCATGAGGATTGTTTGATGAAAATGTTTATGGCTACTCTAGAGGGGAAAGCAAGATTATGGTATGAAGTTTTAAAACCAGGTAGTTTATACTCTCTTAAGGATTTCCACATAACATTCTTTAAGCATTATGGAGAATCTAATCCTTCATTCTTGGTGTTTGAAGATTGTTATGAATTTTGTGAACATTTCATTAAGTACCTTGAAAATGTTTTTGTTAATGAAGAGTGTATGAATGATGAAATAATAGAATCCCTTTTATGAATATTCATCCCAACAACGAATAGTATCCCCCCCTTTGGTCAAAGAGGAAGATGATCAATAAATTGTTGTTAAAAGTCATTTTCCTTCTCCTGAATTTGATGAAGATACTCAACAAGATTTCCAGCAAGATAAAGTGTTTCAAAGTTGTCTTTCTTCCCCTATGAATGATGTGGTTGTTCAAATTCTAAGTGGCCTAGACATGGATGAGGATTCTGAAACTGCATCTATGGAGACTTTAAGTATTGAACAAACAAATGACATAGAGTTTCAGGAAAGAAACAAAATAGTGTATGCTACTTTTCAATCAGAAATACAAAAAGATAATGAAGAGGCAATGGTTTTATTAGATTCCTTTGAAAATCATAGTTTTGAAAATGCATCCATGGGAACTCTAGACTGTGAAATAGTTCATGCTCTTAGATTTTAACATTTGCAAGAAGATTATGAACAAGAAATTATTCCCCTTCATTCATTCGAAAGTCAAAATGACAGTCCTCAAGCAAAATTTCTGAAGGTTAATGAAACCAAATCAAAATTGTTTGATGAACAAGAGGATAGCCTTGATGCATATAATATGGATTTCATATTTGAAGATGTTGAAGAATGTATGAATGCTTTTGTTGATATGCATGGAAGAATATACAAACCTATTATTTCCATTTCATTTGAAATGTTCTCAAAACTGAAGAAATAGAGCCAAAACAATAAACACTTATGAAAGAGGTTTGTCTTTCTATTTTTGTTCATCAAGAAGAAATTATTTTTCATGGTTTTCAAGATGCTATGGCCGTCCTATTACAATCGTCAGTGAAGGAGAAATTTTTTTCATTCATAAGCTCTGATTTTGGATTCAATTTGTGTTTTTAGCTGCCATCTTTTACATTTGTCTTCCTGCTTAAGAAAATTGTGAGCAGAGGACAATCAGGAAGCCAATTTCTTGATTGGCTGCATTGGCACTTTAGCATCGCTTGATTGAGTATCCATTTCAACATTTTTAGAGTAGACAAGAGTGCACAAATAAGATTGTTGGTCAAGCATTTTTCAGTTTACGTTTTCAGCAGTGTGTACATTCAGATTGTAGTGGTGTATTTAGCATTTATTTTTCAGTTGACAGCAGTGTATAGACTTGATTTTTTACTGGATACTAGTGACAGGTCAAAGAAGGTTACACACATGTTTTGGGAGCAGCCCTATGGATCAGTCACTAGGTCTACGAGTTCTTTGCTACCTCACTGGGAGGATAACATCTCTGTTGGAGCCAATGTTATCACATGCTAATTTGTATTAATTTTTCCAAAGCATCTTGTCCTTGTGTTATCTTTCCACTCAAATTTTAAAAACATTTCACCAGTTTCGTCAAGCTCCCATCACCTAAAACCTTTACTCGAATAATCATCCAAAATAGTCATGTTCTCCATGAGTCAAAATTGGCAAATATCTCAAACCTACATCTAGCCTTAATGCTTATCTAAATCCCTCAGTTCCATCACTTCATTCATTTTTACCCTTATTATCATATTCCTGTTGAAAATAAAAAATATTCCTTTGATTAATCTTAATCTCCCTTATCCTATCCACAAAGTCATGTGATGAGCCTCATATGCCCATAGTCCTTAGAAAAATGGAAAAAGGTCTATTATTATTAATATAAATATTTTTATATTAAAATATGTATATTAATATTTAATCCAAGATTTAATTCATGACCTCACGTCAAATCATGGGCACGAATCTCAATTTTTAATATTGAAAAGTCAACGGGTGGATGGAGAGCACATATCCATTTCGGGGGTTGAAAGTGATCCAGATTTATTTTTTTTAAGTGGTCCCAAAATCCAAACCACTGTTTTGGTGATTGGATACGTGTTCTCACTTGGTGCATTTAGGGAGATGGAGTGGTGTGGACTAAAACCACTCTCCACAAGCTCCAAAATTTCCTTACTTTAAATTTAGATTATTCCCTATTCCCCACAATAAAATAAGATTATTTTATGAATATGTGTGCCCTAAGTCTAAACTATGAAGTTTTTATGATAAATGTTTCCTCCGGTGGAATAATTTCATAGAGGTGAAAATTAAATTTTACAGCGGAGAAATAAATGTTTTTGAATGGGAAAATGTATGTGGACTAAAGATTTGGATAATTGTTTATCCAAAGTTTTTACACAAGTAAAAGGGGAAGATCAAGGGATATTTTCATAGTTTACAAAGATGGTTTCCAAGAAATGGTTTTCAAAACCACGGGAAACAAACCAGTAAATAGTTTTCACAGTGAAATGGTAAATATTTATTGGGAAAAACAAGACATGGTTTTCAAAACCACAAGAAGCAAGCAATAAATGGTTTTTCAAAACCATGGACATGAATTAAAATATGGAAATTTAATTCTAGAGGATAAAAACTATTTGGGAATTATTTTTATTCAAATATATTATTCCCAAATATTTAAGGATAATATGGATAAATGAAATTAGATTTGAAAGAGTACAAGTGACATTTCAAAGAGAACGTGGCAGTCAGTTTCCGAAACAGTTGAGGATGTAGAGCAGATTTATAGGACAATTTCCAGATGAACCAGAATGAATTTTCAAAATTCAAAGGAGGTTATTGTCAAGCACGGGACCAAGAACATTAACCTTGTTCATTTTTCACAGAGGTGTCATGGATTGGGATATTCGATGGAATCTTAGAGCCATATTTTCTAGTTATGATTTCCTGTTCGAGACATGTTTTTGTGACACGTATTCTGGCCAACTGGAGAAGAATTTCAAGAAACTGAGAGAAGATTTTCTTCAGAACAAGCTTATCTACAAAAAATGTTCTCATATTTTCCACAGGTATTACGATTTGAGAATTAAAGGTGGCGTTTTGAAGCCTATTTTTTCTCCTGAAATGTAGGAGATCAGTTAAAACATGTCATGTTCTGTTTGTAACTATTTCTATTTTGGGAGAGTTGGAGTTCCTAATTGTGAGCTGGAAGGGGCCTTTAGTGATATATATTTCATTGTAAAAGAGTAGAGAAATGGGGGGACGTTAAGCAAGGAAGGCGAAGGGAGTGTGTGTAAATTTCTCAGAATGCTCTCATGAATTAATAGAGTAGTACATAGCTTTTGATAGATGAGATTCATAACGATGTATTCTTTAGTATGTTTTCCTCTAGTTCACATTCATTTCACTTTTGTTATTTCTTCTAAGAATAGCTAAGAGTACATGAATGTAATTCATCCTTGATAGATGCTCCTTTCATATAGTTAATGTAGTTGTCGTGTTTAATGATTACAGGTCCAGAATTCACTCTCTGTTAAGTGCTCTGTTCATTGTAGTCAGCCTGATATTATTTCTTCTAAAGCTACAATTGAGAATTCATATTTGTTTTATGCTCTCATTTGTAATGGGATTTTCTCTTTTCTACATTTCCATCATCTGAATACTATTTGTTGCTGAAGGATATGCTTAATTTTCCTCTGTTTCCTCGGGAGTACACTAGATGTATTAATATTCATAGTATATCTCAGGATTTGACCCCATTTACCAATGTTTTCTTCTTCTTGTTTTTCCTACCAACCTTTTTAAAAACCTAAACAAACATGTCCTATTGCAGAATATGACCTCTGTGTGTCCATTTCCAAATCGTTTTGAGTATTTTCAGTCTCTACATTTTTTAGAGAGCCCTCTCTGTTGGAAGGGTCAGAATCCAACCTAAATTTGGTTTGTAGGTTACCTCTGTCATTTGTTTTATCATTCGAACAAATTTACAGAGTGCTACCATTTTGGCGTCGTTGTCGGGGAGTGAAGGTGAAATATTCCTTGGGATAAACGACAAAGTTCAGATCTGAGTACTGATGGTGAAAAGTATTCAAACACAGAAAGGTTGTACATCATTCACCTGGCGACTCCATTTTCAAGAATCTAGAATTCAAAATTTTCATAGCGACTCCACTGTCCAAAGACTCAATAGCCTAAAGATTTTATTGATGAATCCACTACTGCAAGATGGATCACAAAAATGCAAGGTATGATCCAATGAATCGCTCTCATATTCCTATCTTTCCAAATATTATTTCTCATATAGTTGGCAAAAATATTTTCCTAAATTCAAATACGGGAAAGGAAATGATGTTGCCTTGCACTTGATTAGATTTCACATGCATATATGTAAGTTGGGGGTTGAATTTCATGAGGAGTTTTTGATGAAAATTTGTATGGCTACTCTAGAGGGGAAAGAAAGATTATGGTTTGAAGGTTTAAAACCAGGTAGCTTATACTCTCCTAAGGATTTCCACATAACATTCTTTAAGCATTATGGAGAATCTAATCCTTCATTCTTGGTGTTTGAAGATTGTTGTGAATTTTGTGAGCATTTCATTAAGTACCTTGAAAATGTTTTTGGTAATGAAGAGTGTATGAATGATGAAATCATAGAAGCCCTTTATGAATATTCATCCCAACAACAAATAGTATCCCCTCCTTTGGATAAAGAGGAAGATGATCAATAAATTGTTGTTAAAAGTCATTTTCCTTCTCCTAAACTTGATGAAGATATTCAACAAGATTTCCAGCAAGACAAAGTGTTTCAAAATTTTCTTTTTTCCCCTGTGAATGATCTGGTTGTTCAAATTCTAAGTGGGCTAAACATGGATGAGGATTCTGAAACTGCATCTATGGAGACTTCAAGCAGTGAAAAAACAAATGACATAGAGTTTCAGGAAAACAACAAAATAGTGTATGCCACTTTTCAATGAGAAATACAGAAAGATAATGAAGAGGCAGTTGTTTTACTTGATTCCTTTGAAAATCATAGTTTTGAAAATGCATCCATGGGAACTCTAAACTGTGAAATAGTTCATGTTGTTATATTTTCACATTTGAAATAAGATTATGAATAATAACTTATTCCCCTTCATTCATTCGAAAGTCAAAATGACAGTCCTCAAACAAAATTCTTGAAGGTTAATTAAACCAAATCAAAATTGTTTTATGAACAAGAGGATAGCCTTGATGCACATAATATGGCTATCATATTTGAAGATGTTCAAGAATGTATGAATGTTTTTATTGATATGCATGGAATAGTAGACAAACCTATTACTACCATTTCATTTGAAAATGTTCTCAGAACTGAAGAAATTGAGCAAAAAAAACAAACACTTATGAAAGAGGCTTGTCTTTCTATTTTTGTTCATCAAGAAGAAATGATTTTTCATGGTTTTCAAGATCTTGTGGATGTCCTATTACAGTCATCATTGAAGGATAAATTTGTTTCATTCATAAGCTCAAATTTTGGATTCAATTTTTGTTTTTAGCTACCATCTTTTACATTTGTCTGTCTGCTTAAGAAAAATGTGAGCAGAAGACAATCAGGAAGACAATTTCTTGATTGGCTGCATTGGCACTTTATCATCGCTTGATTGAGTATTCATTTCATCATTTTTAGAGTAGATAAGAGTGTGCAAATAAGATTGTTCGTCAAGAAATTTTCATTTTGGATTTTCAGTAGTGTGTACATTCAGATTGTAGTGGTGTCTTTAGCATTCATTTTTCATTTGAGAGCAATTTACAAACTTGGATTTTCAGTGGATACTGGTGATAGGTCACACCGGGGTACACACATGTTTTTGGAGAAGCCCAATGGATCAAGCACTGGGTCTACGAGTTCTTTGCTACCTCACTGGGAGGATAGCATCCCCGTTGGAGCCAATGTTATCACATGCTAATTTGTATTAATTTTTCCAGAGCATCTTGTCCTTGTGTTATCTTTCTACTCATATTTTAAAACTTTTTCACCAGCTTCGTCAAGCTCTCATCAACTAAATCCTTTACTCAAATAATCATCCAAAATAGTTATGTCCTCCATGAGTCAAAATTGGCAAATATATCAAGCCTATATCTATCCTTAATGCTTATCTAAATCCCTCGGTTCCATCACTTCATTCATTTTTACCCTTATTATCATATTTCCATTGAAAATTAAAAATATTCCTTTTATTAAGCTTAAGATACCTTATCCTATCCACAAAGTCATGTGATGAGCCTCATATGCCCAAAGTCCTTAGAAAAATGGAAAAAGGTTTATTATTATTAATATAAATATTTTTACACTAAAATATTTATATTAATATTTAATCCAAGATTTAATTCATGACCTCATGTCAAGTCATGGGCACGAATCTCAATTTTTAATATTGAAAAATCAAAGGGTGGATAGAGGTAGCATATCTATTTTGGGGCATTTCGGGGGTTGAAAGTGATCGAGAGTTATTTTTTTAAAGTGGTCTTGAAATCCAAAAAACTATTTTGGTGATTGGATATGTGTTCTTACTTGGTGCATTTCAGGAGATGGAGTGGTGTGGACTAAAACCACTCTCCTCAAGCTCCGAAATTTCCTTACTTTAAATTTAGATTATTCCCTATTCCCCACAGTAAAATAAGATTAAGTCTTAACTATGAAGTTTTTATGGAAAATTAAATTTTACAACATAGAAATAAATGTTTTTGAATGGGAAAAAGTATGTGGACTAAAGATTTGGATAATTGTTTATCCAAAGTTTTTACAGAAGTAAAAGGGGAAGATCAAGGGATATTTTCATAGTTTACCAAGATGGTTTCCAAGACATGGTTTTCAAAACCACGGGAAACAAACTAGTAAATAGTTTTCATAGTGAAATGGTAATTATTTATTCGGAAAAACAAGACATGGTTTTCAAAACCACGGGAAGCAAGCAATAAATGGTTTTTCAAAACCATAGGCATGAATTAAAATATGGAAATTTAATTCTACACGATAAAAAATATTTGGGAATTATTTGTATTCAAATATATTATTCCCAAATATTTAAGGAGAATATGGATAAATGGAATTAGATTTGAAAGAGTACAAGTGACATTTCAAAGAGAATGTGGCAGACAGTTTCTGCAGCAGTTAAGGATGCAGAGAATATTTACAGGATGATTCCCAGATGAATCAGAATGAATTTTCAAAATTCAAAGGAGGTTATTGTCAAGCAAGGACCCAAGAAAATTAAACTTGTTCATTTCTCACACAAGTGTCATGAATTGGGAGATTCGAAGGAATCTTGGAGCCATATTTTCCAGTTATGATTTCCTATTCGAGACATGTTTATGTGACATGTATTCCAGCCAACTAGAGATGAATTTCAAGAAACTAAGGGAGTATTTTCTTCAGAACAATCTTATCTACAAAAACCGTTCTCAAATTTTACACAGCTATATGGTTTGAGAATTAAAGGTGGCGTTTTGAAGCCTATTTTTTCTCCTAAAAAGCAAGAGATCAGTTAAAACATGTCATGTTCCCTTTGTAACTATTTCTATTTTGGGAAAGGAGTCGGAGTTAGAAATTGTGAGCTAGAAGGAGCCTTTAGTGCTATATATTTCATTGTAAAAGAGTAGATAAAGGGGGGACTTTCAGCCAGGAAGGCGAAGGGACTGTGTGTAAATTTCTCAGAATGTTCTCATAAATTAATACAGTAGTACGTTTCTTTTGATAGCCGAGATTCATCATGGTGTATTCTTTAGTGTGTTTTCCTCTAGTTCACATTCATTTCACTTCTGTTATTTCTTCTAAGCATAGCTAAGAGTACATAATTGGAATTCATCCTTGATAGATTCTCCTTTCATATAGTTAATCCAATTGTTGTGTTTAAAGATTACAGGTCCAGAATTCTCTCTCTGTTAAGTGCTTTGTTCATTGTAGTCAGCCTAATGTTATTTCTTCTAAAGTTACAATTGAGAATTCATCTTTGTTTGATGCTCTCATTTGTAATGGGATTTTCTCTTTTCTATCTTTACATTATCTAGATACTATTTATTACTGAAGGATATTATTACTTTTCCTCCATTCCCTCTAGAGTACACTAGCTATATTAATATTCATAGTATATCTCAGGATTTGACCCCATTGACCAATGTTTTCTTCCTCTTGTTTTTCCTACCAAACCTTTTAAAAACCTAAAAAATCATGTCCTATTGCAGAATCTGACCTATGTGTGTCCATTGCCAAATCGTTTTGAGTATATTCAATCTCTACATGTTTGAGAGAGCCCTCTCTGGTTGGAAGGGTCAGAATCCAACCTAAAGTTGGTTTGTAGGTTACATCTATCATTTGTTTTATCAGACGGACAAATTTACAGAGTCCTAACAGGGGGTAAAGTGGGGGAGAGAGAGAAAGGAGGATTCAAAGTGTGGGGGAGAGAGGAGTAGATGCATGATATATAGAGAGAGTGTGAGAGAGGGGGGCATGAAAAATAAGAAATAGGAAATGGGAGCACGTGTACGTTCCCTAGAACGTGTGTACATTCCTAAGGTGTATGCATATTCGTAGAGTCTGTGCACACTCTTAAGAACGTGTGTGTGTTCCTAGAGCATGTGCACACTCTTAGGAATATGTGCACGTTCCTAGAACGTGTGCACATTCTTTTGAATTCAATTTTTTTTGGGTGGGATTGAAAAGTTTAGCGTACGTGGATGCTGACTTGTTTGCCTCAAATTTATCTTTGGGATGACAAACTTAGTTTTTCGGTATGCAAATAGATAAAAACCTCATTTTTTTTTAATATCTCTTTATATCTCTGTCTTTGACATTATTTTTTTATATGCTACATAATTCAAGCATTGATGAAACTACAAACATATATAAAGTCGTCTATCCAGATTCCATATATATATATATATATATATATATATATATATATATATATATATATATATATATAT
>ML777527.1:736151-747290 GCA_009831015.1 Picea engelmannii | reverse complement strand
AAAATCCTAGAATACATACCTCTTTTATTTCTGCTATAACTTTTTGTGGGATTAACATTTTCTAAAATGAGTTATATGTCTCACTAGAAGAGAGTGATACCTACCATATAAAAAAAAAGAAATCAGTTTGATCATGTTAAAACCCTTTTAGCCTAAACGAACAAAAGGCATTGTAATTTCAATGATATATTGATTTTCATAATTTAAAAAGTGTGTGTGTGTGTGTATTCTAAAAAGCACACGACACTAGAACAATGGGTTCTCTACAATTATACAAGATTTTGGAATCAAATTCCATCGCTAATCTACTCAACATGTGCACGAATAGAAACATATACCTTACATTTTGCTAGAAAAATAACATAACATTGTTAGAAGAAAAAAAAAAATTCACATAGTTATTAACAATATCTATGAATAATAGTTGTATATTTGGAAATCCAAGTCAATTTCTTACATTCCATCTTCTTACACCATATTCAAATTCATTGTAAAAGTACCTTGAATAATCCCTCCAAGTTAAGAAAATATTGTTTTTTCATGTTTGCATTGCCACTAATGTGTCATGAGAGACCATCATTAGCTTGCACTCACCCTGCTTCTAGTACAAACACAAAGTTCCTCAAGATCACAATTGGGTTCCTTATTCATTCTAGGTTAACAATCAAGTTGATCTATATTTTCAAAAACTCTATAAACTAAAGTCCATTTTTTATGGTGTGTACTTCATTTTTGAAAAGGAAGGTGAACACCTTCAAGATGGAACTATTTGCATAGTTTAGGATCTGCCAAATTGTCAATGTCATTCAACTCAAATTGTATAAACCTCCTCACTTAGATGAAAATGCCTAGATCTCTCATCCAATCTAGAATATTAGATACTTTCAACCCTGACTTATTTTTTTTTATGTTTCTATGAAATCCATGAAGGTCACCTACATCCTATATTATTGAACAACACTTAAAATTACTACACAAGGACATTAGGACTCTATGAAGGTGTTGAACACTCATTTTCCACATCTTGCGAAGAAAGTGGGACACTTTCCTATCAAACAAGGAGGACTAATACAACACATAAAACAGTTTGTGCATTTATGAGTGCATAGATTATAAAAGTACAATACTGCTCATATATTATTGTTAGCTAGTGGTTACACTTCATAATGGGTCAGTGTTTATCATTCTCCTTTTTCTTGTTTTATGTTAATAGTTATTTTTAGATATCATGCCCATTTTGATTACTCTCTTTTATTTTATTTTTTTATAGATACAAATAAATTGAGACATAAGAGTATATGTGTCCTTTTGGCTTAAATATCTTGTGTTTATTTTTTTTGGTTATCTATTCTTTTTTGTGCTTATGATGAGATAGCTACAATATAAACATGAATTATTCAAGCAAGGAAGGAAAAACTATGTGTTATTTCTTTAACACGAACAATAATCACCATGGTTTCACAAGAGGTTGGATTATAGATTATGAGGTTTTGAGCACAAGAAATAACCAACATAGTCCAAAAAGAAATTAGGCCACATATTATGTGGCTTAGCTTACTTATTAGTGTTGGAAGATTGGTTGTTGTCATTGATGTCAACCCTAGTCACTAGTTTTTGACCGCAAGATTGATGAAGGTATTTGGACATAAAGGAAAATGCACATGCAAATACAACACCCATGGATGGATAGTATACATCATGTTGTTTCCAGTGGTATGTGGCACATCACGTGGATCCTCACGGTTGAGGAGAAATGAATTTTTGAAGATGACAAAGTGAATTGAAGAAGGAAGTACATGTAGGCCCTGAAGATAATTAAAGAAAATAATTACAAAATAAGAAAGTGTCAGGTCGGCACTAATGTTAAAAGGAAGTGACATAAATGGTATAAATAAATATCATTATACATTCATTTGAAAGATAAGTCAGATTTCAGAGGAAATCAGAAGTAAACAAGGCCGGATTTCAAGAGAGGATGAAGTCTTTTGATGATGTGTTCTAAGGTATGTTATTTTTAGGTCATATTACCATTTTCATTATAAATTTTTTTATAGAATGATTCAGATGGTGAAATTGCTATGATTTTGAGAAGACATATCAAGGTACCTGTGGTAAAAGTTTCAGCTCTTTATTCTCTATAATTATGGAGATATACTCTGTGGAAGATAGGGTTTTTGACCAGTCCTGAAGCTAGTCCATAAACATGTGTTCCGGGTAAAACAGTCATACCTTCTTCATAGAGAATAAAAATCAAGTGGGAAAAATTCCATTGGAAATAGTACAGAATGTAGTTTCTTGTGTGCGAGTTTCAGAATCTGATCTTAAATATTGAGCGCGGGGCACTCTGTACAAGTTCGCTCTCCTGAATAAACCAAAATTGAACAAGGTCTACCATTCTCTCTATAACTTCTTTTTGGGGAGGATTCAAGGAGTGAAACCTTGATAAATTTCAGAGAATACATTGAGTAATATAATCTAAAGGATCAAAGTATTCTAAGAATTGAAAAAATTCAGAAATTGAAGAAGTCTCAGGAAGCATTATCAAGTTCTATGTGATGGTTGGTTGATGGTGATAATTTAATGTAAAGTTTTATTATCTCGCATATATTCTTGGGTGGAAGGAAGGGGAAAGGATGGAGAGTTCAAATCTCTCTTGATATTGGAGGATTGTATCTTCTTATTGGAGGTTTATTCCTCCCTTTACATTTGGAAGCTGTAGCTACCTTTAGAATTCATTACTTCCCTTGAACAATAACTATTGATTATTTCTCATATATTGTGCATGGTGTATTGTGGTGTATTGGTGTAACTCTTATACTATTGTTCATTGCTCATTTGATATAATTGAATGGTTTAAGTATAAGTTGAAAAGGTTTTTAAATTTTACTTGATATTGCTTCACCCCCCTCTCAGTATCAACAATTGGTATCAAAGCAGGTTGCCTTTAGAACAGTTTAACCACTAGAAGAAAAATCTTGAGCAGAGATGGATGACCATGAGCACATTTCAAATGGGATTCAAAAATTTGATGGAAGAAATTATGCATACTAAGGTGATAGAGTGAAAACTTACCTAACAACTATGGGAGTAGACCTTTGGTACTCAGTTGTAAATGGCTATGTAATCCCAAATAATGCTCCAACCGATCCAAATGAGAAGAAGCTTATGAGTTATAATTCAAAAGCCAGACATGTTATTCTAGAAGCATTGGCACCAACCATTTCTAGCAAAGTGATGGGTTGCAGCACTGCTAAAGAGGTATGGGACAAACTCAAGAGTATCTACGAAGGTGATCCAAAAGTTAAGCAGGTCAAGATTCAACGACATAGAGCAGAATTTGAAAATTTGAAGATGAATGAAAAGGAAGATATTGCAACTTATTTTCTTAGAGTTGATGAAGTTGTTAATGCTATCAGAGGATTAGGTGAAGAGCTCGATGAATCCTTGGTTGTACAAAAAGTGTTGAGATCACTTCTCTTGAAGTATGATGCTAAGGTCTCTACCATTGTAGAAACTAGGGACCTGATCAAAATGACAATGGATGAATTACATGGGTCTCTTATAGCATATGAAATGAGAACAGGTACAGAAAGTGACCAACCATACAATGAAGCGGCCTTTAAAGCCATAAAGAAGACAAAAGACAAAGATAACGACCTTGATGAAGAAATAGAAAATTTTGTCAGAAGGTTCCAGAAGGGAAGTGGAAGATACAAAGGTAAGTCTCCTCTCAAATGCTTTAATTGTGGTAGAATAGGACATATTGTTGAAAACTTATACTATAAAAAGAAAAGTCTCAATAATAAAAAGAGCTTCTACTCCAAGGATGATGACATATCCTCAGATGAGAGTGATGAAGAAGATAATTATGAAGGAGAAGTCCTCTTCATAACCCAAGAAACCCAGGATGACAATCAAAAGAATTCTAAAGAAGAAGAAATCATTTGTGAAGAAGATTCAGATGAAGAAACCAACCTTGATTCATTTTGGGGATACAAAGACAATGCAGAGAGTGAACAAGAAGATGAGAATCTTGAAAAGTTGAAGCATGTTGAAAATGAAAATAGCAAGATTAGAAACACAAATATAATACTAAAAGGTGAATTGAGTAGTTGTGAAGAAGAGAATTACAAGCTTGAAAATACCATTAATAGATTGAAGGAACAATTTGAAGATTATGAGAAATTGAAAGAAGAATTGGATCACACAAAAGGGGAGCTACTATTGACAACAAAAAAGTTGAAGAAGTTTGAAAAAAGAACTGAAAAATTAGATGAGATACTTAGCAGTCAAAGATCTCCAAATGACAAGACAGGACTAGGATACAATGACAGTTTGAAGAAAACAAAACAAGATAAGGAAGTTGAAAATGATAAAACCAACACTCCAGAACAAGTTGAACAACAAGATAGAAGATTATAATTCAGAAGGAATGATACATCAAGAAGATCCTCTCCCATCAGGTATGAAAGAAATCATTATGAGGGAAACTATAGAAGAATAGATTGTGAACCCAGATGGACCACATCACAAAGAAGATCACTTACACCCAGGTATCAAAATTTCTTTCTTGGACATTGTTATACTTGTGGAAATTTTGGACATAAGGCAATCAACTGTAGAATCAATGAAAGGAATAACTATGCAAGCTACATGAATGGTGAAAATAGTAGATATGGAAATGTTTGTAGACCTGTCAACATAAATTATAATCCATTTGACCCATTAATGGATCAAAATATTGTATGTTACAATTGAAATAATCTTGGTCACAAAGCATGAGATTGCAGAGAGATGAAGGAAGATAATCATATGCCAAATGTCTTCTTACCAACTACAACATGGAAAAGAAAAGAAATTCCACACAATGAAAATTGTTGAATAGCATTGTTCGCTAAAGAATGCAAAGAAGAAGATGAATGGTTCATAGACAATGGGTGTTCATCTCATATGACTGGAGATCAAAGAAAATTTGTCATCTTGAAGAAAAAGGGTGGAAATGTTACATTTGGAGATGAATCATCTACCAAAATACTTGGAAAATGAACTGTAAAGCTTGGAAGTGAAAATGTAAAAGCAGGAAAAGTCCTATTGGTTGAAGATTTGAAACATAATCTCCTCACTGTCATAAAAATATGTGATCAAGGATACACTCTTACGTTTGACTCCCAAAAATGTAAAATCAGAGAAAATAACTTAGGAAGATTGGTTGCAACTACAAAAAGAAGACCGAACAACATATACATCCTATACATGAAGAAGATAGAGAAGACAAAAACCACACAAAAGGATTCCAAGGAAGAAAAAGTACCAAATACCAAAAATAAGGATGAAGTATTATTGAGTGCCACATGTTCAGGGGGAGAAGCTCCAAAGAAGAGAGTTACCTTTTGCCATTAAACTCAGGGGGAGCAGCCCTACCCTTTTCCATTGATGTCAAAGGGGGAGAGAAATTGGGATCATGATGATAGGGGGAGCATGAGTGTTTCCATCAATGACAAAGGGAGATATTGTTGGAAGATTGGTTGTTGTCATTGATGTCAACCCTAGTCATTGGTTTTGGACCACAAGATTGATGAAGGTATTTGAACACGAAGGACAATGCACATGCATATACAACACCCATGGATAGATATTATACATCATGTTGTTTCCGGTGGTGTGTGGAACGTCATGTGGATCCTCATGGTTGAGGATAAATGAATTTTTGAAGATGACAAAGTGAATTGAAGAAGGAAGTACATGTAGGCCCTGAAGATAATTAAAGAAAAGAATTACAAAATAAGAAAGTGTCAGGTCGGCCCTAATGTTAAAAGGAAATGACATAAATGGTATAAATAAATATCATTATACATTCATTTGAAGGATAAGTCAAATTTCATAGGAAAGCAGAAGTAAAGAAGGTCGGATTTCAAGGGAGGATGAAGTCTTTTGGTGATGTGTTCTAAGGTATGTTATTTTCAGGTCATCTTACCATTTTTTTTATAGCTTGTTTTATAGAATGATTAAGATGGTGAAATTGCTATGGTATTGAGAAGACATATCAAGGTACCTATGGTAAAAGTTTCATCTCTTTATTCACTATAATTATGGAGATATACTCTGTGGAAGATAAGGTTTTTGACCAGTCCTGAAACTAGTCAATAAATAGGTGTTCCGAGTTAAAAAATCATAACGTATTCATAGAGAATCCAAATGAAGGGAGACCAATTGCATTGGAAATAGTACATACTTTAGTTTCTTGTGTGTGAGTTTTAGAATCTGATGTTAAATATTGAGCGTGGAGCATTCTGTACAAGTTCGCTCTCTTGAATAAACCAGAATTGAACAAGGTCTACCATTCTCTCTATAACTTCTTTTTGGGGAGGATTCAAGGAGTGAAAATTGGGAAAGTTTCAGAGAATACATTGAGTAATATTATCTATAGGATCAGAGTATTCCAAGAATTGAAGAATTGCAGAAATTGAAGAAGTCTTAGGAAGCATTATCAGGTTCTATGTGATGGTTGGTTGATGGTGATAATTTAATGTAAAGTTTTATTATCTCTCATATAGTCTTGGGTGGAAGGAAGGGGCAAGGATGGAGAGTTTAACTCTCTCTTTATATTGGAGGATTGTGTCTTCCTATTATAGGTTTATCCCTCCTTTTACATTTGGAAGCTGTAGCTACCTTTGGAAGTCATTACTTCCCTTGAACAATAACTATTGATTATTTCTCATATATTGTGCATGGTGTATTGTGTTGTATTGGTGTAACTCATATAATTGTTCATTTCTCATTGGATATAATTGAATGGTTTAAGTATAAGTTGAAAAAGATTTTAAATTGTACTTGATATTGATTCACCCCCCTATCAGTATCAACAATTAGAACATAAATAAGATAATTAAATGAGGAGTATCATAATCCAAAAAATTCACATTTCTCTCTTCAAAAATAATAATTGTAACTAAAATGAAATTATTAGTAAAAGGAAGATGAAATTTTACAAAGAATTTATCAATCATAATTCAATTCATCAAAACCTATTTTATCAATCCTAGTTCAACTCATGAAAATTATTTTTCCAATATTATGATCTTAAAAATTAAAATGGAAATTGCTTCTTGATGTACACAATGGAAGTCATAGATTTATTAACCTAAAAATGCCTTGAAATGAGGGAATTTGTACAATTTGTCATACAAAAGAGGATGAGAAGAAACAACATTTTCTTTTAACATATCATATCAATTTTCTTAATTAATTACTTTCAATATTAATTAGTTTACCAAAACCAATATTACATTACTAAAAAAAAAACTTGACATACATTTCTACCATATTCAAATATAAAAATAACAATTTATCAAAATATATAATACATGCCTTTTGTTTAAACTTATTAATTTTAATATTGGATAACTACATTTGTATTGCTACTATAACTCATCTCCTTTATTTCAGGAAGGAAAAAAAAAAAACTCATAATATAACTAAATTTAAATAGGAAAAACTTTTCTTATGTCTTCTATGGAAAAAGATTCATCCTATGTAGAAATATTTGGAATATTGTTCAAGACATTAGTTTTTTCATAAAGATTTTTAAGATAGGAATTTCAATACTGGAGTATAATCATACATATTTCTTTAGTTTAATTAGTCAAAATTTTCAAATTTTTCTTTAAATCCATCTTAGATAGGTGCAAAAGATTCTCTACTTTTCTATTTATGTATTGCATTTTTTCCCTTTTAATTAGGGCTTTGTATTTATTAATTTTATTATATTTCAAGGACTCCTTAGGGACATTTGTAATGAATTTTCTAGCAATTTTACACTCATTATCATACCAAGGGTTGGAAATTCTACTTTTCTTTTTACACGACACTTCATAGAGAATTTTTTATGGAAGTACAAAAGGTTGTCCCAAAATTATGAGAGAGGTCTTCAATATTCTTCTTATATGAGAGAATATTATGGTTAAAACATTTCATTGGTGTGTTGTGTGTTTCTTAGTATGAGCGAGATGTGTAATTATATCCATGTTGAACATAGAGTTACACACACACACGTGTATATATATATATATATATATATATATATATATATATATATATATATATATATATATATAACCGTTGTAAATTCATCTTAACTCTAGATCTATCATGTGTTGAGAGGGATTACTCAGCCCATGATAGATCCATAGTTAATATGGACCTATTTTAAAGACAAATACTCATTCCCTAAACAATGAAAGTCATAGATTTGCTCACCTAAAATAAGGAATTTACAAAGTTTGTCAAACAAAAGAGATTGAGAATGAATAACATTTTCTTTTAACATACCATCTCAATTTTCTTAATTAATTACTTTCAATATTCAATATTAAGTGGTTTACATGTAACGACCCTAAGTAATTAATCAATTGTCAGGATTTAAAGAATTGTTTAATGTATATTAGTTTAATTAATTAATTAATTAATTGTCTGGGTTAAATATTTGTTTAATGTATATTAGTTTAATTAATTAAGTAATTAATTGTCCTGGTTAAATATTTGTTGAATATATATTGGCTTAATTAATTAATTAATTAATTTCATGATTTAATATCTGTTTAATAAAATCCAACTTAATAAATTATTAATTATTATTTTGTATCAGAAGATCAACCCATTAATGAAAAGGGGATAATGTGGTTGACACCTAATTGAAGGGGGGGTAGTTGAGAATTAAATGAAGGAAGAAGGCGGTGAATGATGGAGGGGAGAATAAGGTAAGGGGGGAGCATTATTTTGAGGGGAGGATTGTATTACGAGCTCTGTTTTGGAGGATCTTGTTGTGGTTTTGCTGAGGAGCTTGTTGGAGGTTTGTTACAGGGGGCACCAGCGTTGCTGGGGATTTTGGGCATGGGGAGGCAGGAAACCGCAAGGGTTCCTAGAGCTAGGGAGCCGGAGAGGCTCTGTTCCTAGCTGGCTAGGAGGAAAAGATTCATTTTTCAGGCAGTTTCAAGCAATCTTCAGGCAGTTAGCAACAACAGGAAAGAAAAGGACAAACTTCTTCTTCAAGAGGTATTTTACCAGTATTAATTTTTTCTGAATGAAAGTTATGATATGTACCTATGTATTGAAATTGTGTAATATGTTGAGTAATCTGTTTTGTGACTATTTTGGACTGTATAAAATGAGAATTTAATATTTAGCTGGTTAATTTTGATAGAACTTCAACATAAATTAGTTAGATTTGTTGTAATGCAAACAGAAATAGAAATTTGATGTCGTTTTCAATAAAGGAAAAGCAATTTAGATTACAAATTTACCATTTAACTTGAATCCCTAATGAAGGGCTTTACACATGGTATCAGAGCACTAGTTTAAAATCTGGGGCCAAGGGCCTACCTGCCCACCCATCCTCTTGAATCTAGGCTAAATGCTATACCTTATGATCCTAAATCAACCACGAAAACCTGGGCTTGCAACCTTGAAACTCTTATAGCCCTTTAACAACAAAAAAAAAAATATAACCTACATCCCTTTAACAACCAAAATAACCCAGAAAACCATAGAAATAGTTGTAAGCTAAAGGGGTAGGTGGTACAAAAGAACCCCAAAATGTCTTTAAACTATGAGAACCAACACCTGTTCACCTACAAACCTGTAAGAAACCTCATAAAAGATAGATGAGCTTTTTCTTTAAAAAAATACTATGTTGTTTTTTTTTGTATATATAGATCTACTTAAATTTTTTTATTATTACTTCTCTAAATAACATTGGTATTATAATGTATGTTAAAATATATAATAATAATAATAATAATAATAAACTATATTCAAACCAACGTGTAACAAAGATCTGTGGGATATGGTGGTCGATAGGAATGGAACTTAGACCTTCCAAATATAGCAAAGAGCAAACAAAGAAAAAAAAATGAACCTGCAAGCCAAGCGCTACACCAGCACATATCACGAGTTAGCAACAAGTCAAGCCTAACACCTAAGCGCCAAACCAAACCAAGCGCATACACCAAGCACAAGTGGGTAGCCCACAAGGGGCGTTTCACATCGCGTCCACAAGCCAGGCATTAACATACAACACAATCTGAGCGCACAAGTGCCAAGCGCCAAACCAAATAACATGGAGGAGAAGCCCACGGGGGCATAGTATTGTGCACAATGTGTCCACAAGCCCACACATAAACAATACATAATAAAAGCACCAACTCAGTGCGAGGCATGAGGAGGAGAACTCGCGCATCAAAGTCTATTGCACTATGTGTTAACGCAACTCAAAGCTCTAAAGTGAAAGCCTGCACACCAAGCATCACACCAAACCACGAGGAACCAAATGGTGGGCGCGATGGAAACCCATCCCTTGACAAAACTTCGAACCCTAGACCTCCGCGCACAGGTGCAAAACTTTGGTAGGAAGCAAATACAAAACATTAACCTGCAGGCAGAAAATAGAAGAACAACTATAAAAAAAACCTCAGGCAAGAAATACAGAAAAAAAACAAACAAACAAAAAAAACCCTACAGGCAGGGGAATAACATTCCAGGCATTAGTTCGTGTATGTTGTTTTGGAAAGAAGGTTCTATACACCACTGTGGCTAAAGGTCCTACCGGGATTCAAACCCAGGTCGTTGGATTCAAAGTCCAAAGTGTTAATCGCTACACCATAGAACCCGCAGACAACAATCCAGCACAAACGAGCTTACATTATTCGACCCCATGACCTGTGGTAAAGGAAATTCCTTGGGAAAGGTCTGATAGCCAATGCCCAAGCTATCAAGCACCAAAGCCCAACGGCCAAGACCACACACCAAGCCACGAAGGAGGAGCCCACGGGGGCTTGTACATTGCACATTACCCACAGGAAGGAGTCGTGACAGTGTAGTTACACAACCAAAGGACTGTGTGGCCAAACCCACACAACCATTATGCCTTCCCTCTATGGAGAAGATGAGAAAAAAAATGAAAATGAAAGAGGCCCGACCGCAATGGCATAGAGGAAAGGATGTGTGTAGGGTTTGGGAGCGGGGCATGTAGGGTTTTGGGAGTTGAGAGGGAAAAAGGGGCACGTGGGCCTCATGCGAGGACCCACGATGCCCTTTTTTTTTTTTTTGGCTGTTTTGTTATTTTATTATTATTATTATTATTAT
>ML777527.1:714735-736135 GCA_009831015.1 Picea engelmannii | reverse complement strand
TTTAAAAATGATTAAATTTTAACAATAAAGTTTAATTATTTCAAAAATCAAATTAAAGTTTAATAAAGTTTAATTAAATTGTAAGTTTAATTATCTCAAAAGCATTATTTAGTTTAATTTAAGGTAAAGTAAGTTAATTTATTTAGTTTTTTTATTTCAAAATCATTATTTTAGAGTAAAGTTTAATTTAAAAATTTTAATTTTATTTCAACTAATGATATTAATGATTAATTAATTAAAGTGAGTAATTAATGTTAATACTTAAGTACATAATTTAATCATTAAGTATGTTCAAGATCACATTAACTGGTTTTAAAAAGAAAGTTTTAAGGACTTAAACCATGATAAAAGGGGGAGGGGGTTTCATGCACGCTAGGAAGGTAAGTTAGAGGAACCGGCGAGTGTGGTACAATGCTAGCATAGCTACCAGGCGAGGGAGTCAGTAGTTTTCTTAGGCGAAGACATTGATCTTAGATGTTTTAACCCTGACCTAGCCACTTCCCCTATTTAGAGTAACGTCTGTTTACAGACAAGTAAAAAAAAACTTACGCCTAACCCTATTTTCAAGTTTAAATTGCACAAATGCGAATTGCCTTAGAC
Organism: Picea engelmannii; assembly: GCA_009831015.1. Lineage (NCBI taxonomy): Eukaryota > Viridiplantae > Streptophyta > Pinopsida > Pinales > Pinaceae > Picea > Picea engelmannii. Next base: position 735,535 of record ML777527.1, on the reverse strand, counting down.
TCTCCCTGACAAACTTTTGGTTGATGCAGATTCAATTATACAAAATGGTTAGGACTCGAGGAAATTGAGGCAGAGGGGCATCGTCGCAGGGACCGCTAGCACCATTGCCTGAATTAACTCTCATTCTGCGCTCTTTGAAGGCCATAAATGAGACTTTAAAGGGGCGTCAACCACCAGGGATCGGAGTGGAGCTCCCACCATCTAGAACGGGTAATCTTGAAGCGTCGAGGGATTCATGGGGAGGGCCTCCACCTGAAGACATCAGTAGAGAACTGCAGAAGATTAAACTTTCGGAGTTCTTCGGGGGTCGTGTCAGTGAACGTTCAGAGGCATGGTTGGAAGGAATGACAAGATGTTTCACCTTAACAGATTATGCTTCCACATCAAAGGCAAAGATAAAAATCTTCCAATTAAGGGACACTGCCTTAAACTGGTGGGGCAACTTGGAGAGGTAGTTGCACCTTACCCCATACACCGTCTCTTGGGAACTTTTTGAGGAAAGGTTCCAAAGGAAATATCTACTAGCTTACTACGAGGAACAACAGATGGGAGCATTTCATGCTCTAGTACAGGGAAACATGACCGTAGAAGAGTACGAGATCAAGTTCATGGAATTGGTAAAATATGTTTCGTACATGGATAATGATCAACGACAAGCAGAACACTTTGTCTATGGGTTAAACCCTAAGATAAGGGCCATGGTATGGATGTGGAAACCATCTTCGGTAGCGGAAGCAGTAGAAAATACATGTTATGCTAAGGAACACATGAACTTAAATGGAGGTATGAGATCTACCTTTCTACATCATCCTGGATTCATGGGGAATGTCCCTAGGACCCTCTCCAGGGGAGGGAGCTCTAGGCCACCTCCTTATGGTAATAGAGTCACACCAAGGACAGTCGCCACGGGTATTTCAATGGAAGCGAGTGTAGCATCCCAGTGATCACCAACGACACAGGAAGGTCCACGACCTTCTCAGGGAGCAGCCAGTAGGGGCAAGGGTTCCAGGGGAAGGAACTCATTTTAGAGACCGTCACAGAGCAGTGCATAGGTTCAATCTCGTGTTACATGTTGGGGATGTGGAGGACCCCATTACCAGCGTGACTGCCCAGAGTTGCAAGAAGGATTTATGCATAGAGAAAAAAAGGCCTCAATGGGGAGAGCAAGTGGCAGCCACCATATTTATACAGTAGTTAATAATCTCCAGGAAGAATATCAATCCATGGTGGTGGAATCGTCAGGTACGCTAAATCATATCAATGTTAAAATTTTATTTGATTCTGGTTCTACAGATAGTTTTATTTCACCATCTGCATTAGAAAAGAGTGGGTTGGCAGCCTACAAGCATGACGACTTTAAAAAAGTCGAGATGGCTTTGGGGAAAAACAAGCGGTAGGACCAAGCGTTAACAATTGTCTAGTATACCTGGGAGTGTGTACCACTGGGTTGAAGGTATACGTCAATTATCTCGGGACATATGAACTAATCATTGGAATTGATTGGTTAGAATCTCATCAAGCTATGGTAGATTGTTTCACAAAAAGGGTGCTTTGTGTTGACAATGAAGGAAGGCCAGTATAGATCCATGGTGTACAGAGAAAGGTGTCTCTACGCTTTATCTCAACTATGAAGGTTAAGAGGTGCATGAGGCAAGGGTGTCGAATTTATGTAGTGGAAGCAGTGAGTGAAACGAAAGGATCCTCCTTGGATCAGTACCCGGTATTGTTAGAATTTATGTTTTTTCAAATGAGTTGTCAGGGTTACCTCCTGAGACAGAGATTGATTTTACTATTGAGCTAAAACCTGGTGCAGAACCAATTTCCAAGACTCTGTATAGGATGACAGTGCCAGAACTTTGTGAGTTGTAGATGCAGTTGAAAGAGCTACTTGACTTAGGGCTAATAAGGCCTAGTGTCTCACCTTGGGGTGCACCAGTAATTTTTGTGAAGAAGAAGGATGGTTCCTTACGACTGTGTATAGATTACAGAGACTTGAACTGTGCTACAGTGAAAAATAGGTACCCAATGCCGCGAATAGATAACCTCTTTTATCAGATGAAAGGATCAACGGTATTCTCAAAAATTGATTTGCGATCAGGGTATCACCAGTTAAAGATCAAGGAAGGTGATATTCCTAAAACTGCCTTTCGAACTCGGTTTGGGAATTCCGAGTTCGTTGTAGTACCTTTCGGATTAACCAATGCGCCAACAGTATTCATGAGCCTCATGAACAATGTATTCTAGAAGTACTTAGACTTCTTTGTACAAGTCTTTTTAGATGATATCCTCATCTATTCCTAGAACGAAAGAGAGCATGAGGAACACTTGCGAGTGGTGTTGTCCTACCTTAGAGAGAAATTTTTTTATGGGAAGTTGTCGAAGTGTTCCTTCTTCCAGAAAGAAATTCACTATTTAGGGCATATTATTTCCGGTGAAGGAATTTATGTGAACCCGAAAAAGGTAAAGGCCATTATGGAATGGCCAGTGCCGAAAAATGCTCATGACGTAAGAAGCTTCATGGGGCTAGCAGGTTATTATCCGATATTTGTGGAAGGGTTCTCTAAAATAGTGAAACCTATCACCACTTTGCAATGCAAGGGGGTCATGTATGAATGGACAGAAGAATGTGATAGTGCATTCATCGACCTTAAGAGGTTACTAATTAGTGTTCTAATTCTACGAGTGTCAGATATGGAAAAGGACTTCACAGTCTGCACGGATGCCTCGAAGCAAAGGTTGGGGGCCGTGCTAATGCAGGATGGAGGAGTGATAGCGTATGCGTCAAGGAAGTTAAAGCAACACGAGGAGATTTAAGCTACTCATGATTTGGAATTGGCATCCATAATGCTAGCTCTGAAACTTTGGAAGCACTATCTAGTAGGGAGAAACTTTGAGCTCAAAATGGACAATCAAAGTTTAAAACATCTCTTCACTCAAAGGGATCTGAATTCCAGGAAAAGGTGATGGAGTGAGTTTATGAGTGAATACGATTTTGGTATTTCATACATCAAGGGAAAAGAAAATGTGGTCGTGGATGCCTTGAGCAGGAGACCACGTGTCTTCTCCTTGGTACCCTTAAAAGTGAATTTGAGGGAACGTGTGTTGACGCAACTCCTTGAAGACAATTGGTATTTAAAGGTTACTTCAAACCTCTAGAGTGGGAGGCAATTATATCCAAAGTATTAAGGATATAGTCTGGAAGCAGACGAACTATTGAAGAATGTACATCCCCGAAGGGGGGGATATTCGAAGCATCATACTGAAGGAATTCCATAGAGCACTTTATTGTGCGCATTCGGGTGTGAAGAAAATGTACGCAAACATGAGGAAGATCTTCTTCTGGGTAGGCATGAAGTGCGATGTAGTCTATTTCATCGCCAAGTGCCTAGAGTGTCAACAAGTGAAAGCCGGCCACCATCACCCGACAAGTCTCCTACAACCACATGATGTTCCTATGACCAAGTGGGAAGTAATTTTTATGGATTTTGTTGTGGGGTTGCCGCTCACATCTCATAGACACAATGCCATCCTTGTGATAGTTGATAAGTTAACCAAGAGTGCTCATTTTATTCTGGTTAGAGACACTTATGATGTCACTGATGTAGCACGCCTGTTTGTAAGTGAGGTCATTCGTTTGCACGGGATATCTAAGAAGATCATTTCAAATAGGGACTCCAGATTCACTTCTAGATTTTGGACAAGTTTGCAATCAGCATTGGGGACTCGGTTGAACTTAAGCACAGCCTATCATCCTGAAACGGATGGAAAAACTGAGAGAGTAAATCAAGTCATGGAAGACATGCTTAGGATGTATGTCATGGATAATCAAACCGATTGGGAGAAGTACCTACCTTTGGTAGAGTTCGCCTACAATAACAGTCTTCATAGCTCCATCGAAATGCCACCCTATGAAGCTCTGTATGGAAGGCCTATTAGAATATAGAAGATGGTGTGCTCATTTTACCATGGACGATACCTTCGTCACCCAACTATAGGCCAAAGCCTCCCTCCGAGCACCTTAACCTTGACTGAGAATTCCTCCGGAAGAAAACCCTAGGCTAGATAGCCAAACAAAGAGTAGCACATCAATCCCCAAGGATAGCGCATCACAAAAAGATGATCAGATGTTAAAAACCCTAGCCAAGAGATATTCAAGCCAAAACTGAGAACTTGCTGCAGCTGCAGCTGCACCAGCTCTTCCTCCAAACCTGCGCACCAAACTGCAGAACTGCAATTCTGAGATGCTGCAAATGAGAACTGGTGCCCTGTACTTATAGTAATCCTACCAGTTTTGTTGGGGCCGACTTCTCCTTCTGGGTATGTGTCTGTTCAGTATATTATTATTAATTCTGGCCAACTTCTTCTCTTGAAGGCTAATAGCCTAATATAAATTATCTTCTTAAGATGACAAGGCTTCTAGGGTTATTATCCAATTCATTAAGTTTTCTCTTGCTTCCCGGAGTCTTCTATTCTCGTTAGGTTCACACGTGGAGGTAAATACCTCCCGCAGCTACCATAATATTAACACTCCCTCCTAGCTAGAGAGGTATTTAGAGGTAATGGACTTGAGCACAAAATATACCATTTACCCGGTAGCATCAATATAGTTATCTAGACTATTTCATGACTAGATCATGAGCATCACCATCATCATCAGCTGCATCATCTCTCGAAACCATACTTCATCTGAGTAGTTAGATATGATGTTGGATAAGTCACTCTCACCATAGAGTGATACAAGAGGAGAAAAAGCTTTGAACTATTTTCCGTCTGGAAAATCTCTGTTCATCATTCATCTGAATGATCATTATCTCCAATGAACTGCCGATAGTCTTCAAGGAAATTAGAATGAGGATAGAACACACCTGTGTCTGTTCATCGTAGTACATAACTACAATCCAGTGGTTCACTACCACATCAAGTAATACATAAATACTTGATCAACAATGTATGGTTGCGAACGGTGAAACATATTCACCATAGTAGTCCTCATCTACTGTCATATAGTCTTCATAACAAACATCTGAGAGCATCCTGCATAGAAATAATGTTATGATAAAAACTGTATCCTCTGGGCCAATATTTCATTCATGTCTATGAATCTGAAAAAATGACTGCCACCACAGTAGTCTTCATCTGCATAGAAACAATGTTATGATAAAAACTGAATCAATTGGGCCAATCTTTCACTCACGTCTGTGAGATCTGAAAGAGTGTCTGCCCTCAATATAGAACATCAATAATAATCATCTGAGCCAATCTTTCACTCACATCTGTGAGGTCTAAAAGAATGTTTTCCCTCAATATAGAATATCAATAATGGGCTATCTTCCCCATTCTTCTCAACCAAGGAAGAAGGATTGTTTCTGATATCTGAACCTGGACCATTTCCCACCCTGGGCCATTCTTCCGACACTAAACAAAGTGTAACCTGGAGAGAAAGAGTCTACCCTCGAGAAATTTTTGGACCATTCCTTATTCTGGGCCATTCCTCCGACACTAAACAAAGTGTAACCTGGAGGGAATGAGTCTTCCCTAAGGAATGACTGTCCTGGACTATTCCCCACCCTGGGCCATTCTTTCGACACTAAACAAAGTGTAACCTGGAGAGAAAGAGTCTGCCCTCGAGGAATAACTATCCCTAATTGCTGAGCCTGGACTACTCCCCACCCTGGGCCATTCCTTCGACACTAAACAAAGTGTAACCTAGAGAGAATGAGTCTACCCTCGAGGAATAACTGTCCGGATCATTCCCCACCCTGGACCATTCCTCTGAAACTAAAGTGTAACCTGGAGAGAATGTATAACCCTCGAGGAGTCTCTATCCTGCATCAATCTCCAAAAATGGACGATTCTTTGAAACTGCTCACAACTATGAACTTCGAAAGAATGACTGCCCGACGAGGCGGACCATTCTACTTGACCACTACTCAAAGTGAGTGCCAAGAAAAATGATTTTCCTAGACCACTCCCCATGTTAACCACAATGGGAAGTAGTTTCTATGATACATCAATAATCAGTCTGCCTCCCATGTTAACTACAATGGGAGGTCACTGTCCGTCAGAAATCTCAATCCACTTTCCGAACAGGAAAGCATCTGTCCAATCTGGACTATTTTTCAATTACAAAGATAAATGATATTTTCAATGCTCCCTCCTAACTGGAGAGTTATTTCAATCACAAAAATAAATGTTTTCATACCTTCTTCTAGCTTGGAGATTCTTCCCTTCCAGTTAATAGAGTTATTTCCACGAGCTCTAGCTTGAGTATGCAAGTCCTTTCGTCTTGGATAGAGGCTTTACCAAAATGTATGATTATCTGCTCATCTGTGGAGATATGTATTGGAGAAATCCTTTTCTTCTTTCTGGACTTCATCATGGGTAGTGTAATGCTTGTACTGTAGTCTGGAACATTGTGAAGGCTTCATGTAGATCTGAATAATAGAGTATATCATAGTTGGAGAACTGGAACATATCCATGTGGCACTTCTTCTGTCATCATGAGATCTGATCTTCTGAGTAGTCATCTTGATGTTATAGGAGATCTTCACCATGCTTCTGTTGTGCACTGGAGGTTCTCCACCAAGTTGTCTTCTTATTATCTGCATACAGGAGTCTCTTTCTGATATGCCTCAAAGTTTTTAGATTGCTCTTCATACGCTCTTAATTCAATTTCTCTGGAGAACATTCTTTGCATTCATCTGATGTAGAATTCTGAATCATGGATGTTGTGGATGATATAATGACTCATGCAGTGATATGTCTGGTGTACTGGAACAATCAATCATCATAGTCTTCTCCCTCCATCTGGGAGAGCCTATGGTTCTGGATCTTGCAATGCTTTCATTCATAGGTTTTCCATACACTCTTCTTCATCACGGCTTTCGGTTCTTCTGCTTGATTGCTTTTAGTGAGTTCATATTAGGTTGGTAATCTTGTGATTCTTGATATAATGACTAGTTGTTCTGATTCGTCTTTCTTGGAATCTTCATGTTCTTCTTCATGTTTTTCTTTAGCTCTTGGGTCCATGGAGTTTCTTATAGATTCCATGCCCTAGAGATTCCACTTCTTACCTTCATCATAGGATCACGGATCTGGATGGACAACCAGGAATACTTTAAGGCTTCTGAGGAAATCTTCTTCTACGACTGAACTGAACATGTGTTGTATTTCATAACTGCTACCATGGATATATGCATTTCATCACTTTAATGGATCATAGGATTATCTCCCTCCTAATCCTTTCTTTATATGTAACAGAGTACACGCTTGCATTTGCATCCTTATTGTCTTCTACAATATATAGTTGGCTTTTCTATTTGACAGAGTCCACGCTTCCGTCTTAGTCGTTGTCATAAGTCTTTCTCGAATTTCTCTTGATGTCTAACTTCTAAGTCTCTTCATGATTGATTCGGCTTATCTTGCAGTAGCCTCCACATGATTTGTATTTTATCCTTTCATGTGTATTATCTAATGATACCTTATTTTCATCTTGTTTGCTCTTTCATAGGTATAGTTCTTCTTGGAACACATTATTTTCCAAGAGATAGATATACAAGATATGTACAAAGACGATGCAAGTAAGATATGTACAAGAAATCAGAACAGTGTTGTTATCCTTTAGTAGAAGAAGTCTCGTCCATCCTGCTTAGTCTTCTTTGTCGATTCCTTTTCTTCGGCAATTGATGCTTCGTGTTTCTCCTTCCTTTTATTTAGCTCGGGACATTGATCCTGTAGTGACCGTACTTCTGACAGTTGAAGCATTGTATTTCTGAAATGTCTTTTTCTTGATTTGGCTTCCTCCTTGAACCAAACTTCCTTTTGTTCCTAAAGTTCTTGAATCTTGCTGTGAAGGCTTGATCATCGTACTTTTTTTGAGGTTTCTCTTTTGCATTGATTCTTGATTCTTCTTGAGCACAGCAAGTCCAAAGTTCTTCAAATGTCGGGTACTCCTTCCTTGTGTTCATGCTTGCGGCAAATGCATCCCATGTCTTGGGAAGACCATTGAGTACTATGTTCACCAATTTCTTTTCTGAAGTGATCTCTTCAATAGCTTGTAGTTGATCTCTTAGCTGGGAGATCCTTACAAAGTATGATGTTATGCTATCGTCATCATTCATCTTCATGTCATGGAGCTCATTCTTGAGACTGATAACTTGTCCAATGTTTCTGACTGAGAAGAGATTTGTTAGGGCATCGCACATCTTCTTCGATGAGTCAACATGGGAGATGTAGGGTATCAAGTGATCTTTTATGGAGTCCACTATGATACTCATGGCATTGATGTCAACGTCTTTGAACTTCTCCATAGCTGCAACATTCTGCGGTTCCTTCTCTTCTCCTTCTTTAAATTCTGGCTTCATGATCTTTCCTTTCACAATATCCAGCACTTTATTCTTAGCAAGGATGAGGTCAATCCTTGTCTTCCATGCTCTGAAGTTAGAAGCTCCATCTAACTTGTTCTCAGACTTCATAGAGTTCGTCATGGCTTGTTTGACTTGGTCAAACCCTATATTTGACCAGAAATCCAAACTTCATGTCTTGGCCTTCTGAGAGTACCAGGAGATGCGCTGGGCTAGGGCACACTGATCTATCCAGAGATTAGGTCAATCTCGTCACTTAAGGTGCCTCGACAAGAGGTTTAGGTTTTTTGCAACTGCTTCTACTGGTAACCCTAGCTACAGTTCTTTTGGAAGCTGCTCCTGCTAGTAACCCTAGCGGCAGTTCCTCAACGAGCTCAATATCTAGCGGCTATGTTTCCTTCCAGTGTTTTAGGCTGACTGAAGGGGGTGTGGGACCATAAATTGTTAGAATATAGAAGATGGTGTGCTCGTTTTACCATTGATGATACCTTCGTCACCCAACCATAGGCCAAAGCCTCCGTCCGAGCACCTTAACCTTGACTGAGAATTCCTTCGGAAGCAAACCCTAGGCTAGATAGCCAAACAAAGAGTAGTGCATCAATCCCCAAGGATAGTGCATCACAAAAAGATGATCAGATGTTCCAAACCCTAGCCAAGAGATATTCAAGCCAAAACTGAGAACTTGCTGCTGCTGCAGCTACACCAGCTCTTCCTCCAAACCTACGCACCAAAATGTAGAACTGCAATTCTGAGATGCTGCAAATGAGAACTGACGCCCTGTATTTATAGTAATCCTACCAGTTTTGTTGGGGCCGACTTCTCCTTCTGGGTATGTGTCTGTTCAGTATATTATTATTAATTCTGGCTGACTTATTCTCTTGAAGGCTAATAGCCTAATATAAATTATCTTCTTGAGCCGACAAGGCTTCTAGAGTTATTAGCCAATTCATTAAGGTTTCTCTTACTTCCCGGAGTCTTCTATTCTCGTCAGGTTCACATGTGGAGGTAAATACCTCCCGCAGCTACCATAATATTAACAAGGCCATGCAGAACACTGTTGAGTTGGGAAAGATTAGAAGACCGAGTAACAGTTGGGCCAGAGTTGATTCAAGAGATAGAGGAACAGGTGACTCGGATTTGGCAGAGACTAAAGGAAGCACAGGATAGACAGAAAAGTTATGCAGATGCACACAAGTCTGACCAAAGTTATAAAGTGGTAGATCATGTTTTCATTCGTATCAGGCCTAATAAGAGTACCATTCGGTTCGAGAAGGGGACAAAGTTGTCACCTCGATTTATAGGACCATTCAAAATCCAAGAGAAAATTGGACCTGTTGCCTATCATCTCGTACTGCAACCCCACTTGCATAAAACTAATAATGTTTTTCATGTATCTGTTCTACGTCATTATGTTGCTGACGAATCACATAAACTAAATTGGAAGGAATTGCAGGTATCGGACGCGGGAACCCTCACGGTAGAACCGTTACGCATATTGGACGGTAGATTCCGATGGCTCATGAACCGTCTGGTAGACCAAGTTAAGATCCAGTGGGACAAGTATAGTCCAGGATCTGCTACTTGGGAGGATGCGGAGACATTACGACGAGATTATCCCTCACTATTTTGACCACCTCGAGAATATGTTTCTCGAAGGTTGGGTGTATGTAGCACCACCTTTTGACTTAGACAGCTAGGATTACCTGAGGCCTAAACACCTTTATTTTCTATTCACAGTGAAACTATTAATGACACACTTGAACTTTTAAGATGTATGAACCTTTATGAATGTTTAAATGTATTTGAATGATGATGGATATGATGTCATATATTGTGAAAATGTAAATTTTATGGATGTTTAAATGTTATTTGAATGATGATGGATATGATGTGATCTACTATGTGAATATAAATCCTATAAATGTTTAAATATCACTTTAATGATGATGGATATGATGCGGTATACTATGTGAATGTGAATCCTATGAAGGTTTAATTGTTATTTGAATAATGATGGATATGATGCAATCTATTATGTAAATGAAAATTCTATGAACGGGTAATGTTAATTGAATTATGGGGATATTATGAGATCTATTTCTAACTTGAAAACTTGATATTAAGTTGTTGATACGTGGATACTGAATTGAGGTTATGGTTGTATGCAATTACATGATGATAATGCATAAATATGTATAAGTTTTATGTTATAGACTAATATGCAGGCCATTGGGCTATGAAATAGCCAAGGGATAATGGTAATGAAAGTGGATGTCATAACCACCGGCCGATAAACAATATGGTATGAATCTTTGTATGTGAAATTATATTGGTTTCAATACATAGCTATGATATGTAGACCAATTCAGGATTTTAGGTGATGAGACTGCCTAAAAACTGAATAAACAATGACAAAATTCCCAACAACATGGTGCCACTGTATATTCCATTTTAGGGTGTGGACCCTAGTCCTATTAGGAGAGGTGGAGGCGTTTCCCACTGTGTATCCTCTGAAACCTGGAGTCATGGTAGGATGGTGTTAGCTCACGCTCCCCTAGACGTGTGATGATGACTGTCAGTTACCTGTTGGGGACGATTGGTCAAGATAATGACACTTCTTATTACGGGTTCTATTTGGTGTTAGGTCAATATAGTTGACGCTCCAAGATAGTCTAGCAGAGGAAGGATAGGAATGGAAGATGGAAGTAAGTTAGGAAGGAAGGATGAATAGAAATAGTTGAGAGTGTTTGGAGATTTTCCTTATGGTGGAATTTATTGTTTTTTCTTCTGAAAAGAAAATGTGTATATATGTATATTCATAATTACTTAACTAAACTACAATTGTCTAAATAAATATTTTTGAGCTAGATTATTGTAATTAAGGGGTACAGTTGATTGGTTTATTATCTTTTATAAATTGAATAGTCTTGTTGATTGGATTGGATGCATACATAAATTACTATAGAGGCGATAGGTATTGTTATTAGTACATGCACGAGACTTGTATGTACTAGCTACACATGCATTTCTTGTACATGTACACTAGTATGTATGAGTTTTCTTGACTTACTTATTGATAATGTTGTTTATTGAATATGAATGTGTTAACCATGTGTCATTTCCATTGTATCATAAAATACTTTAACTTCGGGATGAAGTTTCCTGAAGGGTGGGTGTATGTAACGACCCTAAGTAATTAATCAATTGTTAGGATTTAAATAATTGTTTAATGTATATTAGTTTAATTAATTAATTAATTTCATGATTTAATATCTATTTAATAAAATCTAGCTTAATAAATTATTAATTATTATTTTGTATGGGAAGATCAACCCATTAATGAAAAGGGGATAAGGCGGTTGACACTTAATTGAGGGGGGATAGTTGAGAATTAAATGAAGGAAGAAAGCGGTGAATGATGGAGGGGAGGATAAGGCAAGGGGGGGGGAATTATTTTGAGGGGAGGATTGCATTATGGGCTCTATTTTGGACGATGTTGTTGTGGTTTTGCTGAGGAGCTTGTTGGAGGTCTGTTATAGGGGGCACCGGGGTTGCTGGGGATTTTGGGCACGAGGGGGCAGGAACTGCAAGGGTTCCTGGAGCTAGGGAGTCGGAGAGGCTATGTTCCTAGCTGGTTGAGAGGAAAAGATTCAGTTTTCAAGCAATTTCAAGTAGTCTTCAAGCAATTAGCAACAATAGGAAAGAAAAGGACAAACTTCTTCTTCAAGAGGTATTTTACTAGTATTAATTTTGTCTGAATGAAAGTTATGATATGTACCTATGTATTGAAATTGTGTAATATGTTGAGTAATATTCTTTGTGACTATTTTGGACTGTATAAAATGAGAATTTAATATTTAGCTGGTTAATTTTGCTAGAACTTCAACATAAATTAGTTAGATTTATTCTAATGCAAACATAAATAGAAATTTGATGTCGTGTTCAAGAAAGAAAAAACAATTTAGATTACAAATTTACCATTTAACTTGAAACCCTAATAAAGAGATTTACATTACAAAAACCACTCATTTAAATTACTTATAAAAAATAATAATAACATTGATACATGCACTTCTACTATATTCAAATATAAAAATAACATTATCAAAATACTTAATATGATGTCTTTTATTTAAACTTGATTAATTTTAAAAATAAACTGCATTTGTATTGTGACTATAACTCATCTCCTTCATTTAAAGGAAAATCCACACTCATAATCAAAGATAGAAATAACTTTAAAACAATTGTGATAACCTTGATACGAGCAATTCTACTATATTCAAATACAAAAATAACAAATTATCAAAAATATGTAATAATCTGCTAATATAATTCATCTTCTTCATTTAAATTGTGACTATAACTCATCTCCTCATCTCCTCCATTCTAGAAAAAAAAATACACTCATATTAAATATAATTAAATAAGAAATAAAAAAAATTGTGATAACTTTCATACATGCATTTCTAATAACAAATTATCAAAATAAATAATATAATACATTTTATTTAAACTTGATTAATTTCAAAACTGGATAAAGTCATATTGTAACTATAACACATCTTCTTCATTTAAAGAAAAAAAACACACTCATAATATAACTTAAATGAAGAAAAAAAACACACTCAACATTCCAGTAATGTAATGCTAGGGTTATTGGCATTAGTGTGGTTCGGGGCTGATCAAACCGTACGCCGTACTGTTTGGGGAAAGTAACTGTTTGGGACTTGCCAACGATGTTGTGGGAGGCTTACCAACTATATGAAATAAATCAACGATCGGGGCCACTCCTCTCCCCCGCCCAAGATCATGCGCTGAGGTGGTGACGTAGGAAATAATAATTTAAAGAAAAATGTTTACACATAAAAAAGTATATGTTGGAATATATAATTCCTACTTATCTAATATACTTGCTAATGTATTGAGAGGTAGAGTTAATCTCAACATGAGTTGTGTGATCCTATTATTAAGAGGTTGTTAGAGATTTGGATTTGTGAGATCCTTGTTTGGTGTGTGGTTGAGATATTCTCTCAACCTCTCTAGTTATCTTTAGAATAAGTTAGATCTGATAACAACCTATACACTCTATATAATAGAGTCCATTGTATTGATATTGATGTAATAGAATGTTTGTTTAAATCACTCTACTCTCCCATTTTAACATGGTATCAGAGCACCAAGGCTGGGCGTGACTCCCTCACGGGAGTGCCCAGGCACATGAGGAGAGTAGAGGTGTGTGTTTGACTTATAGGAGCTGTCGTCTAGAGCGTGGAGTGTTGCGTGCTCATCTCGTCCACTGTTATTTGGAGCACTTCATGTTTTGTTCGTCTGTGCACTAGAGTGGAGGAATCAGTATTGAGTGGAACGCCCAGCCTATTGGGCTTATCACCGAGTTTCCAATTCAAAAATTGAAATTGCCATATAGAGTTTTCCTAGTCTGTGATGAAGGCATTAGCAAGGATTTGGTGATGCTGGGAATGGCCATGGAGAAGAACAAAGCTAAGTTCGGTTTGGGGCGACAGTCATCCATGGCGCCGGAGCGAGAGGAGAATACTGAAGAAGACGGAGAGAGAGAAATGACGGAAGACACCATGCAACTTCTTTATTTGGCCAATGGAGGGGATGTTGCCGCCACAGAGGCTCTCGAAGTGACCGTGGATGGCCACACGATCAAGATTCCCAAGGGCATGACGGTGCTCCAGGCCTGTGAGTTAGCAGGGGTCTATATCCCTCGCTCCTGCTATCATTCTCGTCTCTCCATCGCCGGAAATTGCCGCATGTGTCTCGTTGAGGTTAAGAACAGTCCCAAACCCGTGGCATCTTGTGCCATGCCTGCACTTCCTGGAATGAAGATAAAGACTGATACCCCGATGGCGAAAAAGGCAAGGGAAGGTGTGATGGAGTTTCTATTGACAATCTTATCACGCCTATTAGTGACAGTGAATATGTTCTCCAAGGCTCAGAGATCTTACCGACTCGAGATACACATAGGTGTTCATGTGACTGCCAAACGCTGGAACGGAATCGCCTGCAGCCGGAAGAACTGCAAAGCGGCGATGAGCAACTAGAATACTCAAATCTGCTGCTTGAATTAGATTCGTCTCTACCCCAGCAAATTTACGAGGATTTACAAAGGCCATACAGAGAACTTCCGCGACTGAAAGGCCTTCAGAATCAGGACGAATTCGAAGAGAGCGTTCTGAGTGATCTACTGCCATTGTTTTATGTAGATGATCATGTTGGTTGCTGTGAAGGAGCACTCAGCAAAAAGGAAGTCGCCTTGTTGGTGCAGAGGAGAGCAGTCGCCAGCTGAAAAGGAAGAGAGTCTCCATTGTGCATTGTCCTGGAGGACATTGTTGTCAAATGAGTTGATTTTTGCGCTGATTGTGTTATAATGAAGTGAGGTGTACGTGCTCATTCCGTCGAACTCACACATCCTCCAAATTAATTCATAAAAGTGAGTAAGTGAGATTGAGTTGTATTTATATTTTTTAGTTTGAAGATGTGCATAGTTATGTTATTTGTGAGACATGTAATTGAAAGTAAGACTAGGATATTTTGATGTAGTGGTCCTAGAAAATTCCATGTACCTAAGCCATTGTATACCCCCTAATGTGAAAAGTTTGTGGTAATCTAGAAACCACTATGTAAAGCATGGTTACAGGTAATCCGAGAAAACCTGATGCATGGTTGAGGGTAATCCGAGAAAACCCAGAGCATGGTTACAGGTAATCCGAGAAAACCTGGTGCATGGTTACAGGTAATCCGAGAAAACCTGGTGCATGGTTGAGGGTAATCCGAGAAAACCCAGAGCATGGTTATGGGTAAGCCGTAATAAAACCCAGGTTGATGATGATGTGATGAAGGAGGAGCTATGAGGAAGAATGGTTGAATGAACCGTGTAGCTGAAAAGGATTCCTATAGAACTGGCGGTTACAACGGCTAATGACCCATGTATTCCGGTAGATGGAATTCTCTTTATATGGACGTAAATAATCAGATGCAGGTACAAGAGGAAGCACACAAAGATATGACCACATAGATATTTAGATAAGTAGTCATTAAGAGAGAGTGTTGGAATATATAATTCCTACTTATCTAATATACTTGCTAATGTATTGAGAGGTAGAGTTAATCTCTACGTGAGTTTTGTAATCCTATTATTAAGAGGTTGTTAGAGAGTTGGATTTGTGAGATCCTTGTTTGGTGTGTGGTTGAGATATTCTCTCAACCTCTCTAGTTATCTTTAGAATAAGTTAGATCTAATAACAACATGTACACTCTATATAATAGAGTCCATTGTATTGATATTGATGTAATAGAATGTTTGTTTAAATCACTCTACTCTCCCATTTTAAGAATATAATGAAGTATAATAATAAGCAATTAAAAAGTAAAAATAAATTACATAAAATTATAAAATGGATATTAATTAGAGTTCTGTTAAATATGACCAAAATATAGCAAAAGCACAAGCCATTACTATCCTAAATTATAGACATGGAGTGATATGTCTCACAATGCCTGATAAGAAGAATGGAGTGATCAGTGTCTGTGAAATAAATAATTGTCCTTCCATGGCCAAGAGGGCGTCCACTTACTCCTCGCTCCCGCTAACGCAGCATTGAGCAAGAACGCAGAGGAGAACATCAAAACTTTCCAGTCGTCATTTTTGTATCCAGTTGATTTTCTCAAGTATTCATCAAGAATATAACTCCCAATTATCGACTTTACCCAAACGAGCAGTTGCAGAGCACTATATACACATTTCCCAAAAAGCTTTATACCCAGCGTTGTAGCTACTACAGTGCCGGCTACAATGCATACAATCTCAGATATTATTACTAACAAAACCCTATAATCTGTAATCTTATGGAAAAACACCTGGTTCGAATACATATACAAACAATCCATGAAGCAAGCAATACTAATGGCTGCTATCATGACTGCAACTCTAGGTATAGAGAGTGGCGGGGCACTATCGCCACCTTCAAACGCAATGAGCACGGGCCAACCAATAAAACAAATCAAATTGGCACCACCCACTATCAATGATAAGGTTTTGAAGCTCAGAAGATTACCTCTAAAAGTGAGCACTTGGCAAACATTGGTGTTATCGGCATTAAACTGGACAGTAGCTTTGGATAGAAATGCATTAGCAGCCAACCCACTTCCCTTGCTATCTATAAGATAATCCCTTACCGTCCTTCTGGCCGCCAAAGAACTGGAGAAGCCATCCACTGTAAACCAGAAAGTTAATACAATGTTGATTAGAATTTCTGAGAATCTTGGCCATATGAAAGATCCAATGTTGTATTCTAGTACTTCCTGTCTGTTTGGTCTGCCTCTTTCTTTATCCAAATATTCTAGTACTTCCCGTCTGTTTGCTCTTCCTCTTTCGTTATCCAAATATTCTTGCAGAGCTTCCGAAGCCATGACTTTGACTCCGCTGGCTTCGGCATCCTTAGACCTGAAAGAGCTTATCAAGAGCTCTGTCCACTTATCATTCATTGGAATGCAGATGCAAATAGGCTCCTCCGAACGGATCTCTTCAAGAATATCAGTTACCACACTCTTTCTCAATCTGTGCCCTTCATCAGCCTGGCCCTCCTGATGGCAACCATTTTTCAGGCAGGTCGGACACGGGAGTAGGCACATGGAATCAGACACACGCTTCAATGTTCCAGGCATCTGAAGAGCAAGCATGCTCGTAATCTCTTCCACAGTCCAGAATACAATGCAATTGCACTTGTGATCGCTACCTTCACACTTCGTCACAGTGACTCTGGCCTTCTTTTTTGCATCATCTGATGGAATAAATTGTAATAGAATGGAGTGCACGTCATCAACGGCATTGGATTTCATAAATTGCTTCATCGAAGAATTGGGTGTGCCGTTTGATAGCATTACAACGGAAGCGGTCTGCAGATCTCCCCCTCCTCCTTCATTGGAATCATGAGTCTGTTGCTGCATGCGTATTGTGGTAAGTCCATTGCAATAAATCCCAATTATTTCCTCGAGTTTGGAACCTCCTAGTGTAGCCAGAACTTCCCTGGCACCATTCTCGAGATCAAGACGTCCTCGTATGAGAGTGACGCCAAAAACTAACACGTTGACTAAGCTGGTAATTGCCTCCATAGGAAAATCAAGAGATTCAAATGCCTTTGCAAATACATCTACTTGGATTTGCAACAAACCAGATTTATGATGAGCAATTGCAATACATGTCGGCTTCCTTGCCAATTATTCTGGAAGAAACCCATTCCAAAATACAGTAAAATGGAATGTTTCCAACTGGTGACGAAAACAAACGATGATTTCTCCTCGCAAACGTTTGCATAGCAACATGGCGTGCATTCAATCATTTATATGAAAAAGAAATGTTCTCAGGTAGTTAGGTCTCATATTTAAATCACATCAATCCGTTCGGAAATTTCTTTAATTCAAGCAACGGAAAAAATGAAATGAGACAGCATTTTATACGGCGCATTTAAATTGAATTAATTTAGGATTATAATGGACGAATATGAGGAAAATCATTTATCTCACGGTAAAGAAATGTTATAACCACCGTTTTAAAAACCGTTCCAAGTAAATAGATGTCATATTAAAACCACATAATTAATTAATTAGATGTCATAATAAAACTAAAAAATAGATGTCATATTAAAACTACATCGTTAATTAATTATAAAGAAGTGTAACAATAATAATTAAAAAAAAAAAACATTCTGAACGCCTGAAAGATTTCCTATTAAAATCGAATCATTCCGTACGGGACTTTCTTTATTTCAAAGAATCAAATGAATGAAATAAGAAATAAATGTTTTAAAATCGCATCATTCCGTAGGGGAATTTCTTTATTTCAAAGAATCAAATGAATTAATAAGAGAGAAATGTTTTAATTAGCGTTTGATATAGGGTGATCGAATTCGTCTATGTTAATTTTGAAATCATAAATATTTAAATAAATTTATAATCTCGAAATTAATGCAAAATTGAAATTCATAATTATTGAAATCCAAGTTTACATCCAATTTATAATCACCAAAGGCTTTAAGTACTTCGATGCCATGATTGCGGAAGCTTTCGTTTTAATGAATTACATAGTGAAGTATTTTTTTGTTTAAATATGACATAAAAATATATGACGACGGATTTAATTTTTTTTACATCATTTCCTTCGTAAGGAAGGAATTTTTTTATTTTTATTTTTAGTAACCAAAGAAAATCAAAAGATAAACCAATGATAAAGTAACCAATGATAAAGTAACGAAGGAATTTTTTTATTTTTATTTTTATTTTTAGTAACCAAAGAAAATCAAAAGATAAACCAATGATAAAGTAATTGTATCCCAGTTTAAGTTGTTTATGCAAAATGATAAACATTTTATAGTACACGGCAGGTCCATGCATTCATAAGTTTGATCCCATTTTACATAGCATTAATATTTTCATAAGTTTGATCACATTTTACATAGTATTAATATTTTCATATCAGATTTAATATTTCACATAATATTAATATTTTCGTATCAAATTTAATAGATATCAAATATATTAATCAAAATCTTTTAAATAATATTCAAAAGCTTCAAACTATTCTTTAAACGCATTTTCCCCATAATTAAGACATGCCAAATCGATGAAGACAGGTAACATAACACACAAAGAAAGAAATCATAGCAGATTGTCGGAGACAAATCTCTATACCTCGCAACAAAAATAATATACTCTCCTCCATTAATTTTAAATTTACAAAGGATTAACATTAACGTGTAAAAAAATAACCATGATCATGGATATTTTTTTTTTATGTGGGAGACATTAGGTTTTGACAACATGTTAGGATATTGTTTTCATATATCATAATGATTTTGGTTTTGGTTGATTTATTCAATAATTTAATAGCATATATATAAATACATGAAGATGTTTTTAAAGATAGACACATTATTATATGATAATAATAACCTTTTGAAAGAATATTTTAATTACACATTAATTTGAGAGTTAAATTAGTTGGAGAGAATCTTTCATATGTGCAATGTTTATTAACTCATATAATGCATATGTATAATAAGAAGTGACCTTTGGTTTGATCTTTCAAGAGGTTTAAATGACTCTTCATTTTTCTCCTAGTTTAATATTTACAATGTACCTCAATCCCCAAGGATTATGTATCTAATATCCCCCAATAATCCAAAGAGGTGTTTGTGAGTCAAAACATCATTATGAACTTTTCAAACATTTCTCTTTGCTTTGGTGATGTCCATGAATTTCTCGTTTTAGGAATAATGTCTCAAATGAATAGTCTTGGCCTCTACATAATATTAAATCAAATGGTACTTTATGTTGATGTGCTTGTTTCGATCATGGAATATGGAATTCTTGGCCAACTTGATTGTAGAAGTTGTAAACCAAAAGAGGAGTAGAATTCACCTATTTCTCCTACAAATATTCAAGTATTTTCCCAAGCCACACAATCTCCTTTGCTTCTTCTAAAAATGCCACATATTCTACCTCTATTGTTGAATTCGTTGGAACTGATTGTTTCTGTGATCTTCGGGAGATAGTTGCTTATCCAAGACTCATGAGATAGCCTGAAGTTGACACTCCATTTTCTTTATCCTTATCAAATTCTGAATCATAATATCCAATCAAGTTAAAGTCATCCACTTTAGAATACTTGAGTCCAAAATCTTGAGTTCCCTTCAAGTATTTTAGAACTCTTTTTGCAGCAGACCAATGTCATTTACAAGGTTTTTGCACAAACCTAGAAAGAGTCCCAACAATGAATGAAATATATGGTATTGGAGTGGTAAGGTAGATAAAAATTCCCATAAGTTATTTGTACTTGGTTGCATCCTCAAATTCATTCCCTTCTTTGGATGTGAGCTTCGAATTCTATTGCATTGGAGTAGAGAGAGGATTACACTCAGCCATGCCAAACTTGTTCAACAATTCTCCAATGTACTTATTTTTGGGGATCAATATGTTCTTTGGATTTTGAGTCACTTCAATGCCCAAGTAGTAATGAATATGTCCAAAATCTATCACCTCAAATCATTTCTTCAATTCTTTCGTTATGGATGCAATATAGATTTCATTATTCCCTATTATTAATAGATCATCTACATACACTGCAATATATACAATAGTTTTTCCAACTTTCTTGACAAATAGAGCTGCATCATCAAGATTAAAGATCTTGAAATTCAATTTTAGAAGATACTTAGTTACCTTTTCATACCAGGCTCGCAGTGCTCGTTTCATGCCATATAAGGATTTGATGAGTTTGCATACTTTTTTGTTTTTGTCTCTTCACAACAAAACCTTATGGATAAGACATGAAGAGATTATATTTCAAGTCTCCATTCAAGAAAGTAGTGTTCACATCCATTTGATGAAATTTCCATCCATTCTCTGCTACC
>ML777527.1:666116-704782 GCA_009831015.1 Picea engelmannii | reverse complement strand
CTCCGTTGATTGATGATCATGGAGAGCATGTTCAGATTCCTTCTATAGATGATTTTTCCCCAGAATATCTTACAGAACTGCATGAAGACACCATCCTTGACAGGAGAATGTGAACTTCAAAACGAGGAAATGTGGAGTATCTTTGACTTGGTATTAAAGGAACAAATCCAAGCAAAGACAAGTGGATTGAGGTTGGAAGGGTGAGGGAACTATACCCTCATCTTCACATAGACTAAATATAGTCTTTTGGAGGTCCAAAAGCTTCCCAATGGGGAGGTGTGATCAGGGGATCAAATTTTTCTCAAAGATTCAAAGTGCTTGGAATCACTACAAATCGAACGAGAGTGTAGGCCTCATCATTGTGAACCCAATGCAACTCGTTTGGGTTCAAACGGATGTTGGCTGCGAGAGATATTGCGATTTGTTCAAATCGTCAAACAGGTAAAAAAAGGACGTTGACTGTATAGTCCGTACAGGCTGACGTGGCAGAGGCTGTATAGGTGATGTGGCATGAAGTATGTTGATGTGGCAGCTGGTGGCGTGGCAATCATATATTGGCATATGTGGTCGAATCGCAATGCAACACGTAGCATTTATTGAACAAATGGTGTGGTGCCACGTGGCCCAGTCATGGGCTGCCATGTGGCACCGTTGTATTGGTTATTGGTTCAAAATTATATGGAGTCCACCGGATTCGAACCCTGGACCTCCATGTGCATGTAGCACTTTAGAAATGGCCACATAACCAACATATCACACATTATTCCTTGTAATGTATACGGGTTATAATCTATTTGAATTTATGTAATGTTTCATATGGCGGGGGGTCAAGCTGGGGCTTAGCCCCGACCCGCGGTTCTATTGTTTTTTTCATATGACCATTACCATATCCTATGCACAGGAGTTCATATTAGAAACGGAGTCCTAGCCCCAGTTTCACATATGACCACAGAACAAAACGTGCGTGGTTTACGTATTGCCAATGTTTAAGCCTCTGGTCACATAACCCGTGACATGTGACCTTGTCACAGAGCGCATGGGGGAGTTGAGTTTAAATGTTAGCCCTTTTGTATTTGCGTGAGGTCACATGGACCCATGTGTCCACGAGTTTGGCGGTTAGGGGCTGGCGCGCCCATAACCGTCCTATAGTTCGCACCGTTTGTGCGGTTGTGTTCGGTGTCGGGTTTTTACGCTTTAAATGGCATGTGTGCTAGGTTGAATGGACAAGGGTGTGTTTTGTAGATGCAAAGACAACAAGCTTGAAGGGGGGACTTCAAGGAAGCCTATCTTCTTCGTTTTTTGGCCAAACGAGGTGCCGAAAAGCCCAGCTAGGGGTTTTTCGACGTTCTGAAGCCATTGGAGCAGTCTATTTGGCAGTTTGAGCATTGTAAAACACATTTTTGAGCACGTTGAGAAAATAATACAAATGATCCATTGGAAGCTGGACTAGGAGATGTAGCCCAAGAGAGGGGTGAACTCCTTTATCATTTGCTATGCTATGTGTTTTCTGTTCATTGATTATGCTGCTGTTTATATGCATCTTGAATGAGTAAATCTTATTAATGATGTGTTGCAAAGTTGATCCATTTGCTTTTAACACATAAATTTTGCTTGCAAATATTTTCAAGAATACAAGTCTTCTTCAATTTTAGATCATTATTTGGCGCTACGGGAATAGGCTTATTCCCGTAACGTGTTTGACAACTTGAAATTTTAAAATTCCAACAGCATAAAAAGGAGACACTTCAAATTTAAGCAATGTTTTTCAAAATCAAGCTTAAATAAATCATCAAGATTATAATGCAAACCATGAAATACCAAAATCTAAAAATAAAAAACAACTGAAAACGGAAAATGAGAAATGAGTAAGGAGGCTTTAGGACAAGGGTTTCTCACTAAACTAAGACAAAATTAGGGACTAACGCTTGCTTTGGATTCAACGCATTATTCTTTTGAGTTGACAATTGCAGAGATATGGGGGTTAGCCCCGGCCGGTGGGGACCAGCACTGATTGAATGGGGGCTTAATACTCGGAGCTACACCTGTGAGTTAGTGCGTGGAGGTATGGAGGCTGGCCACATGTCACATACCCACTACCTAAATCGGATTTTTTTGGTCTTTTGCCGAACCAGAACCCCTAAATATCCATGGAGGCCCAGCGTAAGCTGGCTCTTTCTCTCTCCTTCTCCGTTCCCATGTGATCGTGGGTCATGACCGCAGTTCAATTTGAACATAGTGCCCATTTGTATTTCGCGCCTCAGTGCTACAGTAATGTCTAATCGTTCAACTTTGCAACTGCCGAACCCGACAGGGCTAGCGACCGGCCAATGGGGACGAATCCCTACAGGGTCAGCAAATGGCCAGTAGGAACAAATCCCAACAGAGGTGGAGAAAAGCCAATGAGAACAGGCCCTGTCGTGCGGTTAAGTTGAATACAGGTGGCAGAAAGGGAAACTCGACATGGTAGTCGACATGACAGGAGGGGCCCCACTTCACACGCCACACTATTTCGGACCCCCCTCCCCCCCCATTAAAGGCAGAATGGAAAGGGGGGTCCGAAAACCACTTGGGAGCCGTTGATCATGATGAATTAATCTCGACCGTTCGAGATTTGTGCGTCCAATTCCGGACCCCCCCCTACCGCTAAAGGAAGAACAGTAAGGGGCCTTCGGAATGGAACCTCAGCCGTAGATCTGGGCGGGTGGACTCTAGCCATCCAGATCTTCTCGCCGCTTGTCCTAAAGCATATTCATGCCCTGGATTAAGTTGACGTCTCATCTCCACATCTAATGGTCATTACAGACCCTGAGATCCTCCAAAAGAATCTCGTTCGTTCATCGAGGTTTATCATCACCTGCTATCGTCTCGACATTATGGGTCGGGATTTGTCAAGGCAAGAACCCAAATTTTTGTCAGCGGAACTCCCGAATTCCCGATCCCCGATTTCCCGAAACAGGTAATCTCTTGACACGTGGCCTCCGTCAATCGGACGACTTAGATCTACTCTGGGGTTTTCACTATGGAAATTCCCGAGCTCTTGTCAACAGGAATCCCGATTCTGTGATTCTCGATTTCCCGAAAATGGGAAATCTCACGACACGTGGCCTCCATCAATCGGATGGCTTAGATCTATTCCGAGGTTTTCACCATGGAAAATCCTAAGCTCTTGTCAACAGGAATCCCGATTCCATGATTCCTAATTTCCCGAAAATGGGAAATCTCATGACACGTGGCCTCCGTCAATCGAACGGCTTAGATCTATTCCAGGGTTTTTCGCCCCTATACACTGGGGTATTAACCCTTGGGTAACTCCTGACAGATCCAACAGCTGTCAGGTTTTCCAGCCAAGATCTGACAATTCAGATTGGTTCCTACCCATGCATTCTTCCATGACTCCTTGGACATAGACAAATCGATGGTCCAGATATTCCCATGGACCTTGGGGATCTATGGTCCTAAACTCTTCGTTACCCACGAAGACACAGGAAAACAAAAGTGGTAGGGCGTTTAATGCCCTACTTTCTCCTACTAATCTAACGGTCGTGTGTGACTGCAAACTTCCCGATAGGATCTCGTCCATCGTTCACCACCTATCAAGGTTAATGCACTTAACTTTCTAGTTTACTCTTACCAAATCTAACGGTCATGAGTGACCACCAATTTCCAATGAAATCTCGTCCATTGATCAACACCTATCAGGGTTAGGGCACTTAACACCCCATCTTCTTCCTCTGATCTGATAGTCATGAGTGACCACAAATCTCCCGACGGAATCTCATCCGTCGATTCGATATTCCATCCTTAAGCTGCCATCTCGGGTTTTCAAGAGGATCGTTCCTCCTCATGCAGGGTTACTAAGGCCTTACGCCTTCACCATCACCTTCTCGATTCTTGATGGGCTTTTGAGAAGGGTATCCTTATGGGAAGGTTTACCCAGGGTACTATATGAAGCAGACAAGGGTATCGCTTTCCCGAGAACCAGACATGATGTCTGAATTAGATCAATATGCATGTAATTAACGATTTAGGAGGACATAAGCCATACGTAGTCTTTCCATACAAATATACATCTACTAATACTGATCAAAACACCATACAGTCATTCTTATAATGAAATCATTCACAGTTTCACAGCTTATGAGCATAATTATCAAAATACATATATTTCAAGATGCCAAAGGCAAAACACTTATCAGAAATAACACTAGGGGTCAAGCAATTGCCGAGAGGGGTGCTCGTTTCCACCCAACCGTAGGCTTAGTGACTCCCAACGGATTTACCACTAGCCACCCCTGAGCTGAGACCACGATGTTGTGAAACTGCGTCTCCATTTGCCAGTGACCAGGAGTGAAGGTTGCAATCCTTCCTCTCTGGTATCACTCACTCTGCGTATTGCCAGAGTTCTCCCCTCACGTCTACCCCCTATCGCTTCTACCCCACACCTTATCCTCTTGCGAGGTTGCGTGTGGCGTGATATCCCTCGCGCTGGTCAGTCATGATGGCTCTATGGATAGGTGGTTCACCTCCCCATCCCTCATTAAGCCATCAACCTGCCAGCCTGCAAGGCATTAAATTCAAGGCCAACGAGCCTCTTTTGGTTCTCCGGGAGAGTGGAGTCCAAATACGGTATTAATTCTCGGTGGAAGTTAACGCCACCTTTCTATGTGCCTTCCACCGCCATCGTGGTCTCTTTTTCTGCACATCCCCTCTCAGTAGTCCTGCAATAAAATTCATAATGTTATTCACATTTATTGACCTTTCCCACAAGGTCCATTTTCATCACATATTCACATTTATGAGTCTGCCATAGTTCTTGGCCAGTCCAGTTATTTTTACAAACTGGGGGAAACAAGGCGTTGCAATTCCCTCCCCCTTAAAAAGGAACATCGTCCTCGATGTTCTTATCTACTAACATGAATTGCTTGTACAAAAGTAAACAAAATCGGATATGCTTGTCTCATGGCATCCTCCATTTCCCATGTAGCCTCATCTGGGCCAAAATGTTTCCATTGCACCTTGACCTGTGCAATGGTTCTATTCCAGAGCGGGGTTTCCTTTCTGTCCAGTATGCATTGGGGTTCTGGTAGAAATTCAACCTCCGGTTCCACCTGGATCACAGACCAATCAATTATATGATTAGCATCATGTACATATTTCTTCAATAATGAAACATGGAAAACATTATGTGCTTTTACTGTGGGAGGAAGTGCTAGTTGATAGGCTACAGGTCCCATTCTATCTAGAACCTCAAAGGGTCCACAATACTGGGGTGCCAAATTGGCACAAGCTCCCATTTTGAGGGAACTCCTTCTGGGCTTAATTCAGAGATATACATGGTCTCCCATTTTGAACTCTTTTGGAGTTCTCTTTTGATCAGCATAACTTTTCTGTCGGTTCTGGGCGATCTTTGGATTTTGTTTTATCTGAGCCACTTGTTGTTCCATTTCTTTCAGCATGTTGGGTCCAAAAGAAATCCTATTTATAGGATTACTCCAGCTGATTGGAGTATTACACGGCCTACCATAGAGAACCTCGAAGGGACTCATTTTTAAGGATGCTTGGTATCCGTTGTTGTAGGTGAATTCTAACAATGGCAGGTAGTCTTCCCATTTCCTGGGTTGATGCATTACATGCATCCTTAACATATCCTCTAATACTTGATTTACTATTTCTGTCTGTCCGTCAGTTTGAGGGTGATAGGCGGTGCTAAACAACAATTTGGTCTCTAAACCCGCCATCAGTGATTTCCAAAAATTTGAAGTAAATTTTGTGTCTCTGTCAGATATTATCTCTCTCGGCATACCGTGCAGTCGGAACACCTCTTTCATGAATATCTGGGTGATATCTATCGCCTTGTAGGTTGATTTGACGGGAATGAAATGAGCAGACTTTCTCAGTTTATCCACCACCACCATAATGGCATCATTCTGTTTGGTTGAAATTGGTAATCCAGTGACAAAATCCATGGAGATGGTTTCCCATTTCCATTCTGGGATGGGTAAAGGGTGTAATAGTCCTGCTGGGTGTCGATGTTCTCCTTTAACCTGCTGGCACTCTATGCATTGGGCCAAATACTTGGCTATGTCCTTCTTCAATCCAGGCCAATAAAATTGTTTCCGGGTGGCAGTGATCATTTTCTGGTATCCTGGGTGATTAGTGTAGGGTCTTTTATGTAGTTCATCCATGGTGAACCTCTTCAAGTCATCACAATTTGGAATGTATAGCCTATCTCTGTAAGTGAGCAGACCTCCTTCGGTCATTCGGTAGCCTTCATATTTTTCTCCAACGGGTTCTTGTTGTAGGTACAGGGTCATAGTTTGAACGAGGGAATTTGTTTCTTATGCATTTCTGACTCTCTTCTTGACATTTGTTTCACAGGTACTCACCGCTGCTAGGTGAATCATTTTCATGCTTCTGCTAAGGGCATCGACCACCTTATTTTCCTTCCCTTTGATGTGTTTGATTTCAAAATCAAATTCACTAAGGAGGGCCATCCATCTAGCTTGTCTAGCATTGATCTTTGGTTGATCAAACAAATACCGCAATCCACAGTGATCTGTCATAAGTACAAATTTTCTTTCCAAGAGGTAATGCCTCCACATTTTTAAGGCATGCACTATGGCAGCCAGTTCTAGATCATGAGTCACATAGTTGACCTCATGTTCATTCAATTTTCAGGATTCATAGCAGATCACCTTTCCTTCTTGCATAAGGACTCCTCCGAGCCCTTCCTTACAGGCATCTGTGCACACAAGGAAGTCAGCTTCTGGGTCAATGATTTTCAACACGGGTGCGTGGGTTAGTAGATGTTTCAAGGTTTGAAATCTTTCTTCACATTCCGGTGTCCACAAGAATTTTATCCCCTTCTTCCGGAGGGCAGTGATTGGACAACCAATCTTGGAGAATCCTTTTATAAATCTCCTATAGTATCCCGCCAATCCCATAAAGGATCTGATGTCTGAGACATCCTTTGGGGTAGGCCATTCCATGATAGACCTGATCTTGTCAGGATCTACTGCTACCCCTTCCTTGGATAGAACATGTCCCAAGTAATGTATTTGCTTCTGAAAGAGGTCACATTTGCTGAATTTAGCATAGAGTTGATGCTCTCTTAGTACTTGCAGCACAAGTCTAATATTCTCTTCATGTTCTTCTCTATTCTTAGAGTAGATTAATATGTCATTAACAAAAACTAGTACAAATTTATCTAAAAATTTACTGAGTACATTGTTCATTAAGCACATGAAAGTGGCAGGGGAATTGGTTAACCCAAATGGCACTACCACAAACTTATAGTGACCATACCGTGTCCGGAAAGCGGTTTTATGGATATCTTCACCCTTAATTCGGACTTGATGGTATCCCGAACTCAAGTCAATCTTTGAGAAAATAGACGCACCCCCCAACTAATTGAATAGATCATCGATCCTGGGCAAGGGGTATTTGTTCTTTATGGTTACTTTATTAAGTTGTATGTAATCTATGCACAGTCTAAGGGTGTCATCCTTATTTTTCACAAACAGGACTGGTGCTCCCCATGGGGACACGCTGGGTTGAATATAACCCTTATCCATCATTTCTTTCAATTGTAATTTGAGTTCAACTAAATCAGGTGTGCTCATCCGATAGGGTGTCCTAGACACCGGCACTGTTCCTTGTGCAATCTCTGTCGAGAAGTCAATGTCTCTTCTCGGAGGTAGACCTGGCACCTCTTCCGAAAACAAATCTCTGTATTCTCTCAGAATAGGGTGATTGTCAGGGCTTGGTTTATCACCTTCGATTGTTTTCGACACCTGTATTGCATATAGGGGACATCCTTTTCGGCAATACTTTCTCATTTGCAGGGCTGATATTTGCCTCACCGAGACAGGTTTTTGGATCCCTTGGAGGGTTATCCTTTTTCCTTCTTTGCTCACACATTCTAAGGTTTTATGGTAACATTCTAGTTTGGCTTTATGGGTGGCCAGCTATTCCATACCAATCAATAGGTCGTATGATCCCAGGGGTAATACATTAAGGATTGCTTGGGTGGGGAATTCACCCAACATTAACTAGCAGGCTGGTATGACCTCTACCACCTTTCTTTTAGTGCCAGTGGCTAACTGTACCAACCATGGCTTAGTTTGTTTTTGTGGCTGTAACTTACACCTATCAACAACTCTAGGGGCTATATAACTCAAATTTGAACCAGGGTCAATCAAAACAGACACTAGATGGTTGAAAATCATACCTTCTATTTCCACCACTGAAGCTTGGTGGTCAGCTTGGTTATCATCCAAGGCTGCATAGATCTGCAACACACTCCTTGCCACATCATTGACTGTGGTCACTTCCTAAATGTTATAAACTTTCCGACTATTCTGCTGTCGGTGTGAATAGTCTCTCAGGAGATGCTCTTCTCCGCAACCCTATCATTTCAGAGGTTCTTTCTTTGGGTTATTAGTCTTCACTGGTATAGGTCTAGAAGTTTTATTTCTGTCCACCGAGGGAAAGTTCTGTTGGAGTAAACTCCGAGATGGAAAGTTCATTCTGGGGTTCTTCTTGTAGTTTTTAAATGCTGAGGATTTGATCCCCTTTTTCTGAAATCTTGAACCACTCTTTTGTTTCCAGTCTCCACGAGACTCTGCCCAATGTCCATATTGTTCATGACAATATGTTGCTTTTTGAATAGAGTCTTCTAAGGCCTTTGGCTCGTCGAATTCGATTTGGTTCCGGTATTCCTTGGGTAGCCCACTGATGAAGCGTTGCACCTTCACCTTCTCTGCTTTGATGTAGGGTACGTATCTCAATAAGTCGAGGAATTTGTTGACATATTCCTCTATAGTGAATTTCCCCAATTTGAGCTCATAAAACTCTTTAGCCTTCTCGTCGAAATATTTTTCTGACAAATACTTCTTCCGAAAGTACTTCTCAAACCATTTCCAAGACATGTTCTCCTCGCGGACCCCTTTCATGTTCTTAAGATATTCCCACCAGATGGAATCTTTTCCGTTCAGATTGAAAGTGGCCACTCGGGCCTTCAAATTCTCTGAAAAATCATGGACTCTGAAATATTTCTTCAGTCCAAGTAGCCAAGCCTCGGCTTCCTCTCCCTTCTTTATCTCACCATCGAAGGAGGGAGGTTTGGCCTTTCTAAATTCCTCAAATTTATGACCCTTGGAAGTCTTTTTCTTCTTTTGTTTTCTTCGAGAATAGGAACTGGTCCTGCTGCTGGAAGAGCCTTCTGAATTGCCAGCTTCCTTCTCAGTGGAATCGTCTGGCACTGGTCCTTTACCTCTGGGGTGGACCTTTCTTGATGTGCTTCTCTCATTATTGCCACTAATACGACCATGATTTTGCATCTCAAGTTCATGCTGCATTTTTGCTATAGGTCGGATATGCTCTGCAGTAAAACTGCATTAATTTCAGTTTTCTTTTCTTGTTCTTTCATCATCCTTTCATTGTCAGCCTTGCAGCTTTGCAATTCAACCATGAGACTCCTCACAGTCTCGGCTAGTTCTGGAGGGGTTCGTATTGCTCTTATTTTGTCAGACTCTTCGTCTCTGTTGTGGGAGCCTTCTCCCACCTCTTGGTGAGTCACCATACTCTGCGTCTGTAGTTTCCCGCGGCTAATCTTCCACTTGGGTGAAAAGAAAAACGTTGGTTATTAGTCAAGGTTAAATACATTTTACAATCTGCGCATAAATTTATAACTCTTTCACATGCATACACAGTCGGGTTCTCGTTTCCAAGTTTTCAATCCTAGACAAGAGAGTTATGTTAGGGGGTTACTCTTCGTAGGAGTACTTCGAACGGAGCTTATGCGCGACTCGTGCATGAGCCCAATTAGGCCGAGTGTTGTAACCATGCTCTGATACCACTTTGTCACATACCCACTACCTAAATCGGATTTTTCTGGTCTTCTGCCGAACCGGAACCCTTAAATATCCATGGAGGCCCAGCGTAAGCTGGCGCTTTCTCTCTCCTTCTCCATTCCCATGTGATTGCGGGTCATGATCATGGTACAATTTGAACACAGTGCCTATTTGTATTACGTGCCTTGGCGCTACAGTAATGTCTAATCGTTCGACTCTGCAACCGTCGAACCCCGACAGGGCTAGCGACCGACCAATGGGGACGAATCCCTACAGGGTCATCAAATGGCCAATAGGAACAAATCCCAACAGGGGTAGAGAACAGCCAATGAGAACAGGCCCCGTCACGCAGTTAAGTGGAATACAGGGGGCAGAAAGGCAAAACTCGACACGGTAGTCGACATGACAGGAGGGGCCCCACTTCACATGCCACACTATTCCGGACCCCCCCCCATTAAAGGCAGAATGGCAAGGGGGGTCTGGAATCCACCTGGGAGCCGTTGATCATGATGAATTAATCTTGACCATTCAAGAGTTTCGCATCCAATTTCGGACCCCCCCTCTACCGCTAAAGGAAGAACAGTAAGGGGGCTCCGGAATGGAACCTCAGCTATAGATCTGGGTGGGTGGACTCTGGCCATCCAGATCTGCTCGTCGCTTGTCCTAAAGCATATTCACGCCCTGGCTTAAGTTGATGTCTCATCTCCACATATGATGGTCATTACAGACCCTGAGATCCTCTGAAAGAATCTCGTCCGTTCATCGGGGTTTATCATCACCTGCTATCGTCTCGACATTATGGGTCGGGATTTGTCAAGGCAAGAGCCCAAATTTTTGTCAGTGGAACTCCTGAATCCCCGATCCTCGATTTCCCAAAACGGGTAATCTCTTGACACGTGGCCTTCGTCAATCAAACGACTTAGATCTACTCTGGGGTTTTCACCATGGAAAATCCCAAGCTCTTGTCAACAGGAATCCTGATTCCCCGAAAATGGGAAATCTCACGACACGTGGCCTCCGTGAATCAGACGGCTTAGATCTATTTCGGGGTTTTCACCATGGAAAATACCGAGCTCTTGTCAACATGAATCCCGATTCCGCGATTCTCGATTTCCCGAAAATGGAAAATCTCACGACACGTGGCCTCCGTCAATTGGACGGCTTAGATCTATTCTAGGGTTTTTCGCCCCTATACACTGGGGTCTTAACCCTTGGGTAACTCTTGACAAATCCAACAACTGTTGAGTTTTCCAGCCGAGATCTGACGGTTCAGATTGGTTCCTACCCATGCATTCTTCCACGACTCCTTGGACGTAGACAAATCGACGGTCCAAATATTCCCATGGACCTTGGGGATCTATGGTCCTAAACTCTTCGTTACCCACGAAGACACAGGAAAACAAAAGTGGTAGGGTGTTTAACGCCCTACTTTCTCCTACTAATCTAACAGTCGTGTGTGACCGCAGACTTCCCGACAGGATCTCATCCGTCGTTCGCCACCTATCAAGGTTAAGGAACTTAAATTTCTAGTTTCCTCTTACCAAATCTAACGGCCATGAGTGACCACCGATTTTCGATGAAATCTCGTCCATCGATCAACACCTATTAGGGTTAGGTCACTTAACACCCCATCTTCTTCCTCCGATCTGATAGTCATGAGTGACCACAGATCTCCCGAAGAATCTCATCCGTCGATTTGATATTCCATCCTTAAGCTGCCATCTCAGGTTTTCAAGAGGATCGTTCCTCCTCATGCAGGGTTACTAAGGCCTTACGCCTTCACCATCACCTTCCCGATTCTTGATGGGATTTTGAGAAGGGTATCCTTATGGAAAGGTTTACCTAGGGTATTATCTGAAGTAGACAAGGGTATCACTTTCCCGAGAACCAGACGTGAAGTCTGAATTAGATCAGTACGCATGTAATTAACGATTCAGGAGGACATAAGCCATACGTAGTCTTTCCATACAAATATACATCTACTAATACTGATCAAAACACCATACAATCATTCTTATAATTAAATCATTCACAGTTTCACAACTTATGAGCATAATTATCAAAATACATATATTTCAAGATGCCAAAGGCAAAACACTTATCAGAAATAACACCAGGGGTCAAGCAATTGCCGAGAGGGGTGCTCGTTTCCACCCAACTGTAGGCTTAGCGACTCCCAGCGGATTTCCCACTAGCCACCCCCAAGCTGAGACCACGATGTTGTGAGACTGCGTCTCCATTTGCCAATGACCAATAGTGAAGGTTGCAATCCTTCCTCTCTGCTATCACTCACTCTGCGTATTGCCAGAGTTCTCCCCTCGTGTCTTCCCCCAATCGCTTCTACCCCACGCCTTATCCTCTTGCGAGGTTTCCTGTGGCACGATTTCCCTCGCGCTGGTCAGTCATGATGGCTCTACGGATAGGCGGTTCACCTCCCCATCCCTCATTAAGCCATCAACCTGCCAGCCTGCAAGGCATTAAATTCAAGGCCAGCAAGCCGCTTTTGGTTCTCCGGGCCAGTGGAGTCCAAATACGGTATTAATTCTCGGTGGAAGTTAACACCACCTTTCCAGGTGCCTTCCACCGCCATCATGGTCTCTTTTTCTGCACATCCCCTTTCAGCAGTCCTGCAATAAAATTCATAATGTTATTCACATTTATTGACCTTTCCCACAAGGTCCGTTTTCATCACATATTCACATTTATGAGTCCGCCATAGTTCTTGGCCAGTCCAGTTATTTTTACAAACTGGGGGAAACAGGGCGTTACACCACATGGGCCATGCTATGCGACCAGGGGCCTAGAGACTAGGGGCCAGCACACAGGTACGTTAGCGCATAGCCTGAGAGCACATGGAGCACTCCCATAGGATCAGGGGCTAGTGCAATAGGGGGTTGCACCCTATTCAAATGTATAATGTGGGTTTTAACATTATTTTTTTGATTTATTCAACTGATATTTGGATTTTTTGGCCAATATTGGGGAATATTGGGCCCTTTTTGAGGCTAGATCTTGGGAGGAAGTTGGGAGATGGCTACCAATTTTAGGCATATATAAACCAGGCCTTCTTGAGGCCATGGAGAGAACAATGGTGGTTTATAACACGTTTATGCTGGCGAATTGTTGAGCCAAATCCATTGTCATGCAGGGAAGCTATTGAGGAGCACACCTTTGCGGGCCATTTCTGGGAGCTCCAGTCATCCAATTTTGGTGCCGTTAGTTTTGATGGGTTCATAAGATCTAGTAGAACAAGACAAAATCATTTTTGTAACCTTTTGGCACTATCATGATGTACTTGTAAATCTTCGAATAGAAATAATCAAAGCCCACTAAAACAAGACCCAAAGACATAGGCGAGATTGTCGAACTCCGTTATCACATTGGTGGTATGGTTTGCTATTGTTTATGCTTTATTTCAGATCTACATATGTGTATATGGTTTTCATAATTCATTCATAATTCTTCCTCTTTATTTAAGCTTCCTAATTGGTTAATCGAAACATGCTTAATAACTCAACCATAGTCATGTAAGAGTTCATTTTCGGATCAAGTTGGTATCAAATCTAGTTGACGTTTGAATTTGAGTTTTGCATGTTAACCAGGGAAGAGCTCATCTCAAGGGAGAAAATGGCATCTATAGGAGAACTTTCACAAGATGAGAAGGATTTCCAAAATTCGGTGTTGCCATGGCCGAGATGGTGAAAGTGTTGTATGAAGACTACTTGGAACGAAAGAGATCAGTTCAAGAGAAAGCTTCAAAGAATAGCAAAGGAAAATAAGGATTGAAGGAAGTGCCTTCTACATCTGTTTTAGAAAACACATCTGAGGTATGCAGTCAAGGTTTATCATCAACTTCTCCTTGTTCCCATCAAGATGGTTTTGGTGCATTCGAAAAACATACAAAAGGTGTAGGTTTGAAATTGCTAACTAAGATGGGATATGAAGGAAAGGGGCTTGGAATCAAAGGCCAAGGCATTGCTAATTCCATTGAGGTTGTGGAAAGGCCTCGATATTTAGGATTGGGATATGGAAAAGTGGAGATTGGAGCATCCTCCAAGATGGGTTCCAAAACTTCGGAAGCAAGTAATGACTTAAATCACCAGCTTAATTCATTGTAGGAACACTTCATGAAAGGTGATGGTGTATCACTCCTTGATTGTGGTAGTGAATGCAATTCATCTCCAAAGCAAAGTGAAGATCTGTATGGAAGGTATAATGGTCATGATTTTACCAATTCTTTTTTTTATTATAAAGAAGATAATCATGTAATCCAAAATTTGTGGAATATGTATCCATGTACTTTTTGTCATTCACACAAGCATTGTGTTTCCAAGTGTTGGAAGAGACAATCTATGTATAGGAAGTTTATGTCCACCAGGAAGGAAACACGACATAAAGACTCAACTCCATAATGGAAGAAAGAGAAGGGAAAACAAGTATGGATGCCAAAGACTCACTGCACGTTTTGCAACAGGGGTGGACATCAAAAGACTAATTGTTGGAAGCTTAATCTGGAGCTTCATCCAAGGAAGGACAAATGAATTGCGCAAGTACTCACGAAGGAAGAAGGATTACCGGTGATGCAAGAGGAACATCATGAAGGAAAGAAACCAACCACTTGGTTTTGTCAAAAGTGGATGTCACAACTTCATTCTATTTTGCTTCCATTAATGTAATCACACATGTTGAAATGATGACCTATTATAACATCATTTTCATACAACATCGTGTTTTGTTTTTGTCCTTATGAGTATGTAATCAGTCAAATTCCATTTTTGTAACCTTTTCGGGACCAAAAGGTCATTTAGTGGGAAGGTGTGATCCAATATCGAATCTAGGAGATTGATAGGGCTCATAAAGACCTAAAAATAAAAGTGATCGAAATCTCTTCAAAATGGACGTGTGTGTAGGCCTCGTCGATACAAACCCAACGCAACTTGAACAAGTTCAAATGGACATTGTATTCTCTTGATATCGTGTTTTGTTCATTTCGCCAAAAAGGAAAAATGTCAACTAGGTCAAAGTCAACGCTGATGTCAGCGTGTACGACAGGTGACGTCAACATGCGTCAGGATGACATTAGCATGACATCATGATGAAATCATCATGATGACATGGTGTCACCAGGAGGTGACATGTGTCACCCATTTTCATCATTTTCAGGCTGAGTTGGCAATGTGCGGGCTTGACACGTGTCACTGTACGGATGACACATGGAAGTCCGTACAGTGAAGTGGCCCTATGGAATCTGGAAACATGGTATATGGATGAAAATTGGGCATGTGACTAGGCGTACGACTTGATAACGTGTCGGACAACTAGGCAGCTGACTAGGCATATAGATTGGTGATGTGGGCCAATCCTAGATCGCCACGTGGCCCAATCAAGTGGTGCCACGTCGCACCCTGCGGATGCCCAATGATAGCTGGGTAAAAATTTTGATAGTCCGGGAGGTTCGAACCTCTGACCTCCCTGGACACCAATGCCTTAACCACTGGGCGCTAAACAATCGAGTTACACATGTCGCTTGCTTTGGATTCGACGCATTATTCTTTTGAGTTGACAGTTGCGGAGATATGGGGTTAGCCCCGGTCGACGAAGGACAACCCTGACTGACCGGGGGCTTAATTCTCAAAGCTACACCTGTGAATCAACACGTGGAGGTATGGAGGCTGGCCACATGGGCCATGTTATGCGATCAGGGGCCTAGAGACCAGGGGCCAGCACATAGGTATGTTAGGGCCTAGCCCAAGAGCACGTGGAGCACGCCCATAAGACCAGGGGATAGTGAAATAGGGGGAATCTACCTATTCAAATGTATAATGTGGGTTTTAACATTACAATATGGATTTATTTGATTTATTCAGCTGATATTTTGAGATTTTGGCCAATATTGGGGGATATTGGGCCCTTTTTTAGGCCATATCTTGGGAGGAAGTTGGGAGATGGTTACCAAATTTAGGCCTATATAAACCAGGCCTTATTAAGGCCATGGAGATATCAGTGGTGGTTCATAACAATTTTATGCTGCCGGATTGTTGAGCCAAAGCCATTGTCATGCAGGGAAGCTTTTGAGGAGCGCACCTTTGCAGGCCATTTCTGGGAGCTCCGGTCATCCGATTTGGGTGTCGTCGGTTTTGATGGGTTCATAAGATCTGGTAGAACATGAAAAGATCATTTTTGTAACCTTTTGGAACTACCATGATGTACTTGTAAATATTCTAACAGAAATAAGCAAAGCCCACTAAGACAAGGCCCAGAGACATAGGCAAGATTATCGAACTCCGTTATCACATTGGTGTTATGGTTTGTTGTTTTTTATGCTTTATTTCAGATCTTCATATGTGTATACGATTGTCATAATTCCTTCATAATTCTTCCTCTTTCTTTAATCTTCCTAATTGGTTAATCAAAACATGCTTAATAACTCAACCATATTCGTGTAAAAGATCATTTTCGGATCACTCATGGGTGACTGCAGGATCCATATGTCTTAAATATTGGAAGGGAGGTTGTTGTGGGGATGTCATACATTGTTTATACCTCATAATACATCAGATATATTATTCTAACACATTATTTTATCCATATCTACCATTCTATAACCATTTGCATTCATTGAGATTCATTTTATAGTAAATATTGTAGTTATTCTAGTGTGCACTACATTTTACTTCTACCAGACTCATTCATTCATCACAACTAAGTCACTGCAATAAATAAGAAAAACATTCCACACAGAAACACAAATTTTTACCATGGTTCACCCCCTTGGGCTACGTCCACAAAGATCTAGCATTCTTCGCTCTTTTATTATTCTTCATCAAGTTTATAACATTGCACATTACATAAGAAGTGAATATGAGTTGCACATGTATATGAGGCTGACAAGATCACACCAAGATCCACATCTTGCGACCTTACCCTCAATTAAAATTCATTTCTTTGTCTCCCAAAACTGACTCTGACTCCAAAACTAGCTCTAAGATCTCTCCACATTAGTTCATCCTCTAAGAATCTCACTACCATCTATTTATATTACAAAAATGGGTTAAAACCAATTACAAAATGACCAAAACCCTAACCCACTAACCCTAAGTGGATTAGGTTTGTCCACATTCTAACTCCCTTGGCGTAGCTGGTCCATAATCCAATCGTTTCCCTCATCGATCTATGTCCTTCTTCCTTCCTTTGACCTTCATTGTTTCCTGGTGTTGTTTTTCCCTGTTTTCTGGCACGTTCTCCTTTTCTAGTCCATTTTCTAACTGTCTTCATAAATTACCACACTTTTCCCCAAAATGGCCTACACCAACAAGACCCCAATACTCACTTGTGGCTCATCCTGAGCCACTCAAGTAGTGTTTTCTTCCTACACTGACTTCTCTAGCTCATGGAACCTGCTTGAAACCTCTTCAAATCGATATTTTACTTCCATGCTCTTCTCTGCTATAGTATCCAAAATTTACATAGTAA
This sequence comes from Picea engelmannii, assembly GCA_009831015.1. Classification (NCBI taxonomy): domain Eukaryota; kingdom Viridiplantae; phylum Streptophyta; class Pinopsida; order Pinales; family Pinaceae; genus Picea; species Picea engelmannii. Next base: position 687,455 of record ML777527.1, on the reverse strand, counting down.
TATGCTCCTTCAACAATTCTTCACTCTCCAATCCAACTTGCTCAATCTAGACCTTTGTTGCGTCAATCTCTGTCAGCATTTGTTCTGCTCCTTGTAGTGGTTCCAACTACACTTGTCTTAATTTCTTTTCTACTTGTATAGTCTTCAATTATCCCTACAAGTTCTTCAACTCCTAGGCACTTTTCAACCTATCTGATATTGTCATCACTTTTTGCCTCTGCTTTAGTTCTTGCACTACATTATTTACCCCTTATTATTTCTTGTCTAACTCCTACAGTTTCTCATCCTCTTGAAGATTTGTCCATAACTACACACTCTTATTATAAAGCTTCGTGATTTCCTGGATCATCTGTGCAATGCAATCCGTATGAACTGTAGCCTCCTACTCCCTTTTTGTTCATACTTTTGTTGGAGTTTTAGGTGTTGCTAGGAGTTATGTCAACTTTGTAATGTGGCTCCTATAATTCTCCATATCCTGCACTATTTTTTCAATCTTCTCCTCTGTTGGTATGTTCCATTCTTGCGCGTTGTCATGAATAATTTTGAACACTTCTTCCAGCTGCTAGTCTAATATTCTAGTGCGTTTCTTTGCTTCTTCCCGCTTGAACTACACCTGGTTAAGTGTTATCTCCAATGTCTTCTTTACTTTGCTGGACAATTGTAAACTTGTAGCATCTGCACGAGCCCCCGATTGAATTTCCTGTGCGACACTTATTTGAAGTTTGTATAGTTCCTTCATTGGATCCTTCAGTAGTGCCAAGTCCAAATGATCAATTTTCTTTAATGGATTTTGCGTTGTATTCTCATCCACTTGACACATTCCCCGAGTTATAAAAAAAATTGTTCCCCATAGCTATGATTTGTTCTATCTCCTGTTTTGGAAATTTTATTTCCTTCACATTTTTGTTGTTGTTGCTCCTGTTCTTTCTGATGCGCTATAGTGAGTTGCAATTGTTCCAGTGTATCCTTGAACTCTATCAATTTCTGGATTATCTCCTCCCTTTGCTTCTCAGCATCATACCATGCTTCTATTGTTTGATCCTTCACTTTCTCTATGACTAACTCTACATCATCCTTAGTAATTGTAAACTCATAAATTCCCTTATGCACCTTCATCTTCTTGCGTTGGCCTACTGACTGCAATACTGTCCTTTTCAATGGAAATTTTTATGTCTGTGCAATTATCACTGGTATATCCATATATGGGAGATCACCACCTCTTGTTTCCTTTGACATAGGAAGACTTGTATCTTTCTGCACTCCTCCATTTGGTTCTATTGCCCGCTCCTTCTCTTGCACTAAAGGATTTGGGATAATATTCTTTTGCCTTTGATTTCAAGTGGTTATACTACCCCCTGTTTCTCTGGCGTTCTTTGTCTCCCTCCTTGTATTGGCTATTGGGCTACTTGTCTTCTTTGAAGTGCTATCCTCTACTTTCTTCTTAGCTTTTGGTACCTTCTTTGGATTTACTAACACCTTCCATTCTTCAGGCCAATCCTTCATGGCCCAATGCACTTCTTCTCCTCTGACACAATACTTCAAATGTAGCGAGTCCTTGTGACACTTCCTTAAAATTTTACATGCCATGAATTATTTTGCCAACCTCATTGTTGGTTCACTGATTATTAGGTCAATGTAAGAAGACCTAATAGAAGCTTCTGCTTCTAGAAAGATCTTTGTCTAGAAGTTTCATAAGAAGGTAGAATTAGAATAAATAAGAGCAGGAGGCATTGGATATTTTATTATTGGAGATTATTGTAATGGATCTCTACTCTGTTGGAGGTTTCCCCCTCGAAGAGGCAAGTGAACAATTCTATCATTAATAAAGGTGCTCTTTTTGGTGTTATTCTGGTATTATTCTGATATTGTTTTGGATATATTATTGCTGTTCTGTTATTGCTTCCTCAATATTTTTGTTTTGCATATTATATTATATTTGGAATATTGCAAGTGGTATCACAGGTCTTTCCAAGGAACGACTTGTGGGGTAAATTTTTTCAGGCTAGAGACATATTCCAACATCTTTACGCTATAGAGATATGTCATTATGCGCATAAACCCACATTCGGGGAGTCATACACACAATAAATATAAGTGGTTTTTAAGTGCACATCTATTGGCCACCCTTGTAACCCCTAATGGTACCCCTTCGAGTGATAGATCATCAGACATCACTTGTATATGGATTGGTCTAGGCATCCTGAATCTCTCTGTAGATAAATTGATTGACTGCATGACTGCTACAGTGTCACCGAGAACAATACTTGGGAAGATACTCTCTAGTACCTCAGTAGTCGGGTAGTATGGCTAAGGGTACGGTATAGCCTCCTTAGTTGGTGCCCTGATATATTGGGCCGAGTACTATTCTTGGACCCTGCACATATATCAGAGAGCTAAAGCATAGGGAAAACCCTTGTCTGTAAACCCTTGAATACCCTAACCCTTGGGACGGAAAAATCAATAGAATCGACAAGATCTATTGTCGTGCAACTGTGTCTCATGCATTATGGTTGCAAAATTCCTACGCATTTCTTCTTGTTAAGAATTTATCCATTGCGTCACTACAATATTATTTAGATTGAAGTTTAACTCCGCAGGAGTAAAATAAAAAAGGATAGGACCTGTCAGCACCCTTATTTGTAACCTAGTCCATTGCATTCCTCTCTTCATTCTAATCGTGTTGGTACCCTTCACTTTTAATCCTTTTTTTTCTCCATGGTCCCACCCCTTTCCCAGACACCCTTATTTGACACCTATCCCCTTAGAGTCCTCTCTTTGTGCTGATCACCCTAGTACATCTCACTTTTTGGGTCCTGATTTCTGTCTCGACACCTCATCTACTATATAATCCACTATCATGCCAACCACCCAAGCTCAGAACCAAGAATGCATCAGTACTAGGTTATCCATCTTAGAATCGCGAATGGACTCCATCCACTTACCATACAAACAAAAATCAACGACTCCCTCCCTGTAGCAATCCTAGAATCCCTCTGGGACACCATGCAGAAATTCATGAAAGGAAAGTAGGTAGAGACTAATGCAGAGGACCCTCAACATTCCCATTATGAGTATACTCATTCCTCCCACTCCCCTTGGGGTTCTCCACATTCTTGGAACAAGGTTCCCAAAGTTGACATGCATAAATTTGATTGATCCAACCCCACAGGGTGGGTCTCTTAAATGGAACAATACTTCTCCCTCAATAATATTTGGGATAATGAGAGAAAACTCCATGTAGGGGTTTTTTACCTAGAGAAAGAAAGATGGAAGTGGTGGTAGTGGCATAAGAAATGTTATCTAGGAAATCCTACTTGGAACCTGTTCACTAAAGTAGTTTGTGCCCGTTTTTATAGAGAATCACAATTTTTGGGTAGACTCACCAAGCTGCACCAAACTAGATCAGTCACAGATTTCATCATGAAATTTGAACAATTAGCTATCCGGACTAAGGGCTTCTCTCATTCATTTTACCTTGAATGTTTTATCAACGACTTAAAGGAATCCATCTGGGCTCATGTGAGCATGCATCATCCTACTACCTGGTTGACGACATGTCAATTAGAAAAGGAAGCAAACACCATCCTTCAAGCCCCACCCATGAGGGCTCCAGTTCTTAACTGTCCTTGCCCCAGGGCTCACCTAGCTCCAACACAAACATTGAAGGTCCAAAAAGTATCTCCATATGAAATGGCGAAATGTCGCAAGCAAGGACTTTGCTACTATTGTGATGAAAATTATTCACCATGGCATAAATGTAGAGAACAAAAGTTCTTCTAGATTGATGCATCTACTTCATCTCCTTCTGATGGAATCCCATATGATGAGGCTCCTGAATCAGATGAGGCTCCACCAAGTGATCACACCAAAACTCTTGTTGTAACCCTTGTGGAACCAAAGGAACACATCATATCGTTTCATGCACTTTCAAGTATTTCGGCCTCGCAGACATTGAAGCTCAAGGGATACATAAAAAATCAGACGGTGGTGGTGTTGATTGATAGTGGTAGCACCCATAATTTTATTCATCCCAGGCTTGCTGATGAGATCCAATGATTTTTCCACCTTGTTTCTAATTTTCATATCCTCATCACTAATGGTGGTACTATGAAGTGTGGGGGGCGTTATGAGAATGTCAAACTCCAAATGGGTGATTATACTTTCAAAACCCACATGTTCTCTATTTCCATGGGTTGTTTTGATATTGTATTAGGTGTGGAGTGGATTTGCACTCTGGGGCCAATCAAAATGGACTATAAAGAATTATATGAGATTCACCTGAGACGCTCACTCCTATACCCTTTGTGGTCTCCAAGCGGGCTCTCCTAAAATGATCATCTCTCACAATATGGAAACATGTTGAAGAAACGCCACCATGGTGTGATTGCTCATTTTAATGCCATCCAGGTCATTGAACATGCCTCTCAGTTAGTTCCTCCTGACATGCAACTCATATTGGACAAGTACCCCAAGGTATTTGAGATTCCCACATCCTTAGCTCTCTCCAAGGGTGAGCATGATCATAACATCCCTCTCCTTCTGGGCGGTCAACCCACCAATGTATGTCCCTACAAATATCCATTTTCTTAGAAAAATGAAATAGAAAAGACGGTACAGGAATTACTACAGGTATGGGTAATTCTCTCCAGTACTAGTCCATATTATTCATTAGTGGTGATGGTCTTAAAGAAATAAAGTACTTGGCATATGTGCCTTGATTTCCGTGCCCTGAATAAACTCACCATCACAAATAAGTTTCCCATTCCTATCATTGATGATCTGTTGGATGAACTCCAAGGTGCTTGTGTCTTTACCAAATTAGACCTTCGCTTAGGATATCACTAGATCCGCATGAAAGAGACAAATATTCCGAAGACTTCTTTCAAAACTCATGAAGGACATTATGAATTCTTGGTCATGCCTTTTGGCCTTTGCAATGTGCCATCCACCTTCCAAAGTCTCATGAATAAATTATTGAAATCTTACCTTCAGAAGTTTGTCCTTGTTTTCTTTGATGACTGTTAAGGTTTAAGCTATTATTAGGTTTCATTTCAATTTACTAGATAACCATAGCATAGATAGAATCATTAAGAGAAACATAACCACAAGATACACAACATTTATCATGGGAAAACCTCATGGGGGAGAAAACCCAAAAAAAACTTCCTTAATATAGATAGCCAATACAATGCCAAGACAATAAACCAAACATTAGAGAATATCCTCCAGTAAGCAATGTGCCTCTCTCTTCCTTCTTCTCCCAACCACAGCTACCAAATTTGTGCACTGAGTGAGGGAATGAGTGAGTGAACAAATGAGGTGATGTTTTCCTTTATTTATACAAACTGGCAAGTGTTGAAAATGTGTCTCTTCACTGGGCATGGTCGACTTGTCTTCTTAGTGGTTAAAACCACTTTAATTAGCCTAGGAGTCGACTTCTCAATTTGCATAATATATTTAGGGTTTGACCAATTCACAAAAGGGGATTTGATCAATTACAATTCCTGATACAATCAATCCACAAAAGAAGATTGATCTAATGAATAATAACTCAATAATAAATAGAATAACTAAAAAATAAATGTTATATTAAAACTAAAAAATAGATACCATATTAAAACTACATCATTAATTAATTAATTAAAAGTCATATTTATTAAAAAAGTGTAACACTAATAATTAAAAAAAAAAACATTGTGAAAGCCTTTAAGTACACAGATTTCCGATTAAAATCGAATCATTCCGTAGGGGAGTTTCTTTATTTCAAAGAATCAAATGAATGGAATAAGAAATAAATGTTTTAAAATCGCATCATTTCGTAGGGGAATTTTTTATTTCAAAGAATCAAATGAATTAATAAGAAATAAATGTTTTAATGTAGCGTTTGATATAAGGTGATCGAATTAGTCTTATGTTAATTTTGAAATTATAAATATTGAAATAAATTTATAATCTCGAATTAATGCGAAATTTATAATTGTTGAAATCCAATTTTACATCCAATTAAAAAAATCACCAAATTAGTAAAACCTGGCACGCTTTCAAAGGCTTTAAGTACTTCGATACCATGATTGTGGAAGATTTCGCTTTAATGAATGACATAGTTAAACTTTTTTTTAATGACATAAAAATATCTTATGATGGATTTAATTTTTTTTAAACTACATCATTTCGTAAGGAAGAAAGTTCTTTATTTTTAGTAACCAAAGAATTTTTTTTTCCTTAAAATTGGACATAAAAAAAAATATCATGACGGATGTAATGCTTTTGAAACTACATCATTTGGTAAGGAAAGGAATTTCTTTCATTTTAGTAACCAAATAAAATCAAATGATAAAGTAATGGTATCCAAGTTTAAGTTGTTTATGTAAACTGAGGATAAACATTTTATACGTACACTGCTGGTCCATCCATTCATAAATTTGATTCCATTTCACATAGTATTAACATTTTCGTATTAATTTTAATAGATATCAAATATATTATTCAAAAGTTTTAAGAAATTTAAGCGCATTTTTCCATTAATTAGCAAATGCCAAATGGATGGACACAGGGAACGTAACACGAAGAAATAAATCATATAAATTATAGTAGATTGTAACAACAACACTCGTAACAAAAATAATATACTCTCCTACATTAATTTTAAAATTAAAAAGGATTAACATGTAGAAAAAATGACCATGATTTTTTTTGGTGTGAAAGTCACGTTGTATAGTGGTTTTGATATTATGTTAACAAGAGCAGCATAGCATGTGCGATACCTGCCGAGAATTTAATTATATCACTGCAAATTTAATTATACTGCTGCAGAAATGTTCTAATAATTATTTAAATATGAAAAATGATAATAATAACATATTTTAAAGTACCTTTTATTTGTATAGTTATAATATTTTGTATATTATAATTAATTTGTTGAATTTCCTATCTTGTAATTTATTTATCAAATTTTCTATTTTTTATAATGAGTATATTATAATTATATCAATTTTATAAAAAAATAAAAATATAATTATATTAATTACATAATCAATTTCATTTTATATTTCAAAGTTTAGCGGGTTCATATTTTCTTTTGTAAGACTAGAAGAGATATATATTATATATTAAAATTTAACAGTAAAAATAAACTACTGTTTTAAAATAAGTAAGGATATGAACGCGCTATAAATAAACTATTGTTTTAAAATCTCAGTACGCTCAGAGCTCGTGGTTGTGGAGTCCCGAAAGAAAATGAGATCCGGGATGAGGAGATTGAAGTGCTTGCCGAGAGCGCAGATTTGCGTATCCCATCCTGTCAGGCCGTCTGCCCCAAAACCGTGAACGAGAAGTCACATTAATGGACGGGGACACTCGGGTACGAATTCACATTAATGTGCACTGCATCGACTGCAGTGACATCAAACCATCTTTAACTCAGCCGGTTTGAATAGCCAATCAAATATTGACAAATTTTTTTTTTAATAAATGAAATAAATAAATATATTTTATTGCTAAAGTTTTACATTAGAAAATCATATAAATTTATGTTTGCATTCATGAATCATTTTTAATCCGGCAATAACAGGTAGGTTTGAATATCCAATCAGAGCTTGACAAAATATATGATATAAATAAATAAAATCTGTTTTTAAAGTGTTACATTGGAAAGTGATATTAATTTTTGGTCAACTGGTAAACTAATGTATAGTCAATGGTGAACTCATCACTATATACCATGCCTATCGGCAGGTATAATAAATAGGAGAATAAATATTGTTTTCAAATATGAAAAAACTGTTTTGATTGATCTATTCTTTTTTTATATTAGGAGAGTTGGCAACTTGTATGGAACATAAGTAAATCGGAGTGAAGGATTTATTTTTTTTAAACTACATAATTTCGTAAGGAAGAAATTTCTTTATTTTTAATAACCAAAAAAAAATCAAAAGATAAACAAATGATAAAGTAATTGTTTCCCAATTTAAGTTGTTTATGTAAAATGCTAAACATTTTAGAATACACGGCAGGTCCATGCATTCATAAGTTTGATCCCATTTTACATTGTATTAACATTTTTATAAGTTTGATCACATTTTACATAGTATTAATATTTTCGTATCAATTTTAATAGATATCAAATATATTAATCAAAATCTTTCAAATAATATTCAAAATCATTTTACATAGTATTAATATTTTCGTATCAATTTTAATAGATATCAAATATATTAATCAAAATCTTTCAAATAATATTCAAAAGCTTTAAACTATTGTTTAAACGCATTTTCCCCATAATTAAGACATGCCAAATCGATGAAGACAGGTAACATAACACACAAAGAAAGAAATTATAGCAGATTGTCGGAGACAAATCTCTATACCTCGCAACAAAAATAATATACTCTCCTCCATTAATTTTAAATTCACAAAGGATTAACATTAACGTGTAAAAGAATAACCATGATCACGGATATCTTTTATGTGGGGGACATTAGGTTTTGATACCATTCTAATAAATAGAAGAGTAGATATTGTTTTCACATATCATAATGCTTTTGGTTTTGGTTGATTTATTCAATAATTTAATAGCACATATATAAATATATGAAAGTTTATTTTTAAGATAGACCCATTATCATATGATAATGACAACTTCTTGAAAGAATATTTTAATTACACATTATATTGGGAGCTAAATTTGTTGGAGAGAATCTTTCATATGTGCAATGCCTATTAACTCATATCATGCATATGTACAATAGGAAGTGACCTTTGGTTTGATCTTTTAAGAGGTCTAAATGACTCTTTTTATTCACCTATGACTCTTCATATTTCTCCTAGTTTAATATTTACAATGTACCTCAATCCCTAAGGATTAGGTATCTAATATTCCCCCAATAATCCGAAGGGGTGTTTGTGAGTCAAAACATCATTATGAACTTTTCAAACTTTTCTCTTTTCTTTGGTGATGTCCGTGATTTTCTCATTTTAGGAACAATGTCTCAAATAAATAGTCTTGGCCTCTACATAATATTGAATGAGATGGTACTTTTTGTTGATGTGCTTGTTTCGATCATGGAATCTGGAATTCTTGGCCAACTTGATTGTAGAAGTATTGTCAACCAAATGAGGAGTAGAATTCACCTATTTCCCCTGGAAATTTTCAAGTATTTTCCCAAGCCACACGATCTCCTTTGTTGCTCTTGAAAATGCCACATATTCTACTTCTATTGTGGAATCCATTGGAATTGATTGTTTGTGTGATCTCCAGGAGATAGTTGCTTATCCAAAACTCAAGAGATAGCCTGAAGTTGACACTCCATGTTATTTATCCTTATCAAATTCCGAATCAGAATATCCAATCAAGTTGAAGTCATCCACCTTAGAATACTTGAGTCCAAAATCTTGAGTTCCCTTCAAGTATTTTAGAACTATTTTTGTAGTAGACCAATGTCCTTTACAAGGTTTTTGCACAAACCTATAAAGAATCTCAACAATGAATGAAATATATGGTCTGGTAGTGGTAAGGTAGATAAAACTTCCCACGAGTTATATGTACTTGGTTGCATCCTCAAATTCATTCCCTTCTTTTGATGTGAGCTTCGAATTCTGTTGCATTGGAGTAGAGAGAGGTTTACACTCAGCCATGCCAAACTTGTTCAACAATTCTCCAATGTACTTATTTTTGGGGGATGAATATGTTCTTTTGATTTTGAGTCACTTCAATGCCCAACTAGTAGTGAATATGTCTGATCTGAAAATAGAAGGCTGACTTGTTATGCTATGCAAGCACCCCTACTTCATTAAAATAAACTTTACAGGACCTTGCTTCATGTGTTAAAATATGCAATATAAACTTATGTGTTAAGTTCATGAAACTTCTTGTAAATGCTTATGTGTGAGCAAATGTTCTTTTAAATGGTTATATATGTACTTGCAATAAATACACAACAACATAGCTTGCAGCAAACAAACCATCAAAATCAGAACAATCACAACATGATAAAGGAGTTCACCCCCCTCCGGGCTACATCTCCTTGAGCCTCCATAATGGACTTGGCTCTCTGGGATTAATTAGTCAAAATTTCTTTTACAAGTTTCTGCTCAACTCCAATGGAAAAAAAGACTGCACCATTGAGATCAGAACACATAAAAACCCGAAAAATGACTAATACAACTCTGAAAACGGCTCATGGCTCATCCGGGCAAGACCTCTTCTACATGTGGCCATAAGCTTCCCTGAGCTTCTCTGTGGAAAAAACACCTGTAAAAGTCCTCAACAGCCTCTGAAACCTATCCCAATGTGTTCAGAGAATATCGATTAGCCAAAAATGATTATTCAATCACAGAAAACAAATATAGGCTCACCAAACCATGTCCTCCATCAAAGAGGGCTTGAAATTCCCTGGAGCTTGCTGAAACTTCAATGGTGAAAAAATTGTAGAAGAAGTCTTCAACTGGCTGTGAAAATGGCACCAATGGATCCAGCAAGTCCAAAAACCCCTGGTTGGGCTTTTACGGCACCTCAAACGGCCAAACGATGAAGAAGTTAGGCCTCCTCCATTTTCCTCCTTCAAGCTTTGCTGGAACTGGTTCGCCAAAACGCACCTCTGTGTGCATGAACTTAGAACACGCTCCAAAACGCGCGTTAAAACCTGGCACCGGGCGCAACCGCGCCAACGGTGCAAACCGTAGAACGGTTAGGGTGCCTCCAGCCCCTAACCGCCTAGCACCTAGGCATAAGAGGGCATGCGACCGTGTGCATGGCTAAAAGGTGGTTAAAATAGTTGTAACGGGCATAACCTCCCACGCCCAAATTAGGGTCATATGAATATACAACAAAACCATGGGCATGCCAAGTCCCACAGACCAACAACCGCGCGCAACCACATTTTGTGGTTATACATAAACTATGGTCCAAAACCCGCGCCAATAGTTGAATTACATAACACACAGTCACATAAAATATTGCAAAGAACCGCGCGCATCAATTAATAAAACATGGTTATATAAACTATGTAAAGAACCATGGGTTATGGGTTATAAACCCCGCCGCGTGCCATTTTAAATATGCAATGGTCATATGTGTGACCACCGAAACCGAGGGTTGGGGCTAGGCCCCAGCCCTACCCCTGCGTCATTTCACACATAACTGAAACTTAAATAAGTTTTCAAACGTATGGTTGTTAAGAACCAATCGTGTGGCGCGTTGGCGGGCTGACCTTTGTTAAAGCTTTGGAATGGTGGGGGAGGTCCGGGGGTCGAACCCCGCGGCCTCCATATAACTTTTATAAACCACACAAACCCAAACAACTAATAAAAGGGTGCCACGTGGCAGCCCTTCATTGGGCCACGTGGCACCTTTCCATTTGCCTAAAATATGCCACGTGTCACCATAATATTCGCCCAAAGTCAACCAATCGAAGATTGCCACATCACCTGCCACGTCGACTGTACGGTCGCCACATCATCATGATGGTACGACCCTCCACGTGGCCGTACAGACTGTACGGACAGGTACAGTCAGCATCCCAAATTTTTGCATGTTTGGCTTGGCGGAGAGATCGCGATATCTCCTCCATACGGACTCTATTTGTGAAAGTAAATATACCGCCGGAATCAGGAAGATGAGACGAACGCAATGACACTGCTTTCGTCACATTATGAGCACTTTGAAAATTGAGCAAATTTTTGCCCCCTGGTCCAGATTTTGATCACACCTTCCCACTGAAAGGCTTTTGTACCCACAAAAGCTTAGGATCATCTATCTGCTTTCAAGTTATATCAAAATCTTTTCGACAATCACCTGAATACTCTGACATGTCATGCACTGCAACTAGCTATGTCCTTCAACCACTGCTCTCTGGCTGCTGCTGACCCACTGCTCTCTCTGTGCTTGGAAGACTGCCAACCTTCCCACTGAGAATCAAGTTCCTCTTTCGAACTCTTTGGCGTCAACAAAATCAGCTCTCCAATGGCTGCAAAACTTCCTGCGACATCTTGTCATAAGACAAGAAAACCATCAATCTTGAAAACAAATCATACAAGATTGAAAAATGATGCCAACAAAATATTTTGTTCTTCAAACAAACTGTCGCATCCTGTACTTTATCAAAGCACATGGCGTTTTCAAAATCAACTTTCAAGTCAATAAACACCATTGACTAAACACAAGTCGAACAACACAAACGACACAACATAGTCGTCAGAAAATCATCAACACCAGTCGAGACTCATTGAACATCAACCTTCCCAAACTGACAAGTCGACAAACATGATACATAATCATGTAACAATCATGAATCACTCATGATGAACCATCACCAGGTTCACTGCTTACACATACATAACAACAAATGCATGTATAGGACTCTTCAACTCTCCTTCCAGTACAAACATAAGTACATCCCCAAAACATATGGGTACTTAAGAGTTGAATACAAAAAATATAAATGGCTGCAACTTATCATGCTTCCCATAAATGCAAACATAACACTGAAAGTGCATTTACAACAGACAAACGCAAACCTCACTTGCTCAAGAAATCCAGCCATTTCTTACCAAGCCAACTCAACGGTGACTTTTTTGACTGAACATCGTCCTCTTGTGAATCATCCTGACTCACATCGATGATGGAATCGCCACTTCCATTCTTGCCAGACTCCTTATCCAACTGCTTCCTGTGCTGTGGACGAATAGTTGGATGCAACGTCCAACATTGATCAACAAGATGACCCCTCTTCTGACAGTGAGTGCAAACCTTTTGCATCCTCTTTTCACGCTGCCTTTGCTTATCAAGTTTCCTGAAATTGGCCAATCTTTTCCAACACTTGGAAACATGATGGTTATACAAACCACAATACGTACATGGATTCTTTCTTCCATTGTTACATACAAAGTTATTATGCTTAACATAATCAAATGCAACTGAATGATAAGCGGAATTATACCTGGAGCATTCACTTTTATCGCCTCGTTGAGGAGGTGAATCTGAAGAGTTACAGGTTCTCCTTTGAAGACCATCAACAGTGTTCTTGTCCTCATCAATATCACAACTCTCACATTTGCATTCATCCTGAATACAAGCCTTGCATGTTGAAGGGATCGAACTTTCACCAAAATTTCTCGAACTTTCACCTTTAAAGCCTTCTTGAGGAGGTGAACTTGAAACAAAGTTTATGCTTGGAACCTTTTCCCTTGTCTCCTCGACTTTGGAATTTGATCCATCTTGCCGTTCATATCCAAGACCACAAAACTTAAGTCTTTCTTCAACAATAATAGGCTTAACAATGCCTTGTGCATGCTTACCCAAACCTTTACCTTCATAGCCCATTTTAAACAACAACTTGGACCCTATTCCTCTTGTGTGACTCTCAAAACCACCAAAAAATTCATCTTTAGAGGAATTAGAAGATAAAATAACACTGCATACCTTATGTTCATGCATGTACTTGGTAAGGGTTTCCTTGGCCTCATGGAGTTGATTCTCCATCTCATGCAACCTTTGCAAAAGCTGGTCTTTCTCCTGCTTCATGGCCATCAACTGCTCTTCAAGGGCAATGTTCTTATTCCTGTCGTTATACATCTCTTTCATCAAATCTCTCAAAGTTAGAATCTCTTCTTTGTTAAAGATTGAAGATAATGAAAATGTATGAGAACTACCCATGCTTGAAGCTTCTGCCATCCTTGCAAACTTCAACACAAAACTTGCACAAAAACCAATAGCTAAATCTCAAGCTATCAATGGAAAACACATGAGTGAAACAAACTTATGCTCTGATACCACTTGATCTGAAAATAGAAGGCTGACTTGTTATGCTATGCAAGCACCCCTACTTCATTAAAATAAACTTTACAGGACCTTGCTTCATGTGTTAAAATATGCAATATAAACTTATGTGTTAAGTTCATGAAACTTCTTGTAAATGATTATGTGTGAGCAAATGTTCTTTTAAATGGTTATATATGTACTTGCAATAAATACATAGCAACAAAACTTGCAGCAAACAAACCATCAAACTCAGAACAATCACAACATGATAAAGGAGTTCACCCCCCTCCGGGCTACATCTCCTTGAGCCTCCATATTGGACTTGGCTCTCTGGGATTAATTAGTCAAAAGTTATTTTACAAGATGCTGCTCAACTCCAATGGAAAAACAGACTACACCATTGAGATCAGAACACATAAAAACCCCAAAAATGACTAATACAACTCTGAAAACGGATCATGGCTCATCCGGGCAAGACCTCTTCTACATGTGGCCATAAGCTTCCCTGAGCTTCTCTGTGGAAAAAACACCTGTAAAAGTCCTCAACAGCCTCTGAAACCTGTCCCAATGTGTTCATAGCATATTGATTAGCCAAAAATGATTATTCAATCACATAAAACAAATATAGGCTCACCAAACCATGTCCTCCATCAAAGAGGGCTTGAAATTCCCTGGAGCTTGCTGAAACTTCAATGGTGAAAAACTTGCAGAAGAAATCTTCAAATGGCTGTGAAAATGGCACCAATGGATCCAGCACGTCCAAAAACCCCTGGCTGGGATTTTACGACACCTCAAACGGCCAAACGATGAAGAAGTTAGGCCTCCTCCATTTTCCTCCTTCAAGCTTTGCTGGAACTGGTTTGCCAAAACGCACCTCTGTGTGCATGAACCTAGAACATGCTCCAAACGCGCGTTAAAACCTGGCACCATGCGCAACCGTGCCAACGGTGCAAACCGTAGAACGGTTAGGGTGCCTCCCCCTAACCGCCTAGCACCTGGGCATAAGAGGGCATGTGACCGTGCGCATGGCTAAAAGGTGGTTAAAATAGTTGTAACGGGCATAACCTCCCGCGCCCGAATTAGGGTCATATGAATATACAAAAAAACCATGGGCATGCCAAGTCCCACACACCAACAACCGTGCACAACCATATTTTGTGGTTATACATAAACTATGGTCCAAAACCCGCGCCAATAGTTGAATTACATAACACACAGTCACATAAAATATTGCAAAGAACCGCGCGCATAAATTAATAAAACATGGTTATATAAACTATGTAAAGAACCATGGGTTATGGGTTATAAACCCCGCCGCACACACCATTTTAAATATGAAATGGTCATATGTGTGACCACCGAAACCGAGGGCTGGGGCTAGGCCCCAACCCTACCCCCGCGTCATTTCACACATAACTCAAACTTAAATAAGTTTTCAAACGTATGGTTGTTAAGAACCAATCGTGTGGCGCTTTGGCGGGCTGACCTTTGTTAAAGATTTGGAATGGTGGGGGAGGTCCGGGGGTCTAACCCCGCGGCCTCCATATAACTTTTATAAACCACACAAACCCAAACAACTAATAAAAGGGTGCCACGTGGCACCTTTCCATTCGCCTAAAATATGCCACGTGTCACCATAATATTTGCCCAAAGTTAACCAATCGAAGATTTCCACGTCACCTGCCACGTCGACTATACGGTGGCCACATCATCATGATGGTACGGCCCTCCATGTGGTCGTATGGACTGTACGGACAGGTACAGTCAGCATCCCAAATTTTTGCCTGTTTGGCTTAGCGGACAGATCGCGATATCTCCTCCATACAGACTCTGTTTGCGAAAGTAAATATACCGCCGGAATCAGGAAGACGAGACGGACGCAATGACACCGTTTTTGTCGCATTCCGAGCACTTTGAAAATGGAGCAAATTTTTGCCCCTTGGTCCAGATTTTGATCAATGTCCCAAATATATCATCACAAATCCTTTCTTCAATTATTTCATTATGGATGCAATGTAGCTTTCATTATTCCCTGTTATTAATAGATCATCTACATATGTTGCAAGATATATAATAGTTTTTCCAACTTTCTTGACAAATAGAGTTGCATCATCAAGATTAAAGATATTGAAATTCAATTTTAGAAGATACTTAATTACCTCTTCATACCAGTCTCGCGGTGCTCGTTTCATGCCATATAAGGATTTGATGAGTTTGCATACTTTTTGTTCTTGTCTCTTCACAACAAAACTTTATGGATGAGACATGAAGAGATTATTTTTCAAGTCTCCATTCAAGAAAGTATTATTCACATCCATTTCATGGATTTTCCATCCATTTTGTGCTACCAAGGAAAATAAAGTACAAATGGTATCCCATTTTATTGTGGGGGGGGGAGTCTCCTCATAATCAATGTCTTCTTTATGTGCAAATCATTTTTCCATGGCCCTTTCTTGTTCTTGTCAAGTGAGACATATGATTTATACTTATTCTTGAAAACCCACATGCATCCAATTGGTTTGGTTCTGAATGGAGGGTCCACCAAATTCCATGTCTCATTCTTTGTGGGAGCATCATACTCCTTTTGCATGGCTTCTTGCTAGTCATCATGAGAACTGGTTTGTTTAAAGGAAGTTGGTTCAAATTTAGATAAATTTAATTCAAGGCCATATGAAAGATCCATATCATTTGTACATCACCATAATCTAAATTATCTACACCACCTCCATCTTGTCTTGTAGAAATTTTGGTTCTTCTCTTTCGAACCTCATCAAGATGAACACTTTAAAGTGTCTTTATGAGCCGCTTTGGTGGACCTTTCTAAGATGGTCCAAGTTGCTCTATTAATTGAGATGGTGTTGCATTTCCATGAAGGTTCAACCTTTCAATATTCTTAATCACATCATCCAAACGAACTTCATGTTTCGATGATGTGGTTGGAACTTTGTTGGATTTGTTTGGGCTGACTCGGGTTCTACTATAGGTTTCCAACAAAACCCTACAAACCATCGACCCTTCTGGACACTAGAAGGAAAAACTACGCATAGAGTGCACAATGAAGTCTCACATGAGATGGCTTATGAGTGACTATAGGATCCAAATGTCTGTAATCGTGGAAGGGAGGTTGTTGTGGGGATGTCAAACATTCTTTTACCTCAACATACATCAGATATATTATTCTAAGACATCATTTTATCCATATCTACCATTATGTAACCATTTGCATTCATTGAGATTCATTTTGTAGTAAATATCATAGCTATTCTAGTGTGCACTACATTTTACTTCTACCATATTCATTCATTCATTATAACTAAGTAACTGTAAGAAATAAGACAAACATTCCACATACAGACACAAATGTTTACCATGGTTTAGCCCCCTAGGCTATGTCCACAAAGATCTGACATTCTTCTCTCTTTTATTATTCTTTATCAAGTTTATAGCACTGCGCATTACATATGAGGTGCACATGTATATGAGGCTGAAAATATCACACCAAGATCCACAGCTTGCGACCTTACCCTCAATTACAAATCATCTCATGGTCTCCCAAAACTGAATCTGACTCCAAAACTAGCTCTAAGATCTCTCCACATTAGCTCATTCTTTAGCAATCTCACTACCATCTATTTATATTACAAAAATGGGTTAAAACCCATTACAAAATGACCAAAACCCTAACTCACTAACCCTAAGTGGATTATATTTGTCCACATTCTAAATCCTTTAGCGTAGCTGGTTCATAATCCAACCATTTTCCTCATTGATCTATGTCTTTCTTCCTTCCTTTAACCTTCCTCGTTTCCTTTTGTTGTTTTTCCCTATTTTTTTACACGCATTCCTTTTCTAATCCATTTTCTAATTGTATTAATAAATTACCACACTTTTCCCTAAAAAGGCTTGCACCAATAGGCCCCCAATACTCACATGTGGCTCATCTCGAGCCACTCAGGTAGTGTTTTCTTCCTGCACTAACTTCTATAACTCCTAGAACCTACTTGAAACCTCTTCAAATTGATATTTTACTTTCGTGCTCTTCTCTGCTACAATCTCCAAAGTTTACGCAGTAATATGATCCTTCAACAATTCTTCACTCTAGAATCCAACTTGCTCATTTTGACCCTTTGATGCGTCAATATCTATCAGCATTTGTTCTACTCCTTCTTGTAGTGGTTCCAACTACACCTGTCTTGACTTCTTTTCTTCTTGTATAGTCTTCAACTATTCCTACAAGTTCTTCAACTCCTGGGAACTTTTTCGCCTGTTTGATATTGTCATAACTTTCTTCCTCTGCTTTAGTTCTTGCACTGTAGTATTTACCCCTTCTTCTTTCTTGTCTAACTCCTGTAGTTTCTTATCCTCTTGAAGATTTTTCCATAACTACGCGCTCTTATTATATAGCTCTGTGATTTCATGAATCATACGTGCAATGAACTCTGTATGACCTATAGCCTCCTACTCCCTTTTTGTTTGTACTTTTGTTGGAGTGTTAGGTGTTTCTAGGAGTTATGTCAACTCTGTAATGTGGCTCTTGTAATTATCCATAGCCTGCACTATTTTTTCAATCTTCTCCTCTATTGGTATGTTCCCTTCTTGCGCGTTGTCGGGAATAGTTTTGAACACTTCTTCCAGCTGCATCTCTAATATTCCAGTGCATTTATTTTCTTCTTCCCTCTCAATCTGCACCTAGTTAAGTTTCATCTCCAATGTCTTCTTTACTTTGCTAGACAATTGTAAACTTGTAGCATCTATACGGTCCCTCGACTGAATTTACTGCATGACACTTATTTGAAGTTTGTATAGTGCCTTCATTGGAACCTTGGGCAATGCCAAGTCCAAATGATCAAAGTCATTTAATGGTTTCTACATTGTATTCTTGTCCACTTGCAACATTCCCTAAGTGATACAAAATTTTGTGTTCCCCATAGCTATGATCTGTACTATCTTTTGTTTTGGAACTATTCTTTCCTTCATATTTTATTGTTGTTGCTCCTATTCTTTCTGTTGCACTATAGTGAGTTTAAATTGTTCCAATGTATCCTTGACCCATGTCAATATCTAGATTATCTCCTCCCTTTTCTTCTCGACATCATACCATGCTTATGTTGTTTGATCCTACACTTTCTCTATGACTAACTTTGCATCATCCTTAGTAATTGTAAGCTCAGGAATGCCCTTATGCACCTTCATCTTCTTGCACTAGCCTTCTAACTGCAATATTGTCCTTTTCAATGGCAATGTTTATGTATGTGCAATTGTCACTAGTATATCCATATCTGGGAGATCTCCACCTCCTGTTTCCTCTAGCATAGGAAGACTTTGTATCTTTCTGTGTCCTCCATTTGGTTCTACTATGTGCTCCTTCTCTTGCGTTGAAGGATTTGGGATAGTATTCTTCTTCCTTGGATTTTGAGTGGTTGTACTACCCCCTGTTTCTCAGGCATGCTTTGTCTCCCTCCTTGTATTGGCTACTAGGCTAGTTGTCTTCTTTGAAGTGTCAACCTCTACTTTTTGCTTATATTTTGGTACCTTCTTTGGAGTTATTGGAACCTTCCATTATTCACGCCAATCTTGCATGGCCCAATGCACTTCTTTGCTTGTGACACAATACCTCAAATGTTGCCACTCCTTGTGACAATTCCTCAAAATTTTACATGCCATAAATTTTGTCACCAACCTCATTGATGGTTCATTGATTCGGTTAATGATTATTCCTCATGACCCTCTCTCAGTGCCATATTTCTTCTTCATATCCTCTGCTAAATATTTTTCTGTTGTCTTGTCATCTAAATAGTGCTCTAGTTCTTCTTCATTTGTTGGTAGACCTTTGATCTCTTCAATTAAGTCCACATCTATTGGTACATGGATCTCCATCCATAAGATTGTAAATGTGTTGAACCTACATAGAATAGATCTAGCTAGAAAATACTACACACATTTGTAGAGAGAAATTGAGAAAAAAGAAGGAGAGAGAGAATAGAAGAAATCTCATTAACCGTTATGAATAGTGAATAATTTACACATGATATACTATGTATAAATCAATCAATGCATAATGGAGGAGAACCAATGCACCATAGTGGTGGTCTAGAGTGATATGGACACACACTAGCAGTTACAGGAGTGAGCTGCCACCCAGTCTAGTCTCTTAGGAAGTTATGGGAGTGAACTGCCACCTAGCTAAGTTAACTAGTCAACTATTCTTCAGTTAACTGACTGAACATAGTGTAGTGAGGAGTAGATCAAGGAATCAAGGGTAATGCACCAGTATGGTGATGATCCCAAGGAAAGTGTGCATTAGTATGGTGATGATCCGATGGCAGGTGCGCATTAGTATGGTGATGATCCCAATGTTGCATGGTGACAAAACCAATGCAACATCTAGACTCAACTCAACTAGTCAATCTGAAGTGTCAACTAAAAGAGAATATTCTCCTGGTGGAATATTCTCCCCTAAAATATAGGAGACTGGATAATGACTAATTATGACTAATAAACAAGGAAAAACCTTAAGAAAAAGAAATCATAAATGTGTGTGAAGTAACTCCAACATCCCCCCTTAGAATCACTATGGTGAAAATAAAGAATGGATCTCGACAATGAGGCCATGTTAAGTAACCAAATACAAAAGATACATTGAAAATAAAGTGAGGAAAGAGGGAAAACCTCAGGGGAAACCCCCCCCTGAAGGTACAATGTATGTAAAAAGAAGAACTATAGTTGCTAGGCAATTGTTTCCTTCACTCCAAGACGGCTTCACATAGAATGGAACTTCTGCTCAGTGAAGGTCTTGGTGAAGATGTTTGTACCATCCCCAACCTTCAACAGGCCGGGAAATGCTACCACGCGAAAATACATACATACATAGATATATCTAACATGCATTTTAATCGAAATAAAACACATAACACAACGTTACTGCTACCATACAGATTCAAATGTAATAGACAATAATTTATATATGCAACAGAATACATAATAAAATTCAAGCATCACAGACATGCATAACATACAAATTAAGCACATTAATAATACTTATCTTTTCAACTGGAGTAACACCACCAACTACGTGCAGACCTTCCACGAACTCCCCAACCTTAGACCACA
Source organism: Picea engelmannii (assembly GCA_009831015.1). Classification (NCBI taxonomy): domain Eukaryota; kingdom Viridiplantae; phylum Streptophyta; class Pinopsida; order Pinales; family Pinaceae; genus Picea; species Picea engelmannii. The sequence continues at coordinate 666,589 of ML777527.1, read as the reverse complement.
CTACTCATCACGCTTAGCAGTGGGTCACCCCCAAGCTGGGACCAAGCTCCACCTAAGGTAAGGGAATCCTAAACTAGGCTAAGGTTACAGGAAAACTGCACAGTGCAACCAGAAGGATTCTTCCCAGGAGCCTTCTTATGCCCACTACTCACGGACTCTCATTCCCCACATGCATTTTCCACTCAGGAGTATACACCTTCACTATCACCCATTCCATCAGAGGATTCACCTCCCTATTAGGGTCTCGACAACATGACGGATTAGGAATTCTCAGAGCTCCATAGCTGGTGCTGGACTCTCTCTGGGAGAAAACCACTTCCCAACAAACTCTCTCTGTTATGAACATAATATATACATAAATAGATATTCATAAACATAATAATAGTTAATAAATAATAATTATTAATAATGAAAGGTCATGTCTCAAAGGACATGACTATTGGTAAAGGGCACCCCTGCGTGGGTATATAAGC
>ML777527.1:636592-665530 GCA_009831015.1 Picea engelmannii | reverse complement strand
AAGGATTTTGCTGCAAATATTAAAATTTAGAAATTTTGTTGAAAGAAAAAAATCAATACCGCTGCCATACATTGTAGCAACCACATTGTCCTATCATCAATTCTAATTTCGTACAAACCGTACTTCCAATCTGCAGAGTCCAATTTTAAATTGAAAATAAAATAGTCCAATTTTAAATTGAAAATAAAATAGTCTATAAAAATAAGTCGTACGGTCAATAATTAAATTGATCGAATAACTATCCGTACAATTTCATTGCATGTCTGTGGAAATTAATTTGACAGGAAATTATTTTGTACCAGCCGTCGATTTTTTTTTAGTCCATACAACCAGGGTGAATCGTGTTAGTATACAATTAATTCTGTCTGTGGTACTCTGCCTCCTTACAATCGAATTATATCATCCGTAAATTGCCCTTCGTACAGTTGTTTAAAAAAAAACTATTGTTGTCTGTACCGTTCCGTACCGGTGCGTCCGTGGCAATTATCCTTACCGATTACAAGGTTGTGACGTTTGAAGTATTTCAAATGAAGTTTTAATTTCAATTGGATCATAAAAAAAATAAAATTGAAAGTATACGGGCACTTCCGTATTAATTAAAGTAAATAAATATATAATTAAGTAAAGAAATATATATATTTGGACATAGTTAAAGAGGTAAGTTATAAGGTTAAATTTAAAGAAGAATTAAGAAATTTCGTAACTAAGTATAGCGCTGGTCAAAGATTAAATTATTTATAAATTGAGCTAATTGAAAGTGTTCTTCTTAAACCAACCTGATATTACCAGCCGCCATTGCCATTATTATTCACCCAAATATCCATAAGTGATAAACCAAAAAAAAACACTGCAAAGAAAAACCGAAAAATAAAGTAACAATAAATTAATGGCGGATTATTAAAATCACAAGGAAGTAAAAAAAGTCAATTCCAATTCAATGCATTTATTCGATCTATGCTTTAAGGGCATTTAAAGTTATAGTACTAACTATTCCAAGTTTCCAAAAATTAAAAAGGTTATAAAAAGCTTTATATTAAGAGGTAAAGAAACGTAAAAGGAATTATATATATATATTCTCTAAAGGGGATTATTAAAATATTATTGGAAGATTTCAAGAAAACATGTAAAAAGTGAAAAGATAAATATATATATATATATATATATATATATATATATATATATATATATATATATATATATAAAAGTGAAATATTAAGAATTATAAAAAATCTTTATCATTTGTATAAAGTGAAGGTAAAAAATAAATAAAAGGGTTTTATTAAAAATTAAAATAAAAGGGTGATTGAAAAAATAATTCAAAGTTCTGCTGCCAACATCATAATTAAATGCACTATTAAAGTGAATTAAAGAACCTTCTCCAATTCGAATGGGTATCAACGAAAGGGCATCATCCATCAATAACATTGCGACTATTGAAGAGGCTAATCGATTATTTAATTAAGATTCAAATTAAAAGATAAATAAAGGAAGTCAAGAGATATAAAGGAGTATTATGAGGATTATCTAATAAAGTACATAAGGAATATATATCATTTCAATATATATATCAAGGGAAAAGTTAAGGTTCTAGTGGAATATTAAAAGAATTCCTGAAGCCTTTCAAGTGAAGAGTTAAGGCATATCATGGTTATAAATCGAAATTATATTAATGAGCTATTTAACTTCTAAAAGTAATTCCAAGTAATATATATATTAAGGAGATACAAAAGGTTCAATTATTTATTAAGTGAAAGGAAAAGTTATAAAAAGGTGTTTCAAAGGTGTTTTAAAAAAAAAGATGCAACACATTAGTTTGGGAATTTGAAGGTTATATCATCATGTTTCGTCGAGAGTCGCAACTACAAGCACAGAAGATTTGAAGACATCGTGTGCCAGAACAAAAGTTCAAAGGGAAGCCTTCCATTGATTATGCTTTGAGGACAAAACATTTTTAAGGGGAAGGCAATGTTATGAACATAATATATACATAAATAGATATTCATAAACATAATAATAGTTAATAAATAATAATTATTAATAATGAAAGGTCATGTCTCAAAGGACATGACTATTGGTAAAGGGCATCCCTGCGTGGGTATATAAGCAGGCCCTCATTTCTCAATTGTAATAATCTCATTATATCTTATCTTATATCTTATCTATTCATTTATTTACAGTCCTATATGGATTACTTTGTTATATTCCAGATATTTTGGATTATTCTTGTGTGAGGGAACTTTGTTCGTCTCACTCTCACCTGGAGAGATCTACTTATAGGTCTGACAACCTGCCTCTTCAGCCACTTTTGACTCAATTCCAACGCAGTGAGGACAACAACAAGGCTCAGTAGGGAACATACGATGGAAAAAATCCACACTCAGTTGAGGAGTTGTGTGGCCACAACAACCAACTGGAAAATGGGTATGGACACCCAAAATGGTAATAGTCAGATGCTAAGACTCAACACGCTTAGGCCACTACCCAGGTGCATTGGGTTCCATAGGAGACACAGGACGACCCACAAATTATGGGTTTTAGAGATGCGTGAGGGTATGTTGGGGTCGATGATGGAGGTTTTCAGTTCAGACAGAGGAAGACAGAATACAGGATCGAACCCCCAACATGGCTGACTTCTGTGGCTTTAACTGCATGCACCCAGGTCGACACTTATCTTCCTAGAGCTGCATGCATTTCATGTTGCCTCTCCCAAAACTTAGGATAAAAACATGTCTTTTACACAGCTTTGGAATAATAATAAATTATTATTCTCAAGGACTTAAGCCAACCTTTCAGCCCCCTTTCCCTTACCCACCTTGTGGAATCTTAGTCCCTCATCACTCTTTCTTCATGGTCGGTTTGCATGTAGCGATGTTTATATTTTTATTAATGATCTTCATATTTACATATACAAAGCCAGGCTCATTGGCCTTGGCATCTGGATTACCTGTCTAATAAACACATAAGTCTCTCAACTTATAACCACTCGACTCACCAGCCTATAAACAAAATTACAATTTAGCAGGGGCTCGGCCTTGGGGTATTACAATCCCCTCCCCTTATTTTTGCACTGTCCTCAATGAAACTCTTTACATAGAATCAACAAGATTTCCAAAATATTCAAAAATATGTGGGTACTCTTCTCGCATAGCATCTTCATGCTCCCATGTTGCATCCTCAGGACCGTACCAGTTCCACTGGACCTTTACAAGCTCTATGGATCGATTCCGGAGATGTTTTCTCTTTCGGTCCAATATGCGAACATGATGCACTTGCAAGACGCCTTCTTGCTCCACCTGAATCACATTCCAATCGATTACATGATTAGCATCAGGTATATATTTATTAAGTAATGAAATATGAAACACATTATGCACAATCATGGATGCAGGAAATTAAATCATATATGCAACTCGCCCAATCCTTTCTAGGATTTCAAATGGCCCACAAAATATGGTTGCCAACTTAGATCAGTTTCCTAGCCTCAAGGAACTTATGTTGGATTTTACTTTCAAGAAAACATGGTCACCCACTTTAAACTCTCGGTGGGTTCTGTTCTTATCAGCATAACGTTTCTGCCTATCTTGGGCAACCTTCAAATTATGTTTAATCTTCAGCATTTTCTCTTCCATCTCCTTGAGCAATTCTAGCCCAACTATTTATTTATCAGTTGGGTTGTCCTATCTTATTGGAGTGTTTCACTTTCTTCCATAAAGTTCTTCAAATGGGCTCATCTTCAGTGATGCTTCATACCCATTGTTGTAGGAGAATTCTACCAAGTGTAGGTAGTCTTTCCATTTAGATGGTTTGTCCATCACATACATCTTTAGCATGTCTTCTATCACTTGGTTCACCCTCTCGGTCTTCCCATCAGATTCAGGATGATAAGCAGTGTTGAAGTTCAGATTCGTTCCGAACCCCTTGAATAACCCTTTCCAAAACTTTGAGGTGAATTTTGGGTCCCTGTCAGACACAATTGTCTTGGGAATACCATGCAATCATGCTATTTCCCTCATAAAAATATCATCAACGTTAGCTTCCTTGCGATTAGTCCTTAGTGGAATAAAATGGGCAGCTTTTGTAAGCTTGTCCACCACCACCATGATTGAATCATGTTGCTTGTTTGTTTTGGGCAATCCTGTGATGAAATCCATTGTCACTACCTCCCACTTCCACTCAGGAATGGGTAAAGGCTGTAGCAACCCTGCTGGGTGTCTATGCTCATCTTTAACCTTCTGGCATTCCATACATCTGGCGATGTATTCTCCAATTTCCTTCTTCATACCTGGCCAAAAGTAATGGCTCTTGACTGCTGCCACAATTTTTTGATATCCAGGGTTCCCAGCATAAGGCACATTATGCATTTCTTTCAAAATCATAAGTTTCAATTCCTGGACGTTAGGTACATAAATTATGTTCTTGTACATAAGTGTTCCGTCAATTTCCAATTTATAATTCTCCACTTTCTGTGGCATCTTACCTTGTTGTAGCTTTGCTACCAAATCTCTGTACTGCAAATCTTCATTTGCAGCTTCTGAAATTCTTCTTTTAATATCAGTTTGGTACATACTAATGGTTGTATCATGCAATTCGTACACTCTCATGCTGAGTGTATCAACCACTTTGTTCTATTTTCCTCTGATATGCTTGATATCAAATTCATATTCACAAAGAAACTCCAACCACCTACTTTACCTAGCATTCAAGGTAGGATGATCAAACAAATACTTAAGACCATTGTGGTTTGTTCTCAGTTTGAACCTCTTTCCCATGAGGTAATGCCTCCATTTATTCAGAGCATGAATGATAACTGCCAACTCCAAATCATGAGTGGCATAGTTCTTTTCGTGCTCTTTCAGCTTCCTGGACTCATAACATATCACAAATCCATTATGGCTGAGGACTCCTCCTAGTCCTTCTTTGCATGCATCTGTACACACTACAAAATCCTCATTTGGATCTGCAATCCTCAGGATTGTAGCACTGGTTAACAACTTCTTCAATTGTTGGAATATTTTCTGACAATCTTTCATCCATTGAAATTTCTTCTCCTTCCTTTGCAAGGAAGTGATAGGGTAAGCTATCCTTGAGAACCTTGCAATGAACCTTCTATAATAGCCAACTAGACCCATAAAGGATCTAACTTCTGTCACATTCTTAAGCATTTACCATTCTCTGATGGCTTATATCTTTTCAGGATCCAAATCTATCCCATCCTCTGAAATGATATGCCCCAAGTAGTGGATCTGCTTTTGATAAAATGAGCACTTGCTCAATTTGGCATACAGGTGGTTCTCCCTTAACACTTGTAACACCATCCTAAGATGTTTTTCATACTCTTCCTCCGACTTGGAATACACCAGGATGTCATCCAAAAATACTATGACAGACTTGTCCAGATAGTCCCTGAATACACCATTCATTAAACACATAAAAACAATGGGTGCATTCGACAACCCAAATGGCACCATTGTGAATTCATAATGACCGTACCTTGTTCTGAAGGCAGTCTTGCTAATGTCTTCATCCTTTATTCTTACCTGGTGATATCCTGCTCTAAGATCTATTTTTTAAAATATCTTAGCATCCTTCAACTGGTCAAAGAGATCATCGATCCTCGGCAGAGGATACTTGTTCTTAATAGTCACTTTGTTCAATTGTCTGAAATCGATGCACAATCTCAACGTCCCATCCTTATTTTTCACGAATAGGACCGGGGCACCCCAAGGTGACACACTTGGGTGTATATACCCCTTCTTCAATAGCTCTTCAAGCTTCAACTGCAGTTCTTTCAGCTTTGGCGTACTCATTCTGTAAGAAACTTTCGACACTGGAGCTACTCTAGGCATCAAGTTTACAGATAAGTCAATATTTCTCTTCAGGGGTAATCATGGTACCTCTTGGAATACATCTTTGAAACATTTTAATACTACATGGTCTTAAATATTTCACACCTCATCCTTAGATGCTTCCTCCACATGGGCTGCAAATAATTGACATCCTTTCCTGTAGCACTTCTTCAGCTGCATTGTTGAGATTTCTCTAACAGTGACTGGCCTGGGAATTCCATGCACTTTCCTTGGGTTTCCTTCCTGATCTAGGCAAGTGAATGCCGTGTTACGACAATCTAATATGGTGTGGTGTTGGTCCAACTAGTCCATACTAATTAGGCAATCATAAGAACCTAAAGGAAAGATATTCAGGTCTGCCTTAGTACTTAGTCCATTCAAGTCCATTGGACATGATTTAACCGACTCAACAACTTTCCTCTTGGCTCCTGTAGCCAGCTGCACCAGCCAAGATTTATCATGCTTTCTTCTTGGTAAATGCAACCTTTCCACCATTCTAGGATCTACATAACTATGACTAGATCCTGAGTCTATTAAAATAGTAAAGGCATGGTGATTGATCATACCTTCAACTTCAATCATGTGTGACTAATATTGTGCTTGCTTGTTGTCCAGGGCTTCCTAGATCCTGGGTACTCTACTTCCCATGCCCTCCACTGTTTCATCTTGCTGAACATTAAGGACAACTCTCCCTTTGCCATTTTTCTTGGGACAATCTTTGTACTTGTGGTTTCCCAGACAACCCCAACACTGAATGGGCGTCTGCCTTGGCCTTTGTTCCCCTACATCAGTCATTCTCAGCTATCTAAACGATGGTTTTCCTTGAAGACTATTTCTAAAAAAGGGAGGTTTGTTTCCCTTCTACCTCTGTTCTTTCTTAAACTTCTTCTGGTCATCCCAAGCCTTCTGAAAAGTAGGATTTTCTCTTTACTGCTCACATAAGTATTTCTCTCTTCTTATTGTTTCTTCCATATTTTTTGGGTCATCATACTGAATCTTGTCCCCAATGGAAGGTGGTAGTCCACTCAGATATCTTTGAATCTTGACAGTCTCATCCTTGATAAACGGAACATACTTTAGTAATTCCAAAAACCTTCGCCCATATTCATCAATGGTCATTCAACCGAGCTTGAGTTCAAAGAACTCTTTCATTTTTCTGTCATAATACCTTTTAGTCAAGTTTATTTTCAAAATACTTCTTGAATTATTTCCAAGTAACATCTTTCTCTCTAATGTGCTGCACTTGCACAAGATGATCCCACCACATGGATGCGTTTCCTTTTAGTTGATACATTACAATTATTCCTTCTGCATGAGAGGAATAATTATGTAGTTGGAAATATTTCCTCATGCCAATCAATCATGTTTCTACATCTTCCTCCTTTTGGTGCTCTCCATCAAACGTGGGAGGCTTAATCTTGTTCATTTCTCCCTTTAGTTCATCCACTCCAGATCTCTTGTGCTTTCTAGTAGGAGATGGGCTTGAACTACTATGTGCCTCCTAATTGGAATGTTTCGGGGAGTGGCGACGATGCCTGCTAACGGTTCTTGATCTTTTTTTCTTCTTAGGGGTTTTGCGACTCCCTGATTTGCTTGAGTCGATCTCTTTATCCAACTTATTTTCAATTCTTTCTAGACTCTTCATCAACTTTAAGTTGAATTCTTCCTATCGATCCTTGGCTTTCAGGAGCTTTCTGTTATCTTCTCGGTTAGTCTGGGCATCTTTCTACGATCGCTCAATGATTTTCATCATATGCCCTTCCTTATCTATCTCTTCTTTGTGCCCATTGGAGTTTGATCCTTCAACTCCCAAGTGGATGTCCATCCCTTTTACTTCATTCTCTGAACTGGAAGTAGTCTGTGCCTCTTCCATTCCTCTGCACTCAATGTCAATTCGCTTCGGTCCTGACACTCGTTGAACTCTGCAAACACAATGTGCAGTCAACCAAAATTTGTAATGCCATCATTCCATAACAAATCCCACACAATTAATAAACCGAATTTGTTTTAAGAAACATTCAGATTTCATGAATTTTCCAAGCTCTACTCAGCTCTGTAACAATTTCAGGCCTTAATCCTTTTCTCTTATCCCCAACCCCTGTGACCACGGGCTGTGACCAAGCACTAGATCCATAGGTACTTAATTAGGACTTCGAGTTCCGAAGTCTTTGTAATACATCACAATAGACTATTGGAGTTTCGAATTAATGAACTCGTGAAGTAGGGTGGATCAACGGTCCACGTCTACCCAACATCCAATAGTTGAAACTAGATGTGGAACTTCTATCATCGAAGCTTCAGGACTTCATGACTTCGGAGCTTTGGAACTTCAGTTCTAGAAGCTTTCATGCTTGCTTCCTTACAATCTCACGACTTCTGAACTTATGGCTTCTCTATCCTCTGAGCCCACATAGTACATTTGTCACCAACTAAGGTGATGGCACATGGTACGCCTAGAAAGGTCCACGTGACCCCTGGCGACATCATCTGACCCCACCACATCTACCCTTTTACTTCAAAACTTTGGGTTTCATAAGTTTGTGCATCAACACTTTTCCCTTCTCCCGATTGCCACAGTTCTGAACTCTCCCTGGATAATTGACGACCCTTATCTCTCTCGCAACCAATGGTCGAGATCCACTTCGCGATTCCTTGATTTGGAAGTGTTCACCTCTCTTCACTTCCAATCTTTCGATTTTGCGAATTCTGAATGGTTCTTGCGACTAACCCGTGCACGACTTCTTAAGATCTAATGGTCAAGCTCTCCCCTTAGATCTATGGTGTAGATCTCTTCCAGGACCTTGGAGCTTCAGACTTCTAAATTTTGTGCAACAACGCACCCCGCTTCTCCCTATTGTCGAACTCTGATAGGCTTCCAGGATAACCCTCCTGCACCTTCTCCAGATCTGACAGTCATAAAAGGGTTTCCTTTCCTTCCGAACATATCTTATGGCCCACATTACTCTGCAACCCAATACCACTTCTATTGTGGTTTTATGATACCACTACTCTTCCCAAGCTTCATAACATGACCAAGGTAACATCTTGGCACTCAGGAAGCTTCTGAGGTCCGAAATTAGTCCCTCCAGACACGATTTCCACTCGAAACCTTGGGTCCAAAGACCAATTATCCAACCCATCCAGGCTCAACGTTGAAACCTTGGCTCTGATACCAATTTGTAACATCCCCAGCTTTCATAGATATATATAACATGAATTTTAATCGAAATAAAACACATAACACAATGTTACTGCTACCATACATATTCAAATGTAATAGACAGTAATTCATATACACAATAGAATACATAATAACATTCAAGCATCATAAACATGCATAACATAAAAATTAAGCACATTAATAATACTTATCTTTTCAACTGGAGTAACACCACCAACTATGTCCAGACCTTCCACGAACCTCCCAGCCTTATACCATGCTACTCATTACACTCACCAGTGGGTCACCCCTGAGCTGGGACCAAGCTCCACCTAGAGAAAGGGAATCCTAGACTAGGCTAAGGTGACAAGAAAACTGCACAGTGCAACCAAAATGATTCTCCCCATGAGCCTTCTTATGCCCACTACTCACAGACTCTCATTCCCCACATGTCTTTTCCAAATAGGAGTATACACCTTCACTATCACCTAGTCCATCGACTGCTTCACCTCCCTCTCAGGGTCTCGGCAACAGGCCAGATCAAGAATTCTCAGAGCTCCGTAGCTGGTGTTGGACTCTCTCTGGGAGAAAACCACTTCCCAGTAAACTCTCTCACTTGAAGAGAGATGCTTACAAGTCTAACAACTTGCCTCTTCAACCACTTTTGACTCAATTCCAATGAAGTGAGGACAACAACAAGGCTCAGTAGGGAATAGACGACGACACCAAGTCACACTCAGTCAAGGAGCTACATGGCCACAAAAGCCAACTGGAAAATAGGTATGGACACCCAAAAATGTAATAGTCAGATGCTAAGACTCAGCACGCTTAGGCCACTACCTAGGTGCGTTGGGTTCCACAGGAGACACAGGACAACCCACGGATTATGGGTTTTAGAGATGCATGAGGGTATGTTGGGGTCGATGATGGAGGTTTCTGGTTTAGATGAAGGATGAAAAAATACAGGAGTGAACCCCCAACACAGCTGAATTTTGCAGCTTTAAGTGCATGCACCCAGGTTGACACTTGTCTTCCTAGAGTTACATGCATTTCCTTTTGCACACGTTGCCTCTCCCAGGACTTAGGATAAAAACATGTCTTTTACACAACTTTGGAATAATAATAAATTATTATTCTTAAGGACTTAAGCCCCTAAGCTTAGCCCCTCTTTCCAACCTTTCAGCCCCCTTTCCCTTACCCACCTTGTGGAAGCTTAGTCCCCCATCACTCTTTCTTCGTGCCTGGTTTTCACACAACGATGTTTATATTTTTATTAATGATATACATATTTACATATACAAAGTCAAGCTCATTGGCCTTGCAATCTAGCTCACCAGCCTAATAAACACATAAGTTTCTCAGCTTATAACCACTCGGCTCACTAGCCTATAAACAAAATTACAATTTAGCAGGGGCTCAGCCTTGGGGTATTACAATGTCTACTGTCTATTATGATGAAGGACATAATTGTAGGTTGATGATCCCCTCGTGTACTAAGTCTCAGATATAGTGCATGTGGATATTGATGTGCTTCGTCTGCTGCCCCTGATTTGGATCTTTGCAAAACTTCAGAGTGCTCTGGTTGTCACACCAGATGACGATCGACCGATGAAACTGAATTCCCAACTTAGTGAGAAAATGTTGTAGCCACATAGCCTGAATGGTTATGTTAACTACTCCTTTGTACTCTGCCTCGGCTCAAGATAGAGCAATGGTAACTTTCTTCTTGCTCGACCAACATATAAGCCTGGAACCAAGATTGAGTGAGTAACCATATGTGGACTTGCGATCAGTGTTATTGCTAGCCTAGTCAGAATCAATAAACCCAATGAGATCTAATGTAGAGTCTGTTGCATAATGAATCCCAAAGGTGATGTTTCCATGTACGTATCGAAGGATATGCTTTACAACCTTCTAATGTAGCTCATGCGACTCTTGCATGAACCTGGAAACTGCTCCAACTACATAGGAGAGGTCTATTATGGAGTGTGTGAGATACAAAAAGATCCCCACTAGCAATTTGTATAGTGTGCAGTCAACCAGTGGAGTCTCCCCGCCATCCTCAAGTTTGACTCTTGATAGGAAAGGAGTTGGAGTAGACTTGCAGTCTGTCATGTGAAATCTCTCAAGGAGATCTCATGCATACTTGGCCTGAGATAGTTTGATGCCTGATGCATCCTGACTGATCTTGAGTCTAAGGAAGAAGTGTAGCGGACCCATGTCCTTCATCAAAAACCTATCATGTAGAATCCTATTGATTGTAGCAATCACTAAAGTCGGGCAACCGGTGATCAACAAATCATCAACATACATAACTAAGAGTAGAAGTGAATCATCTGTCCTGAGCATGTAGACATTCAAGTCTGATTTACAATGTACAAAGTTCTGTGACAACATGTAGGAGTCCATCTTGTCATACCATGCCCTCGGAGCCTGCTTGAGGCCATAAAGGGACTTCTTCAGTTGACAAACCAAAGATGAGTCATGCATGAATCCCTGGGACTACTCCATATAGATATCCTCAGAGAGATCACCATGACGAAATGCATCCTTCATGTCCATATGATGGAATTCCCATCCCTTGCCTGCCACAATGGCAAATGCCAATCATATGGAATCCATTTTTCTACTAGAGAGAAGGTCTCATCATAGTCAATACCATGCACTTGTTGAAATCCTTTGGCAACAAGCCTAGATTTGTATCTGCTAATCTGTCCATCAACTGCGCTCTTGGTCCTGTAGACCCATTTGCATCTGAAAATTTTCCTCCCAAAAGGAAGGGGAACCAGATCCAAAGTTTGGTTCTTGAGCAAGGAGTTGTACTCCTCCTGCATGGCAGATTCCCAAAAGGGATTTACAACAGCCTCACCATAAGACTGTGGATATGAAGACTAAACCAAGAAAAGATGCCTGGAGGGAAATGGTCCAGTGGAAGTGATTTCAACAGGAGGATCTTTGAAATCTGATCGAGTCCTCCTAGTATTGGTTGGATCACCAACGAGATCCCCTGCATCCTGAAGAGTAGTTTGTGCCCACTTGGGCCTCTTCTCTGGCTCTACAACTGCATCTGGATACTCTAACTCTGAATCTGACTGTAATGACTCTGAATATGAATCATTTGAGTCCCCTAAATCAAAACTCTTGTCTGAAGAATATTCTACATGTGCATGCTCATCATCTCAAACAGGTGGAAGAATGAAGGTGTTTCCATGCGGATGTTGAGGAACATGTGAGACACTTTCCTTGAATTGGACACTATGATCAATGATGAGCCAGTCTGAGGAAGGATCAATACGCCTATATCCCTTCACACCATCAGGGTATCCAACAAAAATACACTCAGTGCTCTATGGATCAAGTGCCTTCCTCTTTTTAGAGGGAATCTTGGCCCATACACGTGAACCGAAAATGTGAAAGTGGGTCACTTCTGGTTTGAGGCCACTCCAAGCCTTGTAGGGGGTCTTATCCTTGACAGATCTACGGGGAGATCTCTTTTGGATGTATGTTGAAAAATTAAGTGCTTCGACCCATAGTCTCTATGGTAGTGACTTTTCATGTAGCATGCAAGATGCCATCTCCTTTAGAGATCTGTTTTTCCACTCAGTGACTCCATTTTGCTGCGGAGTATAGGGAACTGTGTGTTGCAACTGAATCCCTGCCTCATGGAAAATATTATGGATCTCATAATTTACATATTCTCCCCCGTTATCAGTTTAGAGGAATTTGATCTTCTTTCTTAACTGTGTCTCAACCAGGGCTTTGAAATATTTGAGGTGTTGAAAGACCTCAAATTGTTTCTTGAGAAAGTAAGTCCATGTAAAACATGAGAAATCAACAAAAAAAATGAGAACAAACCTCGCTTTTCCCATATATGGATGTGGAAAAGGACCCATAAGGTCACTGTGGATCAGATCTAAAGGCGCAAAATCTCTCTGAGACTTTCCTTTGTTGAATTTATCTTGAGGGTGTTTTTCGAGAACACATCCCTCACATACTCCCTTGGAGAAATGGATGTCTGGTAGAGCATAAACCAATATTTGTTTGCTAAGTTGTTGCATGTATCTGAAATTCAAATGTACAAACCTTTCATGCCATATCCTACTACTTTCATCAGCATGAGTAAGCAGTAAAGGAGAATCAGGTTCAATGAATTCAAAAAATGTATACAATCTAGACTAATGATTTACCTCACCAGTAGAAACCCTTGAGTTGGTTTTCATGTCGTAGATGTCGATGAAATTTGGTGTGAATATGAATTTCTTTCTAGTGCCGAAATTCCTCATCTGATACACGGAGAGAAGGTTGACAAAAAATTTGGGAACGTGCAACACATTCTCGAAGCTTCTGTTGGTGAGTTCAATCCTTCCTTTGTCAGTGACTTTGACAGAAGAGTTGTCCCCCATAAGAATAGGAGGACCTTTGCATGTATCCAATGAAGAATATACTACTTTTGAGGTAGCCATGTGATGTGATGCTCCTGAATCTACGATCCAAGCATCGAGAGAGGATTTGATGGCAATCAAGGCATGGCTAAAATTTCCTTTCTTGGAATTCTAATCTTCTGGCTTCTTCTTCTTGGAATCCTCGGGGATGCGATCTCCAAGGTTGTTTTTCTGAAGTATTTGAGTCATTAGATATATTTTTTTTTTCATGCATGCAGATTCTGGATGGAATCCTTTGTGACAGTATGTGCATTTATCCCCTTTTCCCCTTTGGATCCGGAGGCATCGGTGAAGGGTTTTGTGTACCCTTCCTTCTTCGGATGTGCATGAGCTTTCCTTTTGTCTTTATCTTTATATTTCTGATATTTCTTGCTGCCATCTTGCATAGTAAGTGCACGCACCTTTGGACCTTTGATTTCTTGTTTCCATCTTGCACAGTAAGTGCTTGCACCTTTAGACCTTTGATTTTGTACTACCCCCTATTTCTCTGGCATGCTTTTTAATTTTGGGCACAAATCCTGTTGTACGCGGGTTGTAGTGGCACAACTTGCGTATACACATGTTGTACTATAGGTAGGGAAGATATATGTGGAAAAATAATGTTTGTGGCTCTGGGATTTGCAAAAAGGGACTTCAAGTCTGCATAAGGAAATGCAAAAAGGCCTTTTGTGCAAGTTTGCACAAGGTGAGGAAAATCTTGCTATAATAGATGCCCCCTAATGTGTGAGGTTAGAGTATATGCGATGGCCAAAATACATTATAAGACCCAGAAGTGGAGTAATGGGGAACCATCTGGAAGAACTAGTTCCTCATTACAATATGAACCGACTTTGCACACTTGGATGCCAATTTGAATTACACTACAGATCCATGTGAAAATATACCAAAAAACAGTCCATGGCCATGAATAGGCAATACAAAGGTGGTTACATGCCAAATTTTTTCATAGTCACGAACAAGGCCTAGTAAAACCATTCTCAATATAAATATGAAGATATTTGTATACAACGGAGTACAATCTGATCTCCCATGACACTGAAGTCACATAGGTACTGGTCCAATGAAAGGTAGCAACAGCTCAGGGAAGTTGTGACTATAAAATGATGTCTTCAATTCTTCTACACAATCCACCAAAGGTGCAAGTCTACATCGTGTGAATAAAGGAGTTGAGGTCGAACACAATGAGACTTCATTTGATTACCGGTCATTGAGGTATATCGTTAACAAACACGAGACAAACTACCGACAATGAAAGTAGGGATCAAGGAATCATGTACATTCTTACAAGTGTGAATAAAGGAGTCGGGGTCGAACACTTGAATAATCCATCGATCAGGATACATTGATGTATTCCCAACTATCGATGGAGAGAGAACCTGCCACTAATGACTGCAAGACTCTAGGTAGTCATAGGACTCTAGGTCTCCTCTCCAGAATAGATGAGTTGAATTTGATGGAAGGAGACCCACTGAAAGGAGAGAATTAAGGCATCTCTCATCATTCAACATGAGTTACAAAGAAGGATCTTGATTACTTGGAGGAAATCGGACGAAGAACATGTTCTCGAACCAACGACCTTGTGCATCTTTCACGTGTGCCAGATTCAAGTGGTACACAAAAAAGACCCTTTGAATAGAAGACAATGAGGAAAACTGTTGACAAAGGTGAGGAAACCACCAATAGGGATAATGGCATCCAAGACAGTGCATGAATTCCAATGTGTGAATAGATGTCTTGTCGTCGAACACAAGGGAAACCACCCATTTAGCGACCAATGATGAAATGTTGACTGCTAGGTTCAATGTTACCTACCAATGAGGAAAGTAGGACCAGGGTGTGCAATAGGACTATAGCTTCATAATATTCTGAGACAAACTGAGGGTATGGTTGACATGCAAAGTCAAGAGTTCTGAGGAATGGCCGACACAGGTTGATCGATATCCTTTGAACAAGAGCATGAGACATATGGAAGACTCTAGCAGCATATATCTACGATGAAACTTTGAGATGTAAGAGGCATCAATAAAACTCTCCATAGGGACTAGAAGAGTAACCAGTTAGGGGAGTCAACTCTCTGTAACGATCTTAACTTCTTAAGGTCATGCTAAGCCCAAAATTTTGATGACAAGTGGACTCAAAAATTTTGTGCTCTATTCAAAAGCGACATAATTGCTTCCAATATAAGATAATATTCCCTTCTCGCCCGTATTTTTTTGGTTTTTCATATTCAAATGAATGCTATGATATATAGGAGGAAATGAGTGTCGCAAGTAAGAAAAATAAGTTCCAATAGTGGAACATACCTATGATGAATGCAAGAAGGTGCATGCAGGAGATGGACACTTGTGGGAATGTTTCCTCCTGGGTATAGGGTGTCAAGTTGCAAAGGATATAAACGAGGCTCTACTTTGTTGAGGATGAAAATTGTTGAGGTAAATGACTTATAACGCAAAAGAGAGAACCAACAATAGGCTCAATACTGCAAGAAAGGGCATGAGATGCAATTACAACTTAACGCCGAAAAATAACCTTTTTCATAATCTTAGTCTACTTGGTTTGAAAAAGGGATAAACTTGCACCAAATAGATGTCCTTTCAACTCCAATTTATGAGTGTGAAAGAGACAAGTTCACTCGGCAATCTTTTCACTTTTTGAAAACGAGTCGGAAAAGAGATTAAATCAAACCTACTTGGGAGTCCTCTAGGTATAGGTCATCATGTTTTATGAGTAAGAAATGAGGTTCAACGTAAAGACATGTGTTAGCTATAAGGGAGTTCCGGTCCTATGGAAACAATCTCTGCATGGGCACCAAATGAAGTAGATGATGTAACTAGGGTACCCAAGTTTGGTAAGTCTCTACCATTCTATAATGACCCTTCTAGTTGCAGATAGGAGATTTTGTGTCGCTATAAAATGGGTTCATACCTAAGGCATATGAGCAACATCCATAGGATGATGCAAATGTGTATCATGGAAAGGATACCTATCCTATATGTTGGGTAATGAAAATACTTGTCCAAAGTTACGAACGAACGACATGGCACTGAAAACCACAAGAAACTATGGATAAAACTACAAAAACCAACTCAATCCACTGTCGTATTAGTCCATTAGGACAAAATATTGTCCAAAACTATGCAAAGTGGGTAAAAAAATTCTATAAATAGTAAAAAAAGAAAATTTAGTATACCATTTGTATTTTTTTACCCAAATAGTGGATTTTGGACCAAATTGTCTCCAAACTTCAACTGGTGATTGTGGGAGCTACGAGCTAGGTTCCATTTTTTAAGTTATTTAGGGCGCAAATTGAAACTTTAGGTGTGTGAGGGATACAGTTCATTGGGTCACGTATATGCATGCTTATATGCAGTTGTTTAAAAGACAGTCAACGTATAATCAAACCTATATGTGATTGTGAACACTACAACCCATGTCCGTAAACAATGTTTTTTAGTGGTTGCTAACTCAAAAAAGGGTTTGTCTCTTGCAGGATGGTGCTAGAGTGGAAGGAAAGAGAACATGAGGAGGTAGATGTTGCAGTGGAGAGAGATCGAGGGGC
Organism: Picea engelmannii; assembly: GCA_009831015.1. NCBI lineage: Eukaryota > Viridiplantae > Streptophyta > Pinopsida > Pinales > Pinaceae > Picea > Picea engelmannii. The sequence goes on along the minus strand of ML777527.1, from coordinate 648,523 downwards.
TCAAATGGCCTTGAAAAGATGCGAGATATATAAGTTTTGGGCTCTCAAAGATATGAGGGACCAAGTGAGATTGCTACAGTTTCTCATGGATTACTGGGATCCAGATAGTGAGAGCTTCAATCTTGATGGACAACCATTAAGGATTGAATTCGAGGACATTTATTTCTTGACGAGATTGTCACGTCGGCGTGAGGTGGTTAAACTCAAAGCCAAGGGAGCTAGGAGCAATATGAAAATCGAGGAATACATAGATGCTCATTGCATTGCAGGGATCGAGAAGGTTGGGAGTCAACTCCCCATTAGAGAGATAAACAATCTTAGCCTCAATATTGTTTTCCTCATTTTGACATAGATCACAGGATCGACCTCTTTGCCCCAGGCATCGAGGGCACTTATGTTCTACTCAGTGGAGTGCTTGAGACCCATGGTGTACGACTGGTGCACCTCACTACTGGATAACATGAAGAGTTGTTGATAGAATGCAAACAGGGTAGTAAAAGGAACTTCGAGTTTGCTTCTATCCTGTGTAGCATAGAAAAACCTCAGAATCAGTACTCAATGCCTTGAAAAAGAAAGAAATTCAGATAATAAGCCTCTTCGAGGGGGAAACTTCATTATACACCACATAAATGTCCAAATACAAGATGATTCCAAATGAAAATGTCTCCTTGGTATATATAGGAGACTAGGAGGTACAATTGCAACTAATGGACCCAAGATGACATAAATAAAATAACATTACTAATGTAATATGCCCAATTAAGGGGTAATGTGCCACTATTTAGGGCTTAACATGCCCCTCCCCTTGAGACAAGTGTTGTCCACAACACTTGAGTAACTTTGGATGCTTCTGTATAAAAGAATCGTCTTCCCAAGTGGAATCTTCAGCTGATAGTTTCCTCCATTTAATGAGATACTCTGAAATGGATCTATTCCTCAGCTCGCGAATTCTTGTGTCAGTGATGGCTTCAGGATCCAATATGATTTTTCCTTCCTCATCAAGTTCTGGAAATATAGTTTGAACTGGGATCTTGTCACCTATAACCTTCTTTAAGCATGAAACATGGAAAATTGGGTGTACTCGTGAAGATGCAGGCAACTCCAATTTGTATGCCATAGTACCAATATTTTGCAACACCTTATAAGGGCCATAGTACTTTGGTGATAATTTATTATCCTTCTTGTCTTGCTTGAGGGACATTTGTTTGTATGGTTGTAGTTTTAAAAACACCCAATCCCCTACTTCAAAACTTCTTTCACTACGATGTTGATTTGCTTGTTGTTTCATGCGATTATGTGCCATGGTTAGGTTGTCCTTTAAGATTTGGAGAACTTGTTGTTGATGCTCGATGTGATCTTCCACTGCTTGAACCTTATATTTTTCTTTTAGAGAATAAGTGATGGAAGGAGGGTGGTATCCATAGAGTGCCATAAATGGTGTCATTTTTGTTGTAGTATGAAAGGAAGTGTTATACCCCCATTGAGTACTTATTCTAAGGTTTTTCTATGTTAAGAATCAAATATCAATATAGCATAGAAAAACCTCAAAATAAGTACTATTGAAAAAGAGAGAAATTCAGATAATAAGCCTCTTCGAGGGGGAAACCTCCTTATACACCACATAAATGTCCAAATACAAGATGATTACAAATGAAAATGTCTCCTTGGTATATATAGGAGACTAGGATGTACAATTACAACTAATGGACCCAAGCCGACATGAATAAAATACCATTACTAATGTAATATGCCCCAATTAAAGGGTAATGTGCCACTATTTAGGGCTTAACAGAAGGTGCTTAGGATGATCCACTCTCTTACGAGAGTGAGCAGCAAGATCGTCCAGATAGACTTCGACTATATGCTTGAGATCGTGAAAAGTGAAGGTCATAACACATTGGAAGGTTGCTCCGATGTTTTTAAGGCTGGAAGGAATCTTCCGGTATGCAAAAGTACCCCAAGGGAAAATAAATGTCGTCTTATGTTGGTCGTCGGGTTTAATATGAATTTTATTATACCCTGAAAATCCATCCATGAAAGAAAAAAATTTGCTTCTTGCACACTCATCGAGAATCTAATCGATGAAGGGTGTCAGGAAGTTGTCTTTAGGATAGTATTTGTTCAAGTAAAAAAAATCCATGCATATGTGGATGGTTCCTTGATTTTTATTTACAGGAATGGGATTGGATACCCATTCAGTCAAGGGAACCGGGTAGATAAAGCCAACATTAAGCAGTTTTTCTACCTATGCCTTAATAGAAGGAGCCTTCCAGGGATTGACATCTCTAAGACATTGTTGAATAGGCTTAACATCCGAGTAAGTTTTAATCTCATGTTCGACAATTCGGGGGTTGATTTGTGAAATATCTTCATATGAACAAGAGAATACATCTCAGAATTCCTTGAAGAGTTCGGTGTAGATCATAATTTCTTCTGGAGAACAATCTGCATCGATGTATACATTTTCAATCTTCCCAGGGATACAAGAGATATTGATCGTGACGGTAGGGGAGATACTCGCCATTTTTCCCTCAGCATAAATGTCGTGCATATCAAGTGGAACTATGGCATGACTGACTATCTTGCTCAAAGTAGATCTAAAGTCATCTTGTTCGATTTTAGCAAGCTCTGGGATAAAATAAGAGCGATGATGCATATCATCCCAAGGTTTCTCAAAACCATTCATGGCCTCAATGATACCTTCATCCGAAGGAAAAGTATGATCGATTTAGTCACATGAACAAGATGACAAAGTGGCCCACAGGGGCTCCAGGACAGGATCCTCCTCGTCCGTCTGCGAGGTAATAGGATCTGGATTGGCGGAAGAGTCAAGAACAACTTGATACACAATTTATGCTACTGATAGTGGCATGGCCATTCCAAAATGAGGCTGACCTTCACAAGACATTGTCAAGGAAGGTAGGGTCCAAGGATCATTAAAATAGGAAGTGCGTAAAGGAATGAACCTCTCTAATGAAACGGGCCTACTGGACATGGTGAACCAGTGCCATGAAGTCGAAGGTACCCATAAGGGATGAATACATTCCGACACTAATATTCTCAATTTCCGGCTGAGAATTGTCGATCATGGGGATCGATGATCCAACAGATGCACTGGAACTAGCATAATCAAATGACAACTGATCGATTGTCACGATCTTCCCATCATGAGGAAAACAAAGAGTATGGAATATGGATGATATGATTGCAGTCGTAGCGTAAGTCTAATTACGTCCTACTAACAAGTTATAGTCAAGGGGCACATCAACGACCTCGACATCCACCTATACCATCTTCCCACCTAATTGGAATGGAAAGGCAAGAAGAATACCATGAGGGCAGAAGGAACGACCGTCAAAAGCACTCAACATGGTTGGAGACTGAGAAAGGGTAGGAGAGTCGAGGGCTTTCCAATATACTAGGGACATCACACATGTTGCAGCGCCTTCATCGACAACAATAATCTTGATGGTATACTTTGAGTAACCCAAATGGATTTGGAATGCTACATGATAAGGCAAGCAAGACTTCACATCTGTGATTTCAAACTTGATAAATTTCGAGCCACAAGGAACTAGAGCTCTTAACACGGATAGCAAGGAATTCCTCTATGAAGGACATGTCTGGAGTACCTCTAGAGCCGACATCGCACATGGGTTTGAACCAGGTCCTCAACAATAGAGTAATTATGGGCAGATCTAGCATTAGGAATGTGGGTAGAGTGCTTAAGTACTCCTTTTAGAATATGAGGTAGTGGCTCTAATTTTTCGATCTATAAGGGCGTCTCCAGAGGAGGGGGAGACTCTAGACCAGGTACAGTCTGTGGAGAACTGTAATCGCGAGACTGAGTGGATACATTAACCTCATATTTAACCATATTGATGCATAAATGGTCACCATCTTGCGTCGATGGGTTTTGACTCCCACTCGCCACATTTCTGGCATTCGAGGAGCTCGAGGCCATGTGTTGGTTATTTGGAAAAGGATTAGTCAGAACAACGGGCGATAGAGATAAAATCCTTGCAGCTTCCGTGAGTTTGGGGAATAAACGGGTAAGGTGATTGTCTGTACAAAGATTACAGGGAAACTGCACCTTCTTCCTTTATTTATTTCCCTCACCAACATTATTATTCATTTTCTCATTATTACCATTGTCCTTGGGTTTATTATTATTCTTCCCACCTTACAATTATTATTATGTCTTTTCTTCTTATTTGTTCCTAGTTGCTAGTTACCATTCGGGTTGGTCGACGATTGTACAGAGTGTACATCATCCTATTGAGTGGGATTAGAGGACATAGATGAATCTAGCCCTCCTGCAGACTGGTTTAGAGACAAGTCGTTCAAATGTCTTGTCATCGATTCTACGGATTTCACATTGACGGAACTCACAATGCCATCAACATGAGGCCCAGTATTTTGTCTAGGGTCATATATTGACCTTGGTGCGTCAGGAAGAATATTGTATAACATCCCAAACTGAGAATATATAAGTTCTAACTATTGGGATTTAAAAATTGCTTGTTCCTCAGAAGTAACCCCAGATGTAGAAACATCCTTCGAAATATAAGGTAGGAGAGATTTAAGGAACCACTCTAGCAAGAATTATGGGGGTATGTAGGCCTTGATCAACCTCTTTTGTCTATGCCACTCCTGAATGTGATCCGAGATATGAATGGCTCTATTCTGAGGAAAGGTCGACAGAAGTTTGATGCCAATGTTGTAATGAACCGGCAATTGGAAGTGATTGAGGAAGATTAAAACCAACTGATTAAAATTTATGTATGCCCCCCTAGGTAGCTCGATATACCATTTCGCAAAAACCCCCATGAGGGTGCGTTGAAACAATATTAACCAAATAGAATCATCATTAAGGGAATTCGAAGAGCACCAAAGGTGAAAAGTAGTAACATGATCACCAGGATCCTCACCAGTTCTTCCCTCGAATTTTGGAATATTTGAAGGAAGCTTAGTGGGGATGGAGGGCCATGATGGATCATGACACACAGGGTCATTCATTAACTTAGACAAGTCTGACATATTGAGCGTGGCCATAAAAGGGAGACGGGGTTGCGACATTTGGCCCCAAGCTCCTTAGAAAGATTGTGGTTGGGGAATCACAACCCATCTAGGGTTCTAGTAAGTACCATGGCCATGTCTAGGATTATAAGAACCTCCTCTGGACTTATTCATAAGGGGTTGATTAGGCATCATTCTAGTAGTAATGTTCTGATGAGGGTTATAAAAACTACCCCCAGCCAGAGTGGCTCCGAGTTAGGGGTTGCCCAAAGTGTGAAACTGACCTCCTCTGGGTGTGAATCTGGAGGATAAAGGTGGATTCGTCATGCCAAACGTGTTGGTTGGAATCGACATAGAGGAGGTGGGTGTAAAGGATGGCATGCGAGTAGTGGCTTGTCCGCCATGTTGGTTACTCCATCCAGAAGCAACAGGATTAGACCCAGGATTAAGTGGAGGAACACCTCCAACAGTAGGAGTCGTTTGAGGGACATGAGTGCCACCAAACAAGAATGGAGTATGTGGAGGAGTTGTGCCCCCAACTCCAACGCTAGTATTTGTACTAGTCATTGGGATGGAGTTTGAAAACTGCGATGTGAAGTTCGACATACCATAATAAAAAGGACTAGAGGCCATAGGGATGGACTGAACGTTATAGCCCGGTGAGTGACAAAGACATCCAAAAGGGTTTGTGGGTATAGGTTGAGTATTCACTATAGGATGGGAAGAGGTGATGATAGGAACCTTTGACACTACAACCATTGTGGTTGAAGGCGTAGAAGGGGTACCATTAACTATAGTAGGTATGGGAGTCGAAGGACTCCCAGTATCTTGATGAATCGATTCAGTACTCATCCTCGTATGATCACAAGTCTAAAAAGTGGAGGTGTGTGTACCACGTTTGATAACTTTGTGCCTTTTAGAAGGAAAAGACTCAAAATGTGGTGGTAACTATAACAAGCAACGAGACCTGTGGGCGAGTTGGTTTGGCTCCACGATGACTCAAGACTTGAGATATAAAAAACAAATCCTAAGGCCAACTAGTAATGAAAGAGCACACCAAAAAATAATTAAACGGCCAATATGCACACAAATAGGATAAAGTGGCTGAAAGGGGCCTCCCTTTAAAGTAGTTATGCCTCACCCAAGAGGGGACTGAGAATCCTGTGCTAAAGATCGAAGGTATCAAAATTAGTTATAAGGTTCCTCATGGGATTAACAACCAGTTGGTCAAGTCCCCCCAAAGAGGTAATCCTCCATAAATACTGTGTGTTGTTCGACCCTTATCTCACCCATGGTACCTGTAGAATAACCCCTGCAAGTAACCTATGTGGTACCTAAGTCAATCAACTAAGAAACCATGATATAACTGATGCACATGATAACAGTTGTAAGTTAGGTCCACCGTATGGGCAAGGTAAGAAAGTACGAAACCTTGAAAGCACTGCCTCTCACAGAGGTAAGGGTACTAGCAAGATCCCCAGAAATATATTTGATGCTAAGAAGGTATCGGGGGGATATTCCTTCAACCAACCTCACATGACCTCATTCTTAACTCGGGTGTAAGCGGAGCCTCCTGATATTACCCATTATACAATGGATTTCTCCACTCCCTTAGTCAGACACATATGTTGACTTAACAGCCTTGGAGAAGCTTACTCACAAAATCTTATTCCAAGGCTCTAAATCCTAAGCTATTTTGTGCACCCTAAAAAAATAAAATCGTTACTAATCAATTTTAAATTATAGCGTTACTTTTAGTGGCCTTGCTTACTCAAAAAAGTGCGATCGTGAAACTAGTGATGTTATGACTCAGCAAGTAAAACAAATGAATATGAATACAATGCAAAGTCCTAAATTCAGTTCCCAACAAATGATATGCTTTTCAAAATGCAATTCTCAATTCAGTTCTGCAATTCTAAAATAAAATGCAATCATTCTTTATATGTACTAAGATAAATGATAAAGACTCAAGAGATCAAAATGCCAACAATGTAAAATGCCTAATATTTTTTTATTTTCAATATAAGAAAATGAAAATGTAAGGACTGGACAACAACTTGATATAAAAACTCTATTGTGTGTAAACATAGACAAAACAAGAAGGATATCAAGAAGCAAAACATCAAGCCCAAGATGCAAGGACAATCAAATGAAAAGGATGATGAGAAAGACACTGCCCAAAAATTCAAGCAAAGAAAGGTTTCTTGTCATTCTAGAGACACTTAACAGTCGTAACAGAGACCCAAGAAGACTCAGCAATCATCAAAACCTACCAAGCAACCAGGAAACAAAGGGTGATGTACATGATTGTTTAGGAGAAAAGCGCGTATATACGCTTCTTGCAGAAGGACAACACACATATGTATGTGACTGTTAGGGAAAAATCCACGTATAGGTGTTAAAACATAGCCAGGCTAAGGAGAAGGATAAGAAACTCAGACTCAAAGTGAATAGAGGCTGTCAAGTAATCATACGACAAAAAACTCAATATAAACAAGAGAAATCTAAGGGGAAAAACACTCCAAACCTTGAAAAAGAAGATTCTATCCCCAGTATGGTCGCCAATTCTGTTACGAGGAAAGTCTCTCTATGGCTAGGGGTAAACCACAACAGACAGAAATAACTATAGAAATCAACCATAATCTCAAGTATGCTATATAAACAAATATGTTATCAAGACAAGATAAAATGCCTACCTCGTCCAGACGTTCGATGAAGTCCACCGTTGAACACTTGACTCAAAGAAATACACCTGCAACTAGTCCTCAATATACAAGAAACACAAGCATATGGTGATAATATATAATGTTAGCACATTCAATAGCATAATCCATCAACATTCATAATAAATACGCCCATGGAATAACAATTCATATATTTGCAATATATTAATTGGACGAGAAAAGAGTATTTCTATTAAAATGTAATCAATAGAAGTGAATGAATTACAAACTTCCGTATCGGCATGGTTCGTAACCGAGAAACTAAGTTCCTTCCAGCTGGTCCTCCACCACTTCAATCCTCCACCAAAGACAAGCTTATATAAGAGAGTCAATGAGGTTCTCAATCAAATAGGGAAGATCTTGGGGGTTGAACAATGTGTTCAGTGCAAGATACCAAATCTAATAAATACGCAGAACAGAAATAAAATGCTAGGAATGGCAGGATAACAGTAATATAACCAGCATAATCATCCACAATAACACAAAAATAATATGAGAACAACAACTGAAATAGCACTTTGATTCAGAAAGCAATGTTCATAGGCCTCTTCGAGGGGGAAACCTCCAGTCAAGCAGTGCTCTGTTACAATAATCTCCAAGCTAGGGTTTTCATACCCTCGGCCCTTATTTATACTAAATATGTTTATTAAGATAATCATCTAGAGGAAGATCCTTCTAGAAGCAGAAGCTTCTATTAAGTCTTCTTACATCTGCCTTATTCTATTTTATTGAAAGGTCTTATTAATACTGACCTTTATTACATCTAAATACATTGATCTACCTATGTGCGGGTTAGGACCTTAACATGTCCGCCCCCTTAAAAACAACCTTGTCCTCAAGGCTTGATATGTGGAAACTGCTGCAGAATGGTAGCTAGTTCCCAAGTGGCATCTACTAGAGTCACATCTTTCCATTGTACGAGCACTTCCTTGATGGTTCTCTGACGTAGGTGATGCTCACGCTGGTCCAAAACTGCTTCTGGCTATAGCCAAATGGATCCTTCTTCAGCTAACTCTGAAAGGTTTGTTTGAATTTGGCACCTGGTTCCAATCACCTTCTTCAAGCATGAAATATGAAAAACAGGATGTAGCTTCGACTGACTGGGTAGAGCTAACTGATATGCGACTTATTCCACATGCTTGAGAACTGTGTAAGGGCCATAAAATTTGGGTGCTAGATTTTGAGAATGATTGGCCTTGAGGGAAGTTTGCTTATATGGTTGCAGTCTTAGAAACACCTGATCCCCTTCTACAAATTCACGTTCAGAGTGACCTTGATCTGCTTGTTGCTTCATTCGATTTTGTGCCATGACCAAGTTCTATTTAAGGGTATGGAGGATATTCTCTCGGACTGTAAGTGTTTGGTCAACCACCTAGACCTTTGAGGTACCTGGTAAGTATGAGAGAACTGAAGGTGGCTTCTGTCCATATACCGCTTCAAAAGGAGTCATGCGATTGGTTGTATGGTATGTAGTGTTGTACCACCATTCAGTGAGGGGTAACCATTGAGCCCACTGGTGTTGTTTTTCAGAGGCAAATCACCTCAGATATGTTTCCAAACACTTTTTGACAACTTCCATTTGACCATCTGTCTGGGGATGATAAGCTGAGCTGAGATGCAATTGTGTGCCTTGTAGCTTAAACAGTTCTTGCCAAAAATTGCTTGTGAAAGTTGGGTCACGATAAAAAACAATAGAGTGTGGCATGCCATGAAGCTTGAAGACCTGGTCCATGAAAATTTGAGCCACCATGGATGCAATAAATGGGTGGTGAAGAGTGCAAAAATGAGCATACTTGGAAAGGCGATCCACCACCACCATTATGACTGATTTATTCCCCAATTTATTCCAAATAGTAGGGAGAATCGGAAGCGGTTGGAGGGTGCCTGGAGATTTGACTGTTTCTCCCTTGTTGCGTTGACACCTCACATTTAGCGACAAACTTACGGATGTCCTGTTTCATACCATCCCAGAAAAAAGAATGTTTGACTCAGTCATATGTTTTGGTGAACCCTAAGTGCCCCGCTGTGGGTGTAGCATGAAGCTTAGAAAGTACCGTGGATTTGAGCTTGGATTGTTTACTTAAATACAAGTGGCCTTTGTATCGAAGCTCATCCTGGAGCCAAGAGTACCCTGGGGGAGCCGGAGCCTTGTTCTGCAGTTGTTGGATCAGATGTGAACTTTTGGGATCTTGAAGCCAATCGGGTACAATGAAGGAAAGAGAAAAAAGGGATCATGCGTCTTCATATTTCCGGGACAGTGCATCCACCACGACATTGTCTTTGCCCTTCTTGTAAATGATCTCATAATCATATCCAAAGAGCTTAGTCACCCATTTTTGTTTCTCCTAGGAGGAAATGCGTTGTTCCAGAAAGCACTTGAGGCTTTGATGGTCGGTCTTAATTTGGAAGCGTTTCCCCAAGAGATAAGGACGCCACAACTCAACGGCATGTAGAATTGCCAACATTTCTTTTTCATAAATGGGTTTGCCTAGATTCCTTTCAGACAGTTGCTTGCTGGTGAAGGCCAAAGGTCGACCCTCTTGCATAAGGATAGCATCGATTCCTTTCCCTGAGGAATTACATTCCAACACAAAGGTCTTTGTGAAATCGGGAAGGGCCAGAACCGGAGTGGTGCACATGGCCATATTCAAGGTTTGAAAAGCTTGGGCAACTGCTGGAGTCCAACTGAAAGAGTTCTTTTTTAGGAGAGCCATGAGAGGTGCTACAATCTTTTCGTAGTTCTTAACGAACTTGCGATAATACCCTGTTAGGCCCAAAAATCCATGCAAGCTTTTGAGAGTCTTTGGGTGTGGCCAGTCTTGCATAGCTTCAATCTTTTTCGGGTCCACCCTGACGCCATCCTTTCCCACCAGATGGTCAGTTCTTGTTTGACTTCTGCTATTGCGGACTGCACGGATGCATTTATGGTGGTATTGATGGATGTATCACGGGAGGCGATAGTAGCACTAAGTTGTTGCACTTCTTTTTGGGTCTCGAGGAAACTAGATTGCAAGGTGTTGAAGCAAGACTCCAGTTCTTGGCTACGGGTATGGGCCATGAGGATGGGTGAACTGAAAAGGGAGCGGCTGGGGTCAGAAATTTTTGTAGAAAAATGATATGGATGAATGTGATAAGGGAGAAGAGATGAATCTAATGGAATAGGTCTCAANTATAGTTGCGGGGTTATACTTCGGTCTGAAGAATGTTGCAATGCTGAAATCCCCAAATTCTTAACCAGAAAGAAATGTATATTTACTTGGTGACCCAAACATAGATGCGCGACAATAGATCTCGCCGGTTTAATTTGTTTATGTTTATGTTTATGTTCCCCAAGGGTTAGGTATTCAAGGGTTCTACAGACAAGGGTTTGCCCTATGCTATATCTCTCTGATATACGTGCGGGGTCCCACAATAGTACTTGGCCCAATATCTTAGGGCACTAACTAAGGAGGATAGACCGTACCCTTAGTTGTACTACCCGACTACCCAGGTACTAGAGAGTATCTTCCCGAGTGTTATTTTCGGTGACACTATAGCAGTCCGACGACCGATAGGTTTATCTAAAGAGGGCTTCAGGAAATCTAGGTCGATCCGTACACAGGTGTTGTCTGATGCGCTACCACTCGAAGGGGTACAAGCAGGGGTTACAAGGGTGGCCAATAGATGTGCACTTAAGAACCACTTGTATTTCCTGCATGTATGAATCCCTCAACCGCGGGTTTATGCGCGTAACGACATATCTCTATGGCTTAAAGATGTCGGAATATGTCTCTACCCTGAAGAAAAAAAATACCCACAATTTCTGCCAAGGAAAGTGCTCTAATACCACTTGCAAGATACCAGATCTAATAAATACGCAGAACATAAATAAAATGCTAGGAATGGTAGAATAACAGTAATATAACCAGCATAATCATCCACAATAACACAGAAATAATATGAGAACAACAACTAAAATAGCACTTTGATTCAGAAAGGAATGTTCACAGGCCTCTTCGAGGGGGCAACCTCCAGTCGAGCAACGCGTTGTTACAATAATATCCAAGCTAGGGTTTTCATATCCTCGACCCTTATTTATACTAAATATGTCTATTAAGAGAAGCATCTAGAGGAAGATCCTTCTAGAAGCAAAAGCTTCTATTAGGTCTTCTTACATCCGCCTTATTCTATTTTATTGAAAGGCCTTATT
>ML777527.1:615285-636542 GCA_009831015.1 Picea engelmannii | reverse complement strand
AGGAAGATCCTTCTAGAAGCAAAAGCTTCTATTAGGTCTTCTTACATCCGCCTTATTCTATTTTATTGAAAGGCCTTATTAATATTGACCTTTATTACATCCGAATACATTGATCTACCTATGTGCGGGTTAGGACCTTAACATTTAGACTTAAAAGACAAAGGGATGCAGACTCAATATGAAGTGAATAATTTCTCCAGAGTAACTTTGCTCTCAAAGTTGAATTATTCTCCTCTTTTCCATAGCTCGGATTTGGCCCATTTGTAGCCTTCAAGTGGAAATGAAGGGTCTAGTCAGAATTTTTCTAGTATATGGAAGGTTAGGGATCATGGATCTCGTGACGTGACATGGAAACCCGACACGTATACGCATGTTGTACTATATGTAGAGCGTGTATATGTGAAAAAATAATTTTTTTAGCTTTGCGATTTGCAAAAAGGGACTTCAAGTTTGCATAGGGAAATGGAAAAAGACCATCTGTGCAAGTTTTCATAGAGTGAGTAAAATTTTGTTATAACAGTCAAGCAAACAATATGCATCTAAGAGTAGAATTTAATGCTCTAATGTTTCATCAATCTTCATTATTATATTTTTCATTTTTATAAATTTAATAGATTTTTGAAATTGATTTACATAATTTTATTTTATAATTTGTTATTAAATATTATGATTGTAATTAAAAAAAATTATAATTAAAAAAAAATTGTTAAAAAAAATTATAATGTAAAAAAGATTTTAAAATATTTGACTAGAAAATTTGTAAAAAATTATTTTATATAACTAAATTATTTGCACATAATGAGATCGTTGTTATTATTATTACTAATCAAGTCTTGAGATTGTGTTCAAGAAAATTAAACTAATAATCCTAACTATTATAAATGTTTCCATACTTTAAAAAATTAATTAATTTCCATGTTAACATGGTTTCATTCAAACAATTAAGAAAAATGTTTATTGGCCAAGAAGGTGAATAGAAATGTACATGCGAGTACCAGTTTAAAGTAAAATGTTTATTGGCCAAGAAGGTGAATAGAAATGTACAAGCGAGTAATTTTAGACCAGTTTAAAGTAATATAAAGTAGAATATATACTTGGAAATAATGGAGCATTAGATAGTTACGTAGTTGAACTCTACTTCATTTAATGTAGATCTTATTTATCTATGATCTGTTGTAACCTGCCAAGTAGATATGGTTTCCTATATAATGATGTAATCAGTCTTTGTTCAATAAGATATTGTGAGTGTAGCCTCACTGTGTTTTGTTTCTCATAATTATAAGTTGGTATCAGAGCGATATTGGAGATCCGAGAGATCCAAAATATGAGATCTCAAATTTGATTTGGAAAAATCAAAGGTGCCCTCCTATAGAGTGTTAGAGAGCCTCGACACCCTCACACTTATAAAATTGATTTTTTCGGACCCCTCGTGCTCCCGTTGTGTGCATTTAGGAGCTCTAGGCTCTAGCGCTCCCCCGTCCTTTATCCAAAAGCGCTAAAAACAGTGACTCATGCTCCCCCTACCATCTTACGGTAGCGCTAGAGCTCCCCTTCATTCCTCTGAGGAGAGCCGACCATCTGCATGTTGGGTCCCTTGTCTTGTGCGCATTGGAGATCCATGAATTTGAAGCGTGAGTTTTGCTACGCATTTGAGTTTTTCTGCGTGAGGTTGGAGCGTACTCAGATCTTGGTAGCGTACTCAGATATGGTGCATTCGAATTGGAGTAAGCATCCTACTTTTGAAAAGCGTGAGGAGGGCCGATCCACCATTTGCAAATTAGATCTGGTATTTGCGTGAGCTCTTCCTATGTATGAGTTTTCATTGGAGATCCGTAAGTTTTCATTGGAGATGTATGAGTTTTTATTAAAGTGGTATAACCTTTATCATTAGTGAGTGAGGTCTGAAGTTTATTAAAAGTGGATGTATGTATTAAAAAAAAAAGGAAGGCTTTCTTTTAAAGGAAAGGTTTCTTTTTAAGGAATTTATATTATTTTTATACATGAAGTGGTGTTAAGTTTTCCTTTTAAAGGTTTTCTTATATTTCTTTTAAGAAAGCTGAGAACAGAGGTAGAGCCGGATCGGTGGATCCAAAGGCTATACAAGTCTTCAAGTTTGATCCGAAGGCAGAGTGACAGATTGCTTAGCAAAGGAGGAAATTGATGAAAGTTGCAAGGATCCATTCTCTAGTTGGACGAGCAAACACTTGCAAAGATGGTGAATTCGTTGGCAGAGACCTACCTCAATGAAGCCAAAAAATTAGATGGCTCGAATTTCATTAACTGGAAATTCAAAATGCAAACCCTAATGGAGGGCTACGGTGTCTGGACGATTGCGAAGGGAGATGAAGCGAAACCTGATGAGGCTGCCGGTGTGACAACAACATATATCCAAGACTGGGATAAGCACGAAAACAAGGAAAAAGTATTGTTGCATATGTATGTTAAAGATAACATAATTCCACATATTAGAGAAGCTAAAACTTCTACCGAAACATGGACAATGCTTAAAGCCTTGTATGAAACTAGCAACACAAATCATATTCTGTCCCTAAAAACTAAATTGCTAGGAATTAAGATGGATGTAAATGAATCTGTTAGTTCATTTTTGGGTCGAATTAAAGAGGTGAAAGAAAAAATAGGAAATATAGGAGAAACAGTTTTTGGCACTGATCTTATCACTATTACCTTAAATGGTATGCTAGAAGATTATCAGATGTTCATAACAGGTCTCGCAGCAAGGGAGAAACCTCCTACTTTTGAAGAACTGACAGGTATTTTGCTGCAAGAGGAAGAGAAGCACGAGATTTTGAAGCCTCAAAATATAGATTTGGCACCATGGTCAAATAAGATATCCCCGAGAGGGAGATTAGGAGAAAGAGGCAAAGGAGGTCGTTCATCCCAGAGAAGAAAATACCCAAGGTCGAATCAAGGTATGCCCTCTAATAGGAATGAGTTAAAGAGTTGTTTTTATTGTGGTCGACTTGGACATATTGTTAAAGACTTCCGTAAGAAGAAGAGTGATGAGGCTAGGAATAAACCTAGAACACATTCAGGTCATTATGTAGAAAAATTTTCAAATCATGATCTCAGGTTGTTTATTGCTAGTGATGAGATTGATGAACCCACGAATTTTGATTCACAAGATCTTAGGCTATTTGTGTCTAACGTTGCTTTATCTACTGAATCAAATGATTCTAATGTCTGTTTTGTGGATTCTGGAGCATCAATACATATGACATGTAATAAGATGTGGTACACTAATTTTAAAGAAACACAGAATGGATCCAGCATATATCTTGGAGATGACCGCACTCATCAGATCAAGGGATACACAGACATTCCTGTGACATTGTCGAATGGTATTGTTCGTCACATTCACAATGTGGTATATGTGCCAGGGATAAAGAAATATTTGATCTTTGTGTCCACCATTACAGATCAGAACTTGAAGGTTGAATTCTTCAAGAATTATTGCATAGTGAAGGATCTGCTATACCAATACAGAATTGTTGCAACAGAGTCAGAGCAGGAGGACTATACAAACTTGATGTTACCAACAAAGCACATCATGCACAAACTTCTGCAACTATGCCAACAAAGAGTATTTGGCATCAAAGGTATGGCCACATCAATCATCCTGATTTATTGTTATTATAGAAAAATAATATGGTTGAAGGACTTCCCATGTTAAAGAATGATAATGTTGCTTGTGATGGATGTGCATTAGGAAAGATGCACAGAGATGAATTCCCCTCTAATCATGATAGGAAAAAGAGAGATGTGTTAGATCTTGTGCATAGTGATGTTTGAGGGCCTATGTAGACTAGGTCTTTAGGAGGTGCATTTTACTTTCTTTTATTTATTGATGATTGCACGAGATACACATGGGTTTATTTCCTTAGAAGAAAAAGTGATGTTTTCGAGTACTTTAAGGAATTCAGAACCATGGTGGAAAAGAAGACAGGAAAATCCATCAAAATCCTTTGTTCAGATCAAGGGGGAGAGTGTAAATCAGGGGACTTCATCAAATATTGCAAAGATCATGGAATAGTACATCAGTTTACAGTACCCCACACTCCACAACAGAATGGAGTGATTGAAAGGAAAAAGAGAACTCTGGTAGAGTCTGCACGCAGTATGATGAAAGGTAAGAATCTCTAAAATACATTTTGGGCTGAAGCTATAAATACTACAGTTTATTTAAAGAACATAAGTCCAACAAGGTGTCTTGATAATATTACTCCTTTCGAAGCCTTGTAGAGTTCCAAACCTGCAGTTCATAATTTAAAAGTATTTGGGTGTAAGGATTTTGCACATATTCCAAAGGAGAATAGGAATAAATTAGATGCTAAAGCCATTAAATGTATTTTCATAGGGTATTGTTCTGTATTCAAAGCATACAAATTGTTTGATCCTTCTATTCACAAGGTATTTGTGAGTAGAGATGTACTTTTCCATGAGCAGGAAACAAGAAATCATGACGACAACAGTCATGAGGAATGGGATAGACTTCTTGATGAAGGAGTTAAAGAAGAGAAACAACAACCATCACAACAGCAGCCACCACAACTGCAGTGACAAGAAGAAGAAGAAGAAGAAGAAGAAGAAGAAGGACTCAATGACAGTGATATGGACACTTCAAGCAGTCAGAGTTCACCTAGTGGTGAAGATAGATCTTCACAAAGTTGGCAGGAAAACAATCAGTTGAGAAGATCTTCACGACAAGTTCGGCTCCCTGAGAGGTATAGAGACTATGCCCTAATGAGTAGCATTTCAAATGTCATAGAACCCACGAGTTTTGATGAAGCTAATGAACATGATGAATGAAAAAATGCAATGGAGGAAGAATATGAATCTATAATGAAAAATAATACTTGGGAATTGACTGAATTGCCTAAACAAAAAAAGCGCATTGGATGCAAATGGATGTACAAACCCAAGTTTAAATCAGATGGTGGTATAGACAAATATAATGCTAGATTGGTTGCAAAGGGGTATTCACAAACAAAAGGTATTGATTATGTTGAAACATTTGCACCAGTAGCTAAATTGAGTACTATCAGATTGTTAATTTCTTTAGCTACAAAGTATCCTTGGAAGATACATCAATTAGATGTTAAATCTGCATTTTTGAATGGTGATTTAAAGGAGGAGGTTTACCTTACTCAAACTGAAGGGTTTGTGGAACATGAGAAAGAACACTCAGTGTGTAAGTTAAAGAAAGCATTGTATGGACTAAAACAAACACCTAGGTCATGGTATGAGAAGATAGACTTGTTATTTCTTCAACAGGGTTTTATGAGGAGCAAAAGTGATCCAACTCTGTATACCAAATTTGAGGAGTAGGGGTATATAGTATTGATTTCATTATATGTAGATGATTTGATAATTACAGGAAATGAAGAGAAATTAAATGATGAAATCAAGGAGCAGTTGTCACAAGTTTTTGAAATGAAAGATCTTGGTGAGTTACATTACTGCCTAGCTTTTGAAGTTTGGAGAAATGCAGGCCAAACTTTTGTTTGTCAGAGTAAGTATGTCAGAGAAGTACTTAAGAGATTTAAAATGGATCAGTGTAAATCTTCTATTATTCCGATGCAGCAGAATGTGAAACTTTCTTGTGATGATGGTTCGAAGGAGGTGAATGGAACTATGTATAGACAAATGGTGGGTAGTTTGAATTATCTCACCACAACCAGACCTGATGTTGCATATTATGTAAGTGTGTTAAGTCAGTTCATGGAGAAACCTCAAGAAAACCATTGGAATGTAGCAAAGACGGTACTAGGGTATCTAAAAGGAACACTTGATTATGGTATTAAATATACTGATGCATCTGATGTTGAGTTGACAGGTTACTCAGATTCTGATTGGGCTGGAAATCGGGATGATCGAAGATCAACCATTGGATATGTGTTTGGCATTGGATCTGGGGTTGTTTCATGGAGCAGTAAAAAGCAGCCTACTATATCTTTGTCTTCTACTGAAGCAGAATATAAAGCCTTGTGTGCAGCAACTTGTGAAGTTGCTTGGTTGAGAAGACTTCTTCAAGATGTTGGAGAAGAACAAAACGAACCTACAAAGATCAAATGTGATAATCAAAGTTCAATCAAGCTGGCGAATAATCCAATTTATCATGCAAGGACAAAACATGTTGATGCTCAGTTTCATTTTGTTAGAGAAAAGTTGCAGTAAAATGAAATAGCTCTTATGTATTGTAATACTTGTGAAAATGTTGTTGATATTTTCACTAAGCTTCTTGGGAAGATTAAGTTTGAGCTGTTTAGGGAGATGTTAGGTGTAGAAGTCAATCCATTCTCCATTAAGGGGGAGACTTGGAAATAATGGGGCATTAGATAGTTATGTAGTTGAACTTTACTTCATTTAATGTAGATCCTATTTATCTGTGATCTGTTGTAACCACCCAAGTAGATATGGTTTCCTATATAATGATGTAATCAGTCTTTATTCAATAAGAGATTGAGTGTAACCTCATTGCGTGTTGTCTCTCATAATTCTAAGTTATATTTGATCGAAAAATTATAAAATGCACGCTCCATTAGAGCTAAGTATCATATCAGAAATACGACAAAACTATAAGCCATCTCGAGTAAGATATGACAAAATCATGAGCTAAGTAATTTCTAGTTTCCTTATAGTTGCACAACATAGATAATAAAAGTTTTTTTAGTTGGAATTCGGCGATATAAATTTACACTAATCACTATCTTTTGTTGCTCAACATCTTAGATTTAGCATGCTGAGTACCCAGCTTATACAAAAATAATCACTCAAATCTACAAATCTAATCATTTCTCACCAAATTTTAGACAAATATCCCATATCTTCTAATCAGCAACACTTTATTCTTCCACTAAATCTACACTCAGTCTATAGTGTGCCGGCTAACATTTAATATTCCACTCGATTTGCAATCGGTATATGGTGTGGCTGCAAACATTTACACATCAATATATTGTGCCGCGAACAGTTACATAGAAAAGCTACACAGCGTGGCAAATTTCTTCGTGTAGCTGTGGTGCATGTTAGGCATAAACCTCACATTATGGTGCTACAGTGCATTCGGGAGGGAAAGCTCTATACATAAAGCAACCAAAAAGTTGTCTTATGAAATGAATAAATGGTATGGGAGCTCTTTAGTATTGCATCCTTAATTCCACAACATATTATGATGCGTCAAGAATATATGGTACGGAGACTCTCCCAAGGAAATATTATGGTCGTTTTATGTACTTGGATGCCATATTTCCGAAGTGTTATAAAGACCATTTAAAATAAATAAAAATAGGTTGAAAGTATCCAAACATATGGTTGTATAGATAAAATTTGGTTACTTGAAATGATTTGTTCGTATTGTGTAAGGGGTATGCTTTCAATCTTATCATATGTCTTTGGTTTTGAATTGTTAAGGGTATGCTTTCAATCTTATTATATGTCTTTGGTTTTGAATTGTTAATCAATTTCCTTGTATAAGAGGAACATGTTTTTGGGTTTTGAATTGTTAATCAATTTCTTTGTATATTAGAAGACAAATTCTTAATCAATCACAAATAGTTTAAGATGATACTCTAAGATCAAAAACTAATTTCAACCATCCTTTGTTTATAAAAAAAAAAACAACACTCCATACTAATCATCATCAAAACTTTAATAAAAAAATCATACTCTTTCCTTAAACATCAAACCTTAAACCCATACATAAATCTAAGATAAAAAAAACTCTATTATCACTTTAAATCATACTAAAAATCAAAATTTCAAATTACATAACACAAATATAAATCTTTATAGACTTAAATAAATTATATTATTTAACATAAAAATTAAGTTCACTAAAATTTCACTATCATTTATTGTTATTTTATAATCTAACCTCTAAACTACAATTCTTACTCTTTATCCGTTCGTGTTTGTGATTAACATTTGAAAATGTTTTTATTTTTCTATTAAATGTAAAGTAGAGCTCTTTGGCATTTAAATATGGTAAGGAATATATTTTTTTTTAAATGTACTTTTTTATATAATGCTAAATTATGTAAGGCTTTGTGTAACTGTTTTAAGTTTTTGTTTTTTTCACTTGAATCTCATAACATAAATCCACAAGAAATAATAACTTTTTTTTATTTAAATTGTATTTCTGAATACATAAATGGATTTCACTTGCTGAAAAAAACTTGGAGCATTCTGATTATACAGATTTTACCACTGAAATCTCCAGATCTAACAACAAATATCCATTTTTCAAAGCATTAAAATTTAAATACTATTTCATATATAATTTCAAACTTGGTAGGAACATGATTGCCTTTTTCTTTTCCGCTCATTCCACATTGTACTAAATTCAAATCATTAAAATTTAAATATTATTCTCTATAAAATTTCAAACTATGTAGAGATACAATGAAGTCTTTTTTATTTAATAAATATGATGATATTTTTTTACTAAATGAATTTTTAATATGCTCTTTTTTTTTCTTCAAAAAATTTCACTTTATATTAGTGGAGTAATATAAAACTGTTCTTTCACCATAAAATCGATACAAAACTATGAAAGTCAAGACCCACTCAACGATAACATTCAGTTGCCATTCTCTTGATCCCATCTCCGTGAGGGAGTGTGACACAGAAGAAAAATAGGCAGCAATAGGATCATCCAGAGGTAATGTCGAAAAAACAAGCTTACACTTCTAAGATATGAAAAACAGAGTGCCAGAAAACATATATCTCATCTTCTCCCAATGAGAAAAAGAAAAGGTGACACACATCAAACAAAGGACTGAAAGAACTAGTAAAGGTCTAAGAAGAGGTGTGGCCCTTCGTGCATCTCAATGCATTGATAGTATGTGAGCTTCCCTAGAGTTTTTTGGAGCGCCAACTTTGAGAGGTTGTCCGCTTCTCGGTTTCCTTCTCTAAAAGCATGATCAAAAGTGATTTTTGAAAGGAAGATATTAAAGCACTTACTTGCTCCTTCCAACAATCCAATGAAATGACTTGAAGACGACCTTTGCCACACATCCAATCTATGATGATCTTGGTGTCACCTATAAGATGCATCAACTATATGGACAACCTATTTGCCAAGGTAAGCAGTGCCCAAGATCCTAAGAGTTCCTCTATTGTATTGGAATCTGGACCACAGTTTATGAACCAATTGTAACTGCAATTTTCACTAATTTTTAAAACCCCGCCTACTTCAGTGTTTAATCCAGATGATGCGACCGCTCCATCGAACCACCCAACTACATTTCCGAAATTTCTCTGAGTCATTCTAGTTCTATGGACCAGGGTTGATTGCTCTTGAGAGTGTTCTTTTAGAGCCAAAAGTGATAGATAAACTACCTTCCTTGCCGATGGGCTTTTGTCTTCAAAGATGGTCTAATTTCGTTCCCTCCATAGATACCAGCAAGTCAGGGATGGTAATGAATGAAGCTTTGGATTTGTAGCACTCCAACATTTAAACAATTCATTAATGTTGTTTCATGTCCAACTACCTTCAAAGTTTATGGTTGATTTGAGCTTCAACAAGACATCCAATGTGAAAGCGCGGTCCAGAAATAAGTGATGAGTATTTAAATCGATGTTTTTGCAAAGAAGGCAAATACCCGGTCCCCTGTGGCCTCTGCGCTGAAGATTCTCCCAGAACAATAATTTGTTCTCAGCAAGTAGCCAAGTAAAAAGTTTTACTTTCAGAGGCACCATCCAACCCTAAGACGCCCTCTGCCAACCACCCGAAATGTATGTCCATTTCAATTTTTCGGATGCCATGTAGATGTTCTTAACTGAGATTAGACTAGATTTGTAACCCCGAGCCCATGTGAGGGAATCTGGTTTTGGTTGAAGAAGGATGTCGTTGTTGATGAGTGCCCTTCAGTATCGATTCCATTCCTCCTGCATATGCCCTGTCAGATCAAGTTCCTCACTAGTGTACCAATTCGTGCAGATCATCCCCACCTTGGGTGTATTCTATGCCTGGAATAGATAGAAGATACCTTTCCTGTTTAGAGTGACATTCAATTCTTTCGATAGAAAGGTCACGTCCCCCATTCCAGGATACGATCTTTGCCTATGATAATGGTGGTTCCATCCCCGGGACTCCACACCATCCAATGTAATAGTAAATGAATGGATTTTAGGAGATTTTCCCAAGTTTGAGAACCCCTTACCTTGTGAAAATCCACAGTTTGAAACCAACGAGGGACAAATATAAAAGGGTAATATTTCTCCTTGAGCACTCGCTGCCATAAGCCATCATTTATAACAACCCTCCATAGACTTTGTGCCACCAACGCTCTGCTAAACCCAATGAGGCTTCTCAAACCCCAGCCCCCTAACAGTTTTGGCCTTGCAATCAACTGCCAATTGCAGAGATGGTATTTCTTCTTTTTCCTGTTGCCAAACCACAAAAAATTATAAATTATTTGACGGATTTTGTTTTGGATTGTAGCTGGCAAGCTCGCCAAGGTCAACCAATAGACCGATTGCATTCTAGGACTGCTTTGATCAAGACCAAGCATCCCCCTAATGACAACCACCGTGTACACTGGTTCCTGATTCTCTTTTCATACTTTTCAACCAGCCAGAGCCAATCATTTGTGTCATACCTATCAATCTTCAGGAAGAAACTGAGGTAATAGAAACCCTTAGAGAGATCTATGATATTGAAAGTAAAAACCAAATGTAAAGAATCCAGTAGAGCAAAATTGTCTCCATAGTTGTAGAAGGTCGTTTTTTGTGGGTTAATCCATAGACCAGAGGCGATGCAGAAGAGATTTAGAATCCTACCGATCTCTTTCCATTCTTCTATTGTACCAGACGTCATAAGAAGAATATCATCGATGAATAATAAATTTAAGATTTTAATAAAACGAGAAACTTTGATACCTGTAAGAAAACCAACCTCTTGGTTGTGTTTTAAAACCAAGCTTAAACCCTCCATAATAAGGATAAAGAGGAGTGGCAACAGCAGGCATCCCTACCTGAGTCCCCTCCCACTGCTGAAAAAATCTGAGGGCTCTCCGTTGACAAGGATCGCAAAAGCAGTCGACGAAACACAACCCAAAATCCAGTTAGTTGTTGGAAGCCCAAATCCACATTGAAGTAAGACTAGTCTGAGGAAATCCTAGCTTATGCAGTCGTAAGCTTTCCTTAGATCAATTTTTAGAATTAAAGCCCGAAGTTGTTTTTCTTTGATGCTGTGCAGTATGGTCTTACAAAGATGAGTAATGAATGGTCAATCAATAAAAGAATTATAGAAATAGTTGGGTTTTATTTTCACCTTAATATTTTCCTTAAAAATGCAAAACAATCATTTCTCATACATTTCAAATTTCAAAAACTATTATCAATGAAGTTTACTGAATTTTACTTTTATTAACTATATATGAAATGAATCCAATAATTTATTTCATGAAATCATGAACATTTTACTATCCATATTAAAATAGTAATGTTTTATTTCTATGAATAAATTATATGAGTTTGATGGATTGAGATACAAATGGTATGTATATAAATGATAATAATAATATAATTTTAAGATCATACTATACCCTTTGGGAAAATGGATAACTTATCATTACTACAACATAAATGTACATTATTATCTATCACTATAATTACACAATAAATGTTTATAACATTATGCCATAAGTGGAAATGTACTCTAGGTATATTGCAATAGACGAATAAGGTGGACTATGGACTATGATCAATTTTAGTTGATTACACTGAAATTTGGTTGACTATGGCTAACTCATGCATTGACTATGGTTGACTCTAGTTGAATATGGTCATATATAAATGAATGTGGTTCAGTTTACTTGATTATAGATAAATGTGATTGACTTTGTTGACTATAGTTGATTTTAGTTGACTTTAATTAAGTATTGTTGATCTTAATTGACCATGGTTGAATATCATTACTCATCACCATTAACTATGATATATTTATTGTTGAATATATTTCAATAAACAATATAAGGAAATTGGAATCATGGTTGAGTATGATTAATCATGATTATTTATTATAATTGACAATGATTAAAATACAATTAATTGAATATAATTAACTGAGTAAAATCATAATTAACTATGAATAATATATATAAATAATCAATAATATTTTTTAGTTAATCATATTGGATTTTAATTTTACCATGATTTATAATGATATATAATTAGTAAAAAAAAAACATTCACGATATTATTATTTTTTTGTTTTTTAATATTTATTATTCTTTAATAATTTCAAATATCAATTTAAATATATTAAATTTTACTAAACATCAATTTAAATATATTAAATTTTACAAAAATGTGTGGAAAATTCTTTGCAATATTCACGGCTGGTAAGGGTACTCAATATGCGATAAAGCAACTTGATTACCTCCCCTAATATTTCATATATGTTTTCTAAAAACAAATTGAGTTCAATTTGTTTTTCATGTAAATAATTCAAACTAAGTTTATACCATTAAATCAAAATATTAAACCAAGTATGAGAATGAAAACTATTTTCCAAAAATATTTGAAAAATGGATAAGATACTTAATGACTTATTTAGTAATTGCGTTCTTTTAAGGTGGAGACCTCTTGAAGCTTTTCATAGTTTGTCTGCAGCTAATTAAACGTTGCCATATGTTAACACATTTAAAACTGTGAATTAAATAGTGCCACATGTTAACACATTTAAAACCTCATGTTAACATTGAGATAAGCTTCTACACGCGCATGTAGCACGAATACACACGCTAGCTAGTATAGCTAGCTAGGATCTAATACATGTTGCTCACGTTTGAAGGGGAGTCCCATGATCTCATGTACATCCTCCAATGTAGGTGTAATTTATCTAAGAGTTAACATTTTTATGGAAATTCCTCAATTATAAGTGGTTTTAACTCGAGTTTGAAACAATTTTAACAAACCTCTTATCATTCATATTGATT
Source organism: Picea engelmannii (assembly GCA_009831015.1). Lineage (NCBI taxonomy): Eukaryota > Viridiplantae > Streptophyta > Pinopsida > Pinales > Pinaceae > Picea > Picea engelmannii. Next base: position 623,577 of record ML777527.1, on the reverse strand, counting down.
ATCATTCATCTTATCTACCTATCCTCTGATCTCAATATTGTCATACTTTCCAATATGATAGCACTAAATTCCATCATAATCATCCTCTAACTTTTGTTCGTTCGAGTCTCCCTACTACTACGAGCAACAATTTGTCCGTTTGAGTCTCCCTACTACTCTGAGAAGTAATAAGGCGAATCTTGTGAGGGATTTGATGATTATATTATCTTGGTCTCTATGTCGACAACATCGAGAATAATTTCCTTGATTTATTATCGAGATAGGATTATGGTGCATTGCCTTTGATGAATCAAAGGTTGTTCACTTGTTCGAAGCAATGAGATTTATGTATTGAGGAGAAAACTTGGAATCTTGGAGCAATGTATTTGTGTGGCATGCAATCTATAGCGATGGGAAGAATTTGATCCCAGAGGGTAGTTTTGGATATGCTTTTCAAGATTTCCGACTAATGAGTGTTTTATTTATGCAACTAAGGATTATTTGGCAGTTCGCACTAAGTTGTTTGTTTTTGGGAGGGAGGTGATAGGTTTTGTCATATTAAGGAACAATATTTTGACATACAACTGGTATAAGGGTTGCTGGTAAATATTTTTTGGTGTTTGTTTGGTTCTACCAGATATAAGAAAATTGTGATTGTAGCAGGAGGTTGTGATGCATTATGGGTGTGGTTAACTCTACAAACTTTTATAATTTAGAGCACGAAACTTGGAAAACACTTCCAACTATGAATTCCTCTGGAAGATTTGTTTGGGGTTTTTCATGGATAGAAAATTTTATGTTGTAGGGAAGATGATAATCAATATAGAATCTTCTACATCTGGCAAAGAATTTAATCTTGAAATAAGAACATGTAGGAGGAATCCATACATGTTTTCTAGAGCTAATGCAATTGACCATGCACTATCTTTACCAATTACAATTGATAAAGTCATGACAAAGCTATTGACATGACAAATTTTCTATACAATCATGAAAAAGTTTGGGACAATTTATTTACCAAAATACAACAAACTAACTGCTCATCTTTAATAAGAGATGGCATAAGATAGGTGGGATAAAGTGCCATTGCTTTTATTCATTTTGAAAAAAATATTAGGGGTTAAAATGTAAGAAATTAGTAACTACTTTTTTTATTTTTTCCACCCATAAGGTAAACACATGGTAGAAAAAAAATTGTTTTCTAGTGAGCACAACTTTATTTTAAGTTGTTATATCTTGTGCATTCTTATCATATTTGATTCCATCATTGCCTCCAAGAAGATCCAATCAAAATTTTCTACTACCTCCAAAAATACAATGTGTACACATGATGGAATCAATCGTATGCTTGGTCATTGAAGCTTTAGGTAGACTTATCCTTTATGGGGATAGGGGGAGGAACCTTAACCACCTCCAACCAAAGAGAACACACAAAATCTATTTAGTGAGAATACATTTTTGATAAATACAGTGGAATCTAAACAACCTTTCGCCACCTACTTGCAATCTATGGGTGGATATGTTGGAATTGAGAAGCAAGTCATGGTTAGGTAGGTTGGCAATGCATGAAAACCTCTATTTCATTCTTCAAACCTACATGATCGTAATATCTCTTGGATTCAAAGCTCAATCCATTGATTCTACTTTATAGATAATCCAAATGGAATTTAAGGCTTAGAATCTCTATGATAAAGTTTTAAAAAAAGGGGCCAAAAAAATGCTTTAAATTTCACAAACTCTGAACATCACATCCTCTCATCATATGTCCTCTCACATTTTCCCTTGCTAGAAGGCCTTTTGAAGTATTCATTTTCCAATAATAAAAAAATTCTCTATTTTTTAACAACATAACGACCCTAATTCATTTCGTCATTTTCTTTCTCCCATTTTGGGGGTATGCTAGTTAATAATTAATTGTACCCACCTCTCATTTCAACATCTAAATATCATCCGCCAAAATTGAAGAGGGAGAATTATTCATAATCAAACTACAATTTTTTCTGTGAACATCGTTGTCATGCACTTAAATGCAAGCCCTGTATTTTATAAATGCAATTTTTATCAATTTTAATTCATACAAAATTTGCGTTGTGAATTAGAATATGTTTTCAGTAAACAATAGCTACGAGTTTTCATTTCCACCGATATGAATCCTGATGTCATTGACTTAGTGTTGAGTTTCAGTGTACTTTGGGAAGTGGTCCTCTTGTGGTTTTGGGTCTCTAATCACAAGTGGGAAATACATGGGGACTATGCACCTTGTACTTTATGTCTAATTCAACTTTGACTTCACTTAAGTCAAAAAGTTGAATTTTTATCACTTAAGGAAAAAGTGACTAATTATTCACTAAGTGGGTGAATGAGGGGACATAAAATGAACTTAGGGAACTTAACCCAAATTGGGTTTGTGAGTGAGATTATTGTGGGATGATATCAACCTTTGATTAGAGATGGCATGGGAAGATCCTAGCCATCCAAATCATATGTTTCCTTATGGAGGTTCAAGAGGGGTGCATAGGGCCTTTGGAGGCTCATTCACTCTTATGTTCACTTGGAGAGTTTCAGAGGGAGCATGAGGATGAGGTTGGAAAATATGGTGGAGGGAATCTTGGGTTCTTCTATTCATGGAGGATCTATGGAAGATTGGACCCCTATTTATTTGTGGTGATCACATTTGCTTGGAGGAGGGCGCACTATAGGAGGAGGGTGCACTATAGGAGGAGGGAGCACACCTAGAAGGAACTAGCTAGACTTGAGAGATTGTTGATATGTTTGTCTCATTGAAGAGGTAGCACACAAGAGCACATTATGGTGCAAGTGTTTCTTCTTCGGAGCAACAAGGATCAAGGGTGCATCACTTGAGCGAGTTTGGCAACAAGGGAAGAGGGGCACTAAGATTGGACTCATATCTTCTTGGTTCCTTTGGCAAGACTCGAGAGGAGCTTGCATTGCATACAGGTTCCATTATTCTAGTTTAATTTTTGTACTATATGCTTTAGACACCAGTCATATATACTTCTATTCCAAACTGGTTTTCCCTGGGGGGGTTTATCCAAGGTCATGTTGAAAAAAAATACTTTTGTTCATTTCATGCATTCTTAGAGTGTAGATCAACTCGATAGTGTTGTAAATATCTAGAGGAGTGTTAATTGTTTTGAGCTATATTGCATGTGATAACCATTGGTTCGAAAAAACTTGCAAGGGAACCCAAAATAACACTTAACCAATAAATTTATGAGAAGAAAAGTTGCATAATTGTTTGCTATCCAAAACAACAACAAAGGACAATTTGGAGATTGAAACTTAGAGCTAAATTCTAGTCAAAGACAGACCATATTTGGCACCATCATAGTACCTCATTTTTCTTCATGGTATCAAAGCCTTGTTGGTGAACACTTGTTGATTTCTAGAGCATTTTGTGGGAAGCTTGTTGATAGCTTGTTGATAGACTTTTGGGACAACTAGTTGATAGTCTTGCTGGATAGCTTGTTGGTTGATTTGTTGGAAAACTTGTAGGACTATTGTGGACCTAGTAGACAACCTCTTTTCACACCTGTGTTTAAAAGAGTGAGGATGATTTGGAAAACCTATTTTCACACATGTTTTGTCAGGAGTGAGGTTGTAGTTTGACTTCCTCTTTGCACACCTTTGTTGACAGGAGTGAGGTAGTGATCTTTTGTAGTTGTAGAATCAATGTGAGTTCATTGGTCAGATATGTCAATATCCCAAATGCGGGCAGAGGATAGGCTAGTCGGAGCTAGCAATTGGTCCCCTTGGAAGACTAGGATCATTTTTGTCTTGGGGGATATTGAACTATGGGATATAGTTCAAGCTCCCATGGTAATTCCTCCTACACCTGATCCATCACCATTGTTGGATGCAGATTTTAGGAAGAAAAACACCAAGTTGAAAAGGACTATTTGTGATGCATTGAGGGATCACATCATACCCCATTTCACTGGTAAAGACTATGCATTTGAGATATGGGCATCCTTGTGCAAGATTTATTATATTCCCAACCAGAACTAGAAGATGGTTCTACAGGACAAACTCAGAAGCATTCAGATGCTCAAGACTGAGTTAGTCACTTCATACCTTGGCATATTCTCTTAGATTCGAGATGATTTAGAAATATTCAGATAGATTGTGGATCGGGAATATATGGTGAGGACCAATTTAAACAGCTTTACCCAACCTTGGGGTTCATTTGTACGAGGCATTGTTGCCCGAGAGGTCATGCCTACTTGGGAGAGACTTTGGGATTATTTCATATAGGAGGAGTTGAGATGAAAATTGAGGTCTTTAGGAGAACAACAGATATATGAGGGTGATTAGGATCTTTCTCCTTGGACAAAGAGAAATAATAAGGTCGGTAGGGGTGAATGACAAGGTCCCAATATGGGGGCCAAAACATAGGCAGAGAGTGGCAGTGGGAAGAAGAGGGATATGAGAAAAGTGAATTGCTTTGGTTGTAAGAGGATGCAACACTATGTTGTACAGAGTCCTAACAGGAAGAAGAGGTTGGGTGGTACAATAGCTACAATGGATGAGGTAGAGTTTTAGGAACAATTTGAGAGGAAGTGTGCCTTCCTCATTTGTTGCACTTCAGTTGAGATGACACCTAGAATTTAGTACATAGACAATAGGGATTTCATCCATATGACTGGTTTTAGAGAGCATTTTACTGACCTCGTATATACAGAGGTCAGGATCGATATTTCTCTTGGTGATGATTCCATAGTCAGAGTTGTTGGGTGTTTCACAGTGACTTTTTAGAAGGAGAGTATTCCACCTCTTTCATTCAGGGATGTTCTCTATGTGCCTTGGTTGAAGAAGAATATGATATTGGTTTCCACCCTCTAGGATAGGGGTCTTGAGGTGTCCTTCAGAGGGAAAAAGGTCCTCATACACCCTAAGGGTTCTTGTCTCACTTCAAGGAAGGTGATTGGAGCAAGGGATGGGAAACTATACATATTTTGTTTTCATCCCCTGCATGATTTGGCAGCGAGTAGCGACAACAAAATTTAGTTGTGTGAGTTTTGGCATCGAAGGATGACACACCTTCATCATGGGGATCTTGGAGGACTAAGAGAGTTTGTTCCAGGAGTGGCAGAGTTTATTTCATAGCATCAGGATGTGTGCAGAGGGTGTGTGCTTGGTAAGTTTACCAAGTATGCTTTTCCCAACATTGACAACAGGTCAGCTGGGGTACTGGATTTAGTACACACATATGTGTGTGGGCCGATGTCTTGGGTGTACTTAAGTGGTTGTGAGTACTATATCACATTCATAGATGACCACTCAAGGAAGACTTGGATCTATATCCTAAAGGCAAAGAGTGAGGTCTTCAAGAGGTTCCAAGAGTTCAAAGCTCTTGTGGAGAACCAGACAGGATTCAAAGAGGATCAAGGTCTTGCAGTTGGACAATGGAGGTGAGTATGCCTCTAGGGAGTTTGTAGACTGGTGTACCCTTTCAGGGATTAGAATATAGATGACCATGCCTTACAACCCCCCAAAAAATGGGGCTGTCGAGAGGAAGAACAGAGAAATTACAGGTTCAGGGAGATCTATGTTGCATGATCAGGGTTTGCCTCTATCCTTTAGGTTGAGGCAAGTGATGCTATAATTTATCTACAAAACAAGAGTCCCCATAGGATTTTGGGGAAGAAGACTCCTGAGGAGGCCTTCACTGGTAGGAGTCTCAATGTTGAGCACATCAATATTTTTGGTTGCTTGACTTACTGTCATGTCCCCTTAGAAAGGAGGACAAGGATAGACCCCATAGCCCAACATGGGATTCTAGTTGGGTACTCAGAGGTATCAAAGGCCTAACAGATTTACATTCCATCACAACAGAGAGTGGTGGTGAGAAGAGATGTTATATTTAAAGAGGGTAGATATTTTCGAAGGTATCTCAAGTCGAGAGTGAGTATTGAGGATGATGCAGAGACACAAATTGATGTTTCAGAGGGAGCACAACCTCAGGTATCTGGTACACCAGTTTCAGGGGTGACAGGGTCACCTTGCATAACTTTAGGTTCACAGTCCCAGGGGGTTCACAAAGAGGGTGAAGAGGCTTCAAGATATCATAGTGATGGGATTAGATCCAAGGCAGAGACACTTGGGAAAGGAGATATTAGTTCTTCCTTGGTTACTTTAGGGAAGAGGAAACCAATATGGTTTCAACAGACCCTGAAGGAAGCCAAGGAGAATGTAGGATATCCCGAGAGACAATTCAGAGAGAGAAGAGCACCAAAAAGGCTTATGTCCTACTTGGCGATGGTGATGAGCATCACAGATGTAGAGCCACAAACATTTTCATGGGAAGTTGACCAACAGGTTTGGAGAGAGGCCATGCTAGAGGAGTATGCCTCCATTATGCGCAATGATATTTGGGAGGTGGTTCTGAGGCCAGAGGGGAAGTCAGGTGTGACTTCAATATGGTTGTACAAGACCAAGTATGTTGTAGTTGGCAACATAGAGAAACACAAGGCCTAATTTGTGGAGTGTGGATTCTCTCAAGTAGAGGGAGTTGATTATGATGACACATTCGCACTAGTTGTGAGATACACTTCCATTAGAAGTATTATTTCCATAGCAACAGACATGGGTTGTATGATACATCATATGGATGTAAAGATCGTATTTCTCAATGGATTTATTGAGAAGGAGGTGTACATTAAGAAGCCACGAGGGTTCAAGGTGAGTGAGATAGAGTATCATGTGTGCCTTCTAAGAAATGAACTGTATGGTTTGAAGAAAGCTCCCAGAGCTTGCTATTCGTGCATTGACTCATTTGTTTTTAAGATGGGATTTGAGAAGAGCGATGTTGATACTAACCAATATTACATCATTAGAGGTGAGGACACACTCATTTTCATTTTATATGTGGATGACTTGTTCATTATGGGAGTAGAGTGGCTCATAGCTAAGTGAAAGTAGGGACTTGCATCATAGTTTGATATGAGTGACATCATTTTTATGCACTATTATTTGGGCATGGAGGTATGGAAGGAGGAGGGTCACATCTTCTTGGGACATGGGAAGTGTGATGCAAACATTTTGAGCAGGTTTTAGATGGAGGATTGTAGTCCTATGTCGACACCCATGATCACCAACTAGAAGAAACTTAGTTATTCATATTCACAGTCGGTGGATGCTACAAGATATAAATAGTTGATTGGATCGTTGATGTATCAGGTCAACACTTGACGAGATATTTTTTTTAACGTGAACACTCTCAACTAGTACATGGTAGAGTCGAGGAGTGTTCACTAGATTTGGGAAAAACATGTTTTGAGGCACATTGCAGGGTCAATGGATTATGGCCTGGACTATGTCAGAGGGGATGGAGTGAGTTTTGTTGGTTACATTGACTCAGACTAGGAAGGATGTGCTATTGATAGGAAGATCACCTCAGGGTGTTGTTTTGGGATTAGTTCAAGACTTGTTTGCTCCTACACCTAGAAACATAAGTTAGTTGATTTGAGTTCAACCGAGGCAGAGTATATAAAAAAAAATCAGGCCATTTTCGAGGCCATTTGGATTTGTAAGTTGTTGGTAGGATTATTTGGTCAAGACTTGCCTTCGACTGTCATTCACTGTGATAATTAGAGTTGTATCAAGCTCTCTGAGAATCCAATATTTCATGACAGGTTGAAGCATATAGAGATCAGATACTACTTCATCAGATATTGGGTTCAGTGAAGGGAAATACAGTTACAGTATATTCTGACAGATGAGAAGGTTGCAAATATTCTCACCAAGTACCTATGTCAGGCTGCTAAATTGTAGCTTTTAAGTGTCCTGAATCACTAAATTGTCAAACCAGGGTTGGTATACTTCGAGCTGGTACACAGTATGTGCAGGCAAGCGTCTAGTCTTTATTCGAATGCTATCCTAAAAATAAAGCACACACCTATTCTAAGAATTTGAATTCTGATGACTAACTCAAAACTGAGCATTTCCTATGGAATCATAAACAGAAGCAAAACAGTCTAGTACTCAAAGGCTCAGATTGCTATTTCTGTTAAAAACACACTTCTATAAAATCATTCTAACTCTGTGTTTAACCCTCTATTATCAGCATTATCATTTCAGTCATGACACACAGAGTACTGTCTGAACTGCGTTCATTCTGTGCGTTCAAAACCAATCTAGTGCTATCTGTAGAGAAACAAATCTAACGCTATCCAATCTGGAAAACAAATCCAATGCTAAAGCAAATCTACTGCTAACTTCAGAAAAGCAAATCTAGTGCTATCTAACTGGAAGACAATTCGAATGCTGTTAACTGGTACCAGGAGCTCTTAA
>ML777527.1:530097-547298 GCA_009831015.1 Picea engelmannii | reverse complement strand
TTTGACCTTTTGGGGCTTCTAGATGACATATGAGGGTCCTCCAACTTCGTAAGGCCATAACTCTCAAACCGTGAGGAATTATGTGACGTTCCACATACCACCAGAAATGGAATGACATGTAATATCCATATAGAATAGTATTATATGAAAATATATCATAACTCATACCATTATCCATCAAACAAAATTGGGTCCATTACCCAAACCTGGGGTCTCCAACTTCTCATGGCCATAACTCTCTAACCGCGAGGAGTTATATGACGTTCTACATACCACCGGAAATGGCATGACAAGCACTATCCATCTAGGATAGTTTCCATAACAAATTCACTATCCTTCATCTCATTATTCCAAAATTAAGCATGGGTTCTCTTACTCCGCAAAGTGTCTTCCTGTGAGGGCTTTCACCATAAGGGGACCACTTTGGAGTTCATCCATATTTACTTCTTATCAACAATGAAAAAAAATAATGAGTCATATTTACATCAAACAATCCTAGTTCCATTACCCAAACCTTCATGCTACAGGGCTTTCTTCAAGGGTTGACATCAATGACAACCAACCTTAATCAATGATATCCCCCTTTGGAATTGATGGCAACACTCTGATGCAATATTGAAATCATATCACTCATGCTCCCCCTGGAACCATGCCTCTTTCTTCTGCATCTGATAAATCTAGTCCCCCTAGAACCATGCCTCTGTCCTCTGCATCTGATAAATATCTCCCCCTTTTTCATCAATGGCAAAGGTATCTTTCCATTCGGGGCTACTCCCCCTGACTGAAGTGTCCTGTTATGGTTCTTCCTTGTATACATCTAAGACATATAAGATAAGAATTCAAAAAGCATTCATTTTGGAGTAGAAATAACTCCAAGTCTTTGGAGAAGATATTCAAAGGCTTCCCATGGAAGTGGTTTTGTAAAGATGTCTGCCACTTGTTCTTTTATGCCCACATACTCAACTATGATGTTATTTTCTACAACCTGTTCCTGTAGAAAGTGATACTTGATTGGAATGTTCTTCTTCTTTGAGTGCATCATCGGGTTTTTTGAGATACTGATGGCGCTTGTATTATCACAATATATTGGAATGGGCTCATCATACTCAACCTGTATATATGTCAAAGTTTGTTTCATCCAAAGAACCTGTGTACAACATGTTGCTACTCCAATATACTCTGCCTTGATTGTAGATAGAGATACTGATGATTGTTTCTTTCTTAGCCATGATACTAAACACTCACCTAAGTAGAACGTTACTCCACTGGTGCTTCGTTGGTCATCAATACAACCTGCCCAATCTTTGTCTCTGCAGGAAATTAGTGATAGATCCTTTCCTTTTAGATACCATAGCCCAAACTCTTCTATTCCTTTGAGATATCTGAAAATAGTCTTCACTACTAATACATGTGATTCCTTTGGTGCTGCTTGAAATCGTGCCACCTGTCCAAATGCTTGCATTACATTGTTAGGACCTTGAAATGTCCTTTTTCACTACACCTTTTGATCATTCAACCCTCTCATTTCCTAAGCTAAATGACTACTATAACGAGCACTAAGACTCTTTTTCCCAAGGTACGAACTATTCATCTTTCTTTTATGTTTTCATTTACTTAGCAAGTTTGATTGAATACGATCACATATTTTACCCATGAAATAATTCAACTAATGATCAAAATGATAGAACAACCACTTTGAGGATCGGGTTGCTACTGTCACAGCTATGCGCAATTCCTGGGAGCTGTTACAGGATTGCTGCAATGGATGCCCATCAATCCTGGAAGCTGTTACAAGACTTCTGCAACAAACAACCATCAATCATGGAAGCTGTTACACAACTGCTACAAAATAAGCCTGTTAATCTCAGAAGTCATTACAACAGATGCCACCAATCCTATTATGATACGACTACTACAACACCTGTCGATTAGAATGCTCGCTCACAATGTTGATGAAGGCAAATTCAATATTTGATATTTATGATATCTAACGAACAGCCTGAGAATTGGGGATTCTCAGGACTGCTCTGTTTCTGAACACTGATTAACTCTGACTTTAAATAACAAAGATTTTATAATGTAAAGGTTGGTTAGACTTTTGTCTAGAACTGAAGAAAGAAACGATTATTTGTACTCAACATATTTTTGGAAATCGAATGAAGAACTGGATTGAATTTCCTTAACATACTGTGATATATCTCTTTGAGTGGATTCAGTGAGAAGGAAAGGGCCCACCTTCTTCACCGATTCCCCTCTGTTTCGAATTCTAGATTTAGTTGTTTTCATTGCAATTGGTTTAACTATTAGATTTTTTTGAATGCAACTGTTGTTACAGTTTAGTCCCTTCCTGATAAATGTGCATATATTGTCTCATGAGAATTAGAAGTCAGTTGTTGAGCATGGCTGGAGAGTTATTTTTCCTTTTTCTGCATTAAGTTTAAATCCTGTTTTGGAGAATTAAAAAGTGTGAAGTAGCTTCTTGCAATAAGTAGATTTCCCTTCAGCAATAGAATATAATTTCTTCCTGCAAAAGTAAATTAGAAAGTTGGATTAAGGTAGGCAATTCATGGCTTTTATAGATTCATCGGTTTAGATTGAAATTATGACTTTAAGACTATAACACTCCAGCTGTATCAACATAATTGTGTCAGCAATATTGTTTGCTTGTTTTTGTTATAAGAACTTCCCTACTGCAATTAGAATAGAGATGCTTCCATAATCTAGCACAGACTGTGCAGAATTATCTTGAAATAACAGACTTCCCTTAGTTGACAATTTATATTGAACACTTTGATTTTCCATTTAATTAGACAATTAAAGTGCCCAACATTTTGGCACCATTGTCGGGGAAGATAATTGTAGATTTTGGTAAGCACACTAGTTTTTTTTTTAGGAATGAATAGTCTGCATGAATAAGCAAACGCGAGAATGAACCCCCCAAAATACTAACATTGTAGGCACCAAAGGACATGGAGGAAGAAATCCTAACATATTGGGAAGACAAAATATTGTTGAAGAGATTATAGCCAGAGCAAATTCTTCTTCAGGATCCATTTTTCACCCTACCAATCCTCTAAGAGGACATGATCCCTAGTTAGCAGAAATACCCCCTCTTGAAACATCGTTCTCATCAAGGGCTGAAGATGAAGTTGTAGCTGAAAGTGAAGCTGAATATTTGTCACCAACAAATCAGCAAGAAACACTGGAGAACATTGAGGATCAAGGCAGTATACCCTCAAACTGAGAAAACCTAGAAGCAGTTGTTTATCAGATCAACGGTCGGATAGTCACTAAGGAAGAGTGGGACGTTGTTCATATTGAGTGGAACCAGAGAGCACATATGGAGAATCAAGGGGATAATGAAGAAGACCTCTACCAAGAAAATATACAGAATAACGAGGATCAGGTAAACAATGAAAACACTATCTCTACCCTAGTTTTTCCTATTTCTTATGTTCCCACACGAGGGATGGATCCTATGAAAAACATACCTCTGTCGGCTCTCCCAAATTTTCATGGATTATCTACTAAAGATCTGGATGAGTTTCTATTTGAATTTCACATTTTGTGTAGAATCTATGACTACACTACCACTGCGCAAAAGCTCAAACTGTTTCTAGCCACATTAAAAGGAAATGCATTAAGATGGTTCATGAGCCTTGGAGGGGAAAACATCTCAACATGGCTGCAAATGAGGCATCTTTTCCTGCACAAATACCAAGACTACTGTTAAACAAGGGAACGCAGAGAGGAGTTGTTCAAAATGTCACAGAAGGAGGATGAGACCCTTGAAGACTTTGTGGAGCAACTCCAACATTCGGATGTGAGTAAGGACATCCTGAAAACCATTTTGCTAAAAGGAGTTAGAGAAGATTTCTTAGATATGATGAATATGCTTGGTAAAGGAGATATATCTAAGGAATCCTATGAGGACATTGTAGACCTCTGCAAAAGATGTTCTCGAGGGTCTACAAGAAATAAGTCAGCTACCAAGGATACTACTTTTTCAAGGTTACAGAAATAGACAAATGGAGGAGAAACAAGAGCAGAAATAGGTAATCTGTTAGAAAGTTTAAAAACATAGATGATTAACTCTTTTGCCTCACAAATGGATACTTTGCAGGTCAAACAGAAACAAGCAGAACTAGAGCAAGTATTATGCATTTTTTTTCCAAAATGTAGGAAGAAACATCCACCAAGGGAGTGCCCACTGAATAGTGTCCAGGTATGCCTTATTTTTGAATTAGACCATGCCACTGACCAATGTCCTTCTCTACCAGGGGTAAAAGAATCAATGAAAGCAACTAATGAGGAAGTAGAGGCTGTCTATTTGATCACACAAAGAATACAATGGAAGCCAAGAGGTCAAGGTATGAATTTTCAATTCTCTCCTCCAACATTTAATTATTGGAACAATCAGCTACCATATGGTTAGTCAAATGCTCCCCCTCCAAACCTAATGCCACCCTCTTATCATGATCCCAATGCATGGTTACCTATGCCCCAACAACATAATCATTCTGGGAAATGGAACCCATATGGGAGAGGTCCTCAACAAAAACTCAGTTATCCAAGCCAACACCAACCAAACTTCTTTCAACAACAGTTCCAAGCTCCATACCATCAGCAATAGCTGCAATTGCCTCCCAATAAATCACCAAATAATACTTCCTTACAAACTCATATGACTGTGCAACCTAACCCAAATGCAAATAATAAAGCCATTCAAAACATAGACATACTTAATGTGCCTGCCTTATCTATTACTCCTATGCCCTGTGATGAAATACACTTAAGATCAGGGAGAATAGTTGAGCCAATAGTTGAAGATGCTCCATTTTCAGAATCAGATAAGGAATCAGGGGAGAAACCATTTGCTGATACAAAAGAAATTGACCAACCTATTCTAGAATCAACAGACCCACCATTCCCTAAAAGATTGAAAATTGCCAAGCCTGTGGAATTACCATCTTTCAATCTCCTTGGAGAATTGCAAAATCTGCACGTTAATATTCCACTACTGCAAGCAATAAGGGATGTACCTATTTATGCCAAGACCGTGCAGGATCTCTGTATCAAAAAACCTAGATGAAAACCTAAAGATCCCCTCACAGTGCACGTAGTGGGGGATTTGTCTGAGCTAATGCTAGGCAAAACTCCACCTATTAAATATGGCGACCCAGGAAACCCGACTATCACAGTTAAAATCGAATATATATCTATTCAACATGTGTTAGTCGATTTAGGGGCAACAATTAACATCATGCCAATAGAAACTACACAGTTGTTGCAACTCGGAACAAAAATCCGACCTAATCCTACTGTTCTAGAATTAGTTGATCGTTCAACCATCAAACTAGAAGGAGTAATCAATGACTTAGTTATTTCAGTAGACTCATGGGAGTATCCTGCTGATTTTGTCATTTTGCAGCCCAAATCCAGTCTGGGAGGCCATCCTCTAATTCTGGGATGACCATGGTTATCCATAACTGACACCTTCATAGGTTGTCGATCTAGTTCTATGACCATCTCTGATGGTTACGACACAAAAAAACTTACCCTGTATTCTCATGCTACACCCAGTACAAAACCTGAAAATTCTCTATGGATAGACACTGAGGCTGAAAGTGCTCTTCCTATGCTAACTATAGGAAAGGCCCTGAGTTTTAAGGATGAGACAGAGGATGAGTTAATCAACTATTTTATTTGTGACCCCTCCACCATTACACATCACACCACCAATTAATCAAAGTCTTTGACCCTATGGCCCTGGAAGAAATGAACTCGAAACTTGCTGACAATCAGAGTGATTCAGCTGTAACAATAGTCGTTGTAATAACAAACGCTATAACAACAGATGATGAAATAGTAACAGTTGAATTATTTCCCAAAATCAATTCCAAAAGCATCACTGTGGAAATCGAACCTGGAAAAACCTTAAACATCAATCCCGATCTTTCCAGCACTGAAACTCGCCGACTGATGAATTTACTGATTGAACATAAAGAAGCATTTGCATGGGATTACATGGATATGAAAGGCATCCCCTCTAAGCTATGCACCCACCATATATACATTAAATAAGAATGCCGACCCATTTGGCAACCACAAAGGAGGATGAACCCAAACCTTAAAGAAATTGTTAAAGAAGAACTTCAGAAACTTATCAACGCTGGATTCATCTATCCTATATCAGACAGTGAGTGGGTATCACCATTAGTAATTGTGCCTAAAAAGAATGGTAAGTGGAGAGTGTGTTTGGATTATCGATCCCTGAATAAGGTAACACAAAAGGATCATTTCCCTCTGCCATTTATTGATCAGGTTTTAGATAACTTAGCTGGAAAGAAATAGTTTTCTTTCCTAGATGGATTCAGTGGCTATAACCAGATACAAATTGCCCCACAGGACCAAGATAAGACCACCTTTACCATCCCTTGGGGAACATTTGCCTACAAGGTTCTCCCATTTGGCTTGTGTAATGCACCAGCCACTTTCCAGAGAGCTGTGATTGGTATTTTCTCTGATATGGTGAATGATTGTATGGAAATATTCATGGATGACTTTACTCCTTATGGGACTGATTTCAAAGATGCTTTGTCTAATCTAGAGAAAGTGCTCAAAATATGTAAACAGTCTCGTCTCTCTTTAAGTACAGAAAAGTGCCATATGATGATGTGCGAAGGGGTAGTGCTGGGACACTTCATCTCTTATGCAGGGATTCAAGTAGATCCAGCCAAAATCTAGGTAATTTTGGACATTCCAACTCCATCAAATCAAAAAGAGGTAAGAAGTTTTTTAGGACATCCCGGGTATTACAGAAGATTCATAAAAAAATTCTCTAAACTTGCCTCTCCATTGTTTTTCATACTAACAAAAGATGTTAACATTCGTTGGACTGACGACTGGGCATTGTCTTTTGCATACCTTAAACAAAGATTGTCGACAACTCCCATCTTGAGAGGTCCCAATTGGGCTCTGCCTTTTCATATTTCTTCAGATGCCTCAGACACTGAAATTGGTGTAGTACTAGGGCAACAGGAGGACAAAGAACCCTATGCTATCTACTATATCAGCAAGAACATGGCTCCTGCTGAGTTAAATTACACAGTTACTGAAAGAGAATTCTTGGCAGTAGTAGATGCAATCAATAAATTCAGGAATTATGTAACTGGTTACCCAACTTTTATCCATACTAATCATACAACCATAAAATATCTAATGAATAAACCTATTACTAATGCCCGAGTGACAAGATGGTTGTTACTACTGCAAGAATTTGACATCACTATAGTAGATAGACCAGGAAAAGAAAATGTGGTGGCTGATTTTCTCTCAAGATTACATATAAATGATGATAATTCACCTGTAGATGATTCCTTTCATGGTGAACATTTGTTTGCAGTATCTACTTATTCACCCTGGTATGTAGACATTGGTAATTATCTGGTTGCAGAGAAGGTACCTCCCCACCTATCTCCTAGGGAAAGAAGGAAAATTATTCAAAAGAGTGCCAGGTACAATTCGATAGAAGGATACCTCTTCTACATAGGCCTGGACCAAGAAATCAAGAGATGTGTGAGGGATGATGAGGTTTATGATCTGCTGAAATCTTGCCATGATGGCCCTTGTGGGGGTCGTTTTTCTACAAAAGGACCGGGCATAAATTTTTAAGGATGGGCTATTACTGGCCCAACATATTTCAAGATGCCAAGAATTATGTCCAAGCTTGTGACAGTTGTCAACACATGGGTCAACCAACTCACAGGGATGAGATGCCACTCTAGCCTCAGGTATTTTTAGAGCCTTTTGAAAGATGGGCCATGGATTTTGTAGGACCCATTAATCCACCTTCCAATCAGAAAATTTATATATTGGTCTGTACAGACTACATGACCAAGTGGGTGGAGGAAAAATAACTTATCAAAGCATCAGATGAGGTTGTTTTAGCATTCTTGTTTGAAAACATATTTGTTAGGTTTGGCGTTCCTAGAGAACTGGTCACTGATGGAGGACCCCCTTTCATATCACATAAATTTGAAGCTCTACTCAGTAAATATCATGTTTTACATAGAATAGCTTCTCCATACCATCCATGAGGCAATGGCCAAGTGGAAAGTACTAACAAAGTTATTGAAGCCATTCTTACTAAAACAGTGAGAGAAAATCAAAAGGATTGGTCTGATAGACTGCATGAAGCTCTATGGGCTTACTGAACTACTTGGAGGATCACGATTGGGTTTTCTCCTTACGAGCTAGTATATGGAAAAAGCCATGTTTTTCCCATTGAATTCAAAATCAAAACCTTAAGAACTGCATCAGCAGTCAATCTCGACTTGACTATGGCACTGACAGCCAAACTGCAGTAGCTCAATGAGCTTGATGAAAAGCATTTGGATGCCATCCATCAAACCACAATGATTCAACAACAAAGAACAAAATGGCATGACTGAATCATTAAGAAGAAACTATTTCAGAAAGGAGATTGGGCTATGTTGTACGAATCATGCTTTAAGGAATTTCTAGGTAAGCTGCGTACACGATGGTTAGGGCCTTACGAGGTAGACACCATCTTTACCAATGGGACATTCTAGTTGATTACTATTGATGGATCCAATACACACTTACATGCAAATGGTCATCGCCTGTGTCTGTATCAACATCCACTGTCCAAGGCAGAATTCAAAACTAAATGTACAGCTGATACAGATTATCAATTCTTGAACGGAACGGAGCTTGCTCCTTCCCCTTCTAAACTTTAGGACTTCTTTTGCTCAGACTTTGTATATAAATAATCTCATCAAACTTTGCATTTCTCTGTTTTTAGTTGAATTTTTTCTATTTTTCTTTACTATGCTAATAAAGCCTTGGAAGGTATTAGGCAATTATGTGTGTGCAGGTAGATTGATGAACAGAAGGAAACAATGCGTTCATAGAAGTTGAAAAACTTTCTTGAATCAAAGCAAGGTAGTGTTTGGCCGATCTCCATGCTGTTACACCTTTTCCTGATAAATTGGCCAATCTCCATGCTATTACACCTTTTCTCAATAAATTGGTTGATCTCCTTGTTGTTACACCTTTTCCCGCTAAATTGGCCAATCTCCTTGCTGTTACACCTTTTCCCGATAAATTGGCCGATCTCCATGCTGTTACACCTTTTTTCGATAAATTGGTCGAATTCAATGTTGTTACACATTTTATCGATAAATTGGCAGATATCAACGTTGTTACACCTACCTCCAACATTTTTGAAAAAGAACCTGTTGATACACTAATTACTGTGATGCTTTCTTGACCACTTCACTCGTTCTTTTTGCCGATGCTGTGGCTCCAACCCTCCAATCTTCCATGCAACAACACCTATGATTAGACATTACTGATGCTTTCTATCAGAAAGTATTGTGTTATTGTGACGTCACTTCACATTCGGCGGTATTCAGTTGGCTCACTACAGTAAGGTCTACGATTCTACACAAGCCGTCATTTCTCTCATGATCCTTCATCATGCCAGCTATTATGTGCCATTCCGATGACGGTTGGATTGTGTGGTTACTCCGACAAGTAGTTATGTGTACTAAGATTTGAGGTACGTAATTAATCCTACGTGTTCAAGTAATGAAGATCTAAAAGCACGATTTCTTATTTACTAACCGGTTACACCTGGAGCAAATCCGCTTAGTTGGGGGGGTGAAACGTAAATCTAGCCATTCATTCCGAAGTTATACACACCTCCACCACCTTTGCACTACACTTCTTTTAACTAAGACATTGTATTCTCTCTGCAAATCACATTCGAGCTTATTGCATCTCTGATTTAGGTGATAGCTTCTCCTCCTACATGCCTATAACTCTCAAGAAACATCATGGGAGGATCAGCTGTGAGACATGAACCTGCAACTCTGGACAGTTTACTGCTACACCCAGAGGCCTACCAAATATTTCTTCAAGCAGGATGGATATCGTATTTTAAGAAGTTGAAAGAGTTTAGTGAGGACAAAGTATTGGAATTCAATCAAAATCTTACTGAAGGGTACTCAATGGTGAATGGGGTAAGGATTCCAGTAACAGAAGCAAGCATTGTTGCTGTAATAGGATTGCCAAGAATAGGAGACCAATGGTTTAACAGGAAAACACATATCCCAGACGCCCAGAAGGGGTTCCTTGTCAACACTGAGTGAGTTCAAAACAAGGGCAAAGGTGTAGACATCAATTCCTTACCAGAGCCATGGGGGAAAGTCTCATAATTTCTTAAAAGGTACATCACCTGTGAAGAAAGATACCAAGTTGTTTGTTTTTCTGATTTCATTTTATTATAACATCTGCAACATTATAATTTGACAAACATCCTTTTTTATCTCCTACAATCATTGCATAACATGGCCCGTTTTGTAAAAAAATCCAAGAGCCCCAAGAATTGTGTTTCTAATCACAGACTCATCGGCCTCTTAATTCAAAGAGGTATGGGCATTTCTAATAACCCATCACCTGCTGCAACAACCTAGCCATAGTCTGTAAGTCCAGAAAGGACTGCACCAATCCTTGAAACTGAAACCCATGGACCTCTTCTAGAGCCTTTACCCTTGGCTAAAACAACAACCCAAACTCCTTCTGTCACTGTCTGTAAGATGCCTTGGAAGAGTAACCGTGTAACTCGAAGCCATCATGGCACAACATAGGCAAGCCTCGATGACTTTGCAATACAACAACCTATAGTTGTGGAAAAACAAATAGATGAGGAACCAACCACTTGACCACAATCACAACACTTGGCTGATACACTGATTATTGAAATCCGACCCCCTGCCTCTGTCAAGAAAAACCCCACTCCTACCTCTACATTACCTAAAAAGAAAGCAAGAATAACACGATTCGCAATACCATCCATACCGCTTACCTCCTCCGTTGAGGCACCAACTATCACACAGACCACTCCTACTAGTGCTACAACCACACAAGATTCTCCTATTACTGCTACAGACGATCAAGCACCTACTGGCATTACCTGTGCATTTTCGCAGAAGAGGAAACGTCCATTCAAAGGAAAACCTCAGATGTCCATTGGTCAAATTGGATCAAAATAGAACCCTCTGGTTGCTGCAACAGAGAATTCTCCAGGGGTACAAATACCATGTTTTACCCTATGCCCAGAACTGTAGGAAACTATCTTCTCCTTTCAAAGTGAATGCGCCCAATTCCTAGAAGAATCATCGGTGCTTCTTGATTATTCTGTGGATCCCATGTCTGTTGACGAAATCCAAATTATCTCAGACCCTAGTATACCCGAATGTCCTCCTTGTGTGATTGAGGAAGAACATCATGTTCCTCCTCCAGCAACAAAGAAAAAGACCACTACTTTCATTTCTACTTTACCTAGGAGAAAAACTAGGTCCAACAAGTCTGTTGAAGCTGCAATTGGAAAGAAAAATATGGAGCAGGTCGTTCCTATTCTTCATCCACAACCATCTATGCTTGATACAAATATAGTTCCACAAGAATCAACTATCCACATCGAGACTGACCCACAAGAACCAGTCCCGACAGATACAGTTGTTACACAAGAACCAGCTGCTCCATAGGAGATTGTCCCACCAGAGCTCAAGATATTAGAACCACCTGTCCATGTCAAGTTTGTTCCACAAGAACCAGTTCTAATAGTCACAGCTGTTACACAAGAACCAACTGAGCAGCATGCTGAGGATGTTCCACTTGCAAATTTATTTTCCCAAATAGAGCAAAAGATAAAGAATACAGAAAATTCCAAGATTGCGACACTGATAACAGAAAATAATGACCTTAAAGAAGAGATAAAAACCTTGAAGCAGGAAGTGGAAGCTCCTTGACAGAAGAATCCAGAAGGTATAACCATGGACATCCTAGCACTAACAAAAGTTGTTATGGGAAGAGAAAAATAACTCATGTGTTTTGAATGCAGCAACATTTACTATGAGGCAGGATATGAGATAGTCAAAGTTCCAGTGGCTACAAAACCAACAAATGTATCAATCAAGACTGAACATGGACTCCCTTCTACATAAACATAAGAAAAACAGGGGAGATCTCAACATCATAAATCAACACCTGGTATGCCAGCCGCTTGCAAACAAGAACCTTTGTTTTGTCCACGAGTTGTTACTCGAGCAACCCAAACTGATCCTGTTCTCACGAAAAGAAGAACCCAAAAAGATGGTTGACACAACAGATTTCTTCTTTTTGACACAACATTCCTCATTACTGGCACTTAGAATATTCTCTTAACAATTTTGCACTAGAACAACTACTCATCTACTTCAGCTACAAAATAAGGTTTGGATGTGTTTTGCATGAGGACATGCAATGTCTTCAGTTGGGGGGTATGTTAGGACCCTGAAATGCCCTTTTTCACTACACCTTTTGATCATTCAACCCTCTCATTTCCTAAGCTAAATGACTACTATAATGAGCACTAAGACCCTTTTTCCCAAGGTACGAACTATTCATCTTGATTTTATGTTTTCATTTACTTAGCATGTTTGATTGAATAGGATCACATATTTTACCCATGAAATAATTCAACTAATGACCAAAATGATAGAACAACCCACTTCGAGGATCGGGTCACTGTTGTCACAGCTATGCGCAATTCCTGGGAGCTTTTATAGGATTGCTGCAATGGATGCCCATCAATCCTGGAAGCTGTTACAGGACTTATGTAACAAACAACCATCAATCATGGAAGTTGTTACACAACTACTATGACAGAAGTCTGTTAATCTCGGAAGTTGTTACAATAGATGCCACCAGTCCTATTGTAATACGACTGTTGCAACACCTGTTTATTAGAATGATGGCTCACGATGTTGATGAAGGAGAATTCAAGATTTGATATTTATGATATCTAATAAACAACCTGAGAATCGAGAATTCTCAGGACTGCTCTGTTTTTTAACACTGATTAACTCTGACTTTAAATAGCAGATCTTTTATAATGTAAAGGTTGGTTAGACTTTTGGCTGGAATTGAAGAAAGGAATGATTATTTGTATTCAACATCTTTTTGGCAATTGAATGAAGAACTGGATTGAATTTATTTAACATACTGTGATCTATCTCTTTGAGTGGATTCAGTGAGAAGGAAAGGGCCCACCTTCTTCACCGACTCCCCTCTGTTTCAAATTCTAGATTTAGTTGTTTTCATTGCAATTGGTTTAATTGTTAGATGTTTCTGAATGCAACTGCTATTACAGTTTAGTCCCTTCCTGATAAATGCGCATAGCTTGTCTCATGAGAATTAGAAGTCAGTTGTTGAGCATGGGTGGAGAGTTACTTTTCCTTTTTCTGCATTAAGTTTAAATCTTGTTTTGGAGAATTAAAAAGTGTGAAGTAGCTTCTTGCAATAAGTAGATTTCCCTTCAGCAATAGAATAGAATTTCTTCCTGCAAAAGTAAATTAGAAAGTTGGATTAAGGTAGGAAATTCATGGTTTTTATAGATTCATCAGTTTAGATTGCAATTATGACTTTAATCTTGTAGCACTCCAGATGTATCAGCACAATTGTGTCAACAATATTGTTTGTTTGTTTTGGTTAGAAGAACTTTCCTACTGCAATTAGAATAGAGATGCTTCCATAATCTAGCATAAACTGTGCAGAATTATCTTGAAATAACAGACTTCCCTGGGTTGACAATTTATATTGAACACTTTGATTTTCCATTTAATTAGACAATTAAAGTTCCCAACATACATTTGGTGTGGATGCTATCACATACAATAGGATGCCAATCATTGACCTGTATTGCCTTTTATATGTAGACTTTGAATCATCATCTTTGCTCAACTTGCTACTGGTTTGCATGGGAGTGACAACTGGTTTGCAATCTTCCATTCCAAACCTCTTTAGCATTTATCTGATATACTTGGTTTGAGAAATAAAAATTCCTTGGTTGCTTTGATGTATCTAAAGTCCAAGAAATAAGGATAGTTCTCCAAGTAGTGACGTTTAAAATTCTTCTTACATATCTTTTGCAAATTTCTGGCTTAACCTGTCATCATCACTACCAAAAATAATATCATCAACATAATCTTCAATTAACAAAATATTACCTTGACTTACCTTGATGTAGAGGTTGTTTTCTGCACTTCCTTTTCTGAAGCCTGCCTATTGCAGATACTTATCCAGTTTGGAGTACCATGCTCTAGGAGCCCGTTTTAGACCATACAAGGCCTTCTTTAATTTACACACATAATCTATGTTCTCTGACAACTGAAATCCTTTTGGTTGTTCAATGTAGACTTCTTCTTCAAGTTACCCATTCAGAAAATTTGATTTTACGTCCATCTGATATACTTTAACATTTTTGGAGCATGCATAAGCTAAAAGAAAACGGATTGCTTCCATTCTGGCAACTGGAGAAAATGTCTCTTCAAATTCAATTCCTTCAATCTGAGCATATCCTTTACATACCAATCTAGCTTTGTTCCTTGTAACTTGTCCATCTTCATTCAATTTATTCCTCAAAACCCATTTTGTGTCGATCACATTCTTACTTTTTGGTCTTGGAACCAATTCCCAAGTGTCATTTTTCTCTATTTGATCCAATTCTTCATCCATGGCCTTATTCCAAAATTCATCCTTGTTGGCTTCTCCATAATAGTTTGGTTCAATTGTAGATAAGAGTGCTAGGTGTGTTTGTTCTGGTGAACAAATTTTTCTTCTAGTCTCAATTCCTGCATCTTTGTTTCCAATACTCTGATCTGAAGGATGATTCTTCTATACTCGTTTGATAGGCTTCTTTGGAGATACTTGTTGAACTTGCTCTTCTGCTTCTGTTATATTCTCTTCATCTTCATCTTCCTCTTCTACTTCTTTTTCATATTCTTCCTCGAAATTTTTTTCCATTGACTTGTTTTCTTCTTCCTTTGATTCTGGTCTACCTGTTTCATCAATTGTTACATTGATGTTGTCCACAAATTTGTTTAATATTAGATTGTAACACTTGTATTCTTTCCTTGTACTTGAGTAACCAACAAGTATTCCTTTGTCCACACGAGATTTAAACTTTCCCATTCTTCCATCTTCTCTTTTGATGTAGCATTTGCTTCCAAAAAATCTGAAGTGCTTCACATTTGCCAGTATTCCTTTCCATAGCTCGTAGGGTGTTTTATCAGTGTTGTTTCTGTGCATTTCTCTGTTTTGAATGTGAACTATTGTATGCACTTCCTGTGTCCAAAAAATATCTTTCAACTTTGAATCCATTATCATTGTTTGAGCTATTTCTTGTACTGTCATGTTCTTTCTTTCAACAACTCCATTTTGTTGAGGTGTCCTAGCGATGGAGAATTGCCTTTTTATTCCATGATCGTTGTAGTAGTCCATAAATTCCCTTGGGGTGAATTCTCCTCCATTATCCGATCTTAAGCATTTGATTCTTGAATCCATCTCATTTTCAACCATTTTCTTGTAGATCTTGAAGTTTTCAAAAGCTTCTGACTTGTTCTTGAGAAAGAAAACTACAGTCATTCTTGTATAATCATCAACTAATAACATAAAATGTCTCTCACCTTTTAAGCCTTTTGTTGTAGTTGGTCCAACTAGATCAGTATGAACAATTTCCAGTGGTTTTGTTGTTGAATATTCCTTTGATTTGAACCTGGCCTTTTTTTTATTTCCTTGTTGGCAATGCTTGCATAATGTGTTGGTTGGTTTCGTGATCTGGGGCATTTCTCTGATGACTTCTCTTTTTATGACTTTGAAAAGGTTATCAAAATGCATGTGACCCATTATTCTGTGCCATAGCCAAATTTTATCTTCCTTTCCTAGACAACACTTTTCATTTCCAATTTCGCTTAACACATATATGTTGCTTAAAGTTCTTGCAGTTGTAGCGACCAATATCCCTAAACCTTCTTTTCTTATCTCACACTTTTGTGAATCAAAAGTAACTTTATGACCTTGGTCGCACATTTGACTCACTCCTAAAAAATTATGTTTCATATCTTCTACTAGTAGAACATTTTCTGCCTTTTCATTATTGTTCCCAATTCGAACTGTGCCTTTTCCAATGGTTTTGGCTGAATCATCATATTTGAAGGAGACTGATCCATATCTTTCCTTTTGTAATGTAAGAAACTTGTCTCTATCACCTATCATGTGTTTTGAACATCCAATGTCAACATACCAACCACGTTTCTTTTGTTTAGCTTGTAGAGCGATTGTGCATTCTTCATTGCTATACTGATCTTTATTTCTTATCCATGTCGTTTTCTCAGGTTCTTGTTTGTGACTCTGTTGAGGTTCTTTAGGAGGGAATGTCATTCTGGTAGTTGAAAATCTTTTGAAAGGAGGTTCTCTTATGAATCCTTCTTCTTCTTGAGGCTTGTTTATCTATTGTTGATTCTGAAATCTGAATCTTCTCGGTGGAGGGGTGTCCCTGTAATCTTCCTTGTATATCTTTTTATCCCCTTCGATTGTTTCTGCATAGATTTTTGGATTTGTTTCTTGCTCTGTTGTTTTGGAGCTTAATCCCTTTTCTGTCTGATTGTATCCATGTCCAGACTTGTCAAGATGAGATTTTTGACTGCTGATAATGTTATCCAAAACTTTTGAGCTATTCTACATATTTTTCTTTTGATTATCCTTTCTTAGTGTGACAATCTTTGTTTCCAGATTTCCAATGATCCTGTCCTTTCCTTCTTGTTGTTCTTTGAGTGCTTCTTCAATTCTTTTATCTTCTTCTATTTGAACCTTCAATTTTGTGATCATTTGTTCTAGTTCTTGAGTGTCTTTTTTCTTATCTAGTTATGCTTGTAGTTTCTTGTTTTTCTTCTTTTCTCTTCTGATAACTTCTAAGGCACTCATTAATTCTTCTCAGAAATCAACTTCTGCCTCTTCAATTTATTCTTCATGTGCTTCTTCATATTCTTCTTTCAGAGACTTATTTATCAGAGTCTTCTACTTCCATGAATAAAACTCTCCCTTTTTCACTGTCACTGACATCATCTTCATCTGATGATGAGATGTCTTCTTTGGTGCAAAAGCTTTTCTTGAAAACTTTCTTTGTAGTTCTTTTAAATTATATGTTTATCTTCCTTTTGAGTAACCTTCATCATTTCTCTTTTTCTTATGAGGACATTTGTTAGCAAAATGACCAATACCATCACAATTAAAACAAATTAAAGGAAGCTTACCTCTATACCTATCGTTGGTTCCCTTGTTCAGTCTTTTGA
>ML777527.1:508644-524376 GCA_009831015.1 Picea engelmannii | reverse complement strand
CCTCAAAATAAAATGTATCAAAAGAATAAAAAGACAGTTGTTCGGAACCTATGTCCTTCACTCCAAGATAATCGTGCAAACTATGGAATTTTTGCAGAGCAAAAGTATTAGTGAAGATGTAAGTATTTTTCTTAGAAGAAGGGAGGTACTGCAAATCAATGAATCTGTCATGAACCAACCTCTTGATAAAATGCATATGGATCTTGATATGTTTTGTCTGTTGTATTTATACTATATCTTGATCGAATTTGAGTGTACTCTAGTCGTCACAATAGATTACAGTCAGACAGTGGAACTAGATGCCAAGATCGGTGAGGAAGTTCTGCAGTGATCCAGATTTATGAGAAGAAAAAAATGAAAACACAAATTTATAGTATTAACGCAGAGACACAATGAATAATAACATAGATACAACAAAACTTGAATTCTATTAAATAAGAAATATGTTGAAACTGTAAAATGTAGACTAAAACAAGCTTGCTAGAATGGTGGAAGCTTATCTATGAGAAGAGGTGTGACGACTATGCTCATTCACAAGAAGACGAGTACAATCAGGCTCTAAAATCATTTTTACAATAAACATGAATTCCAAAACCCTACATATCCAAAAACCTAACCCTAGAAGATGAAGCACCAAGAGTCATGTGGGCCATGTTGGGGTAAGTTGGTACATCAACTTCCCGAGGTCATAACTTTTGCATACGATCTCCGTTTTAGGTGCATGATAGCCCATTGGAAAGGTATATCTGAGGAATACACATTATTTTATCAAACCTTGACTCTATCTACAATCTGTTTATGGTGAGCCCTAAAAACGTTGTTTAGGGCCTCAAAATGGCCCCGGAAGTCCAAGACCCCGAAAACTAGGAAAAAAACTGCGAAACTGCCAAGATGAACCAGTTGGAATAACCGGGTGGCCATTGATATCCATATGGATCAAACATCCCCCCTTAGGAATAAATTTTATCCATTGCATTGATTTCCCCCATCATATGAGGAAATGTCTACTGAATTTGGCCCCAGGTGAGTCACTTTCCTTAGTGCAGGAGCTGCCCGGATTTGACAACCTAATAAAGTTGAATCCTCTAATGTCGAATTCTCTTGACCTGTGTGTCCATGATATGATCAATGGAATTTTTTTCCATACATTCAGGGTTGATCTCTGTTGGTGTCAATTGTTCTGCTATCCTTGAGGTCTCTAATAATGGTGGAAAATATGGCGAAATGAGGTCCACATTAAATAATAGAAGCAAGCCAAGAAAAAGGGGAATGTTGAGCTCAAGAGAATTCCCATCCACAACCTTGGTGATGGTATAAGGTCCATAGCGGAGTGGACGAAGCTTCTGATGAGGCTCTGTAAGGATTTCCTTCTGCAAGTGAAACCAAACTTTATCTCCCACCTGAAACTTGAGTGGAACCCGGTATTGATCATGGCGCTTCTTGTACTTGGTATTGGACTTTTGTAAAATATCTTGAAACTATTGGCGGATGTGTTGGATCTTCTCAATGAACTGGCTGGATTTTTCATCTTCATTTGGAGCATGGGATGAGTCTACATGTTTGGCGGCAAGTGGTAGTCCAACATCACCCAATGGTTGAAATCCCAACCCCACCTGAAAGGGGTTGTGACTGGTTGAGATATGTATGGCTCTAGTGTGGATATAATGAACATAGGGAAGACTCTCATC
Source organism: Picea engelmannii (assembly GCA_009831015.1). Lineage (NCBI taxonomy): Eukaryota > Viridiplantae > Streptophyta > Pinopsida > Pinales > Pinaceae > Picea > Picea engelmannii. Next base: position 522,688 of record ML777527.1, on the reverse strand, counting down.
CAATGTGTGGGGGTTCTTGGAATTGTACATGTGCATGATATGCTTGATCATATGGTTGACGACCTCAGTTTGACCATCCTTCTGGGGGTGGAAGGCAGTGGATTTGGTGAGCTTGGTGTCCAGCAGTGACCAGAATCTCGACCAAAATGTGATAAGGAACCGACTGTCCTGATCTGAGATAATGTTTTGTGGGATCCCAAAATGTACCCACACTCGTTCAAAGAAGAGATTGGTAGTGGCCTCCACTGTGATGCTCTTCTTCTAGGAAGCCAAAATTGTCATCTTGGAAAAGAATTCGACAACTACAAAAACACAGTCATTTCTCTGCTTGGAGGATGGAAGGCTCGACATGTAGTCCATTGGGATGGATTCCCAGGCCCTTTTAGGAGTAGGCAGAGGAGCATGCATGCCTTGTTTCTTAGTGGTTTTTTTGGCAATAAAGTAGGCAGTGTAGGACTTGATATACTTGCTGACATCCTTTCGAAGTTTTGGGCAATAGAAATGTTGATGCAACACTGCCACTATCTTTTCTACGTCGACGTGTCCTACCACCTGACTATAGTGGGCTTCCCAAATCAACTTCATGTGCTCTCTCAATGGATCACAGAGATGGCCCAGATGGCACAACAACACGTCTCGAAGGTGGAAATTAGTGACATTTGTATTTGCGTCCAACATCTAGTAGGTGGTGATGAAGTCATGATCTTTCTCATAGAGCTAAGACCATCTGAAGGTCTCGTGGTCACAAGAGTCTAGCACCATGGTGAGTGTCGCGACTGGAGGTAGGATGAGAAAATAAATGACTTGATTGGTACTTCCTTTCTAATCCATATGGATGTTGGTGGCCTCCCACCTATTCCAACTGGTTCATTTTGGCAGTTTTCCAATTTGGTGGTTTTTTCCTAGTTTTCGGGTCCCCGACTTTCGGGGTTGTTTTGAGGCCATAAAAAACTTGTTTAGGGCTCACCAAAATCGTACTAAATCCAAAATTAGATTCTAATGGAATAATTTGCAGTCCTTGGATAAACCTTTCCAACTAGCTATCATGCACATAAAACGAAGATCGTATGCAAAAGTTACGACCTCAAGAAGTTGATGTACTAAGTTACCCAAACAGGGCCCACATGACTTTTGGCGCTTCATCTCCTAGGGTTAGGTTTTTGGATGTCTAGGGTTTTGACATTCATGTTTATTGTTAAAAGGCATTTAGAGACTCATTGTACCTATATTCTTTTGAATGAGTGAAACCGTCACATCTCTTCTCAAAGATAAGCTACCACCATTCCAACAAGCTTGTTTTTCACTGCATTTTACAGTTTCATCTTATTTCCTTATTGAATAGAAACCAGTTTTACTGTATCTTTGTTATTTTTTGTTAAGAATATTTTAATATTAATATGTATTCATTTCGTTCTTCTCATAAAATATGGATCAGTGATATCAGAGTGGTATTCTCCTTGTCATTCTTAATGCATGTCCCCAACGAGGTCAACGTACAAAGAATTGGGTCTCGAGCTTATTTCTCTTGAGGAAATAATATATCACATGCCTAAGTGACCTGTCATGGTGAGAGAAAAGAAATATGATGAGACATGAGATCATTTCAAAATGTTGCTCGAGGAATCCCTCATGCAATAGAGGAAAGAGATGATGGATAGTTTTGCGCAAATCCTTCGGCAGCTACCAACAGGCAACGCATCTTCCTTGAGCGGAGGCATCGCCCCCTTCAAGGTACAAATAAAATTTGATATTCCTATATTTGAAGGTCATATAGACGCAAATGTTGTAGATAAGTGGTTGAATCTACTATAAGGGTATTTTTCTATCCATAACTTTTCAAATAGAGAAAAGATTACTTTTCCACTCAAAGTCATTCCCCATGTCAAAGATTGGTGGGAAAGTTTATGTGAGCAAAAGGAAAGAGAGGAACCCTCATTATTTACAGTCGTGATCACTTGGGAGTCCTTCAAGGATGATACTAAGGAACAATACTACCCTGTTGGAAGTTATTACGACTTGTATACAAAATGGACCACACTGCAGCAAGAAAGAAACCAGGCAGTGCCAGAGTTCACAAATATCTTCCATAACTTGCACACCAAGCTGGGTATCAAATATTATGAGCGACATCTGGTTCTCAAATATCACGATGGTTTGCATAGATACATCTAGGCTAAAATGGAGTTTATGAACATCTCATCCTTGGGCGTGGCCTATCGATATGCCATCAAAATCGAGCAGAAGCTTAAACAAAAGAAATGACAATTTGGGCCTAGGAACCCCTCACAACAAAAGCAATGAAAGGGTGGCCCCAACCCACAAAACAAAGGAAATAGAAAATATGGACATCATTAGGAAAACCATTCCAAGCCGCAAGCAAAGAAGAACATTGGAAATACAAAGAAAGATACCATAAAGTGGTGCGACTTCCATAAGATCCCCTGGCATAACACTATTGATTTCCACTCAAAGCGGTCATTGGTGGATGAGGTGAACGACTATGAATCAGATGTTGGTTTTTACTATGCTTAAAACCATAAAGGGGGAGACAAATCATTGACATGAATGCCAGTGCCACCATTGCTACCACCAAGCTCCATCTCGGTGAACCAAACGATCAAGAGGAAGGTGAGCGCCTTTTTCATTCACATATGTGGGTGAAAGGAATCCCGCTGCACTTCATCGTTGATAGCGGTATCCAGAAGAACCTCATCTCAGAAAATTTCATCAAGAGGTTATCCCTACCGACAAATTCACACCCACATCCCTACACAATTGGATGGATCTACCAAGGAAGCAATCTTCACGTCAGCCAACATTGTCTACTGTCGTATTGAATCAAGCCCTTCAAATATGAGGTATTGTGTGATGTTTCTCATCTCAAAGATTGTAATGTTCTTTTGGTCCAACCTTGTTTATGGAAATTTCATGTTGTATATGAGTCTAGGCCTCATAGTGTTATTATTTCTTTAGATGGGAAATTGTACGGGATACCCGAGGTAGTCCTTCCTAGTACTAATTCCTTTCTCTTTGCCAAGAAATGCAGGAAGGCATCTCTCAGACCGGGAAGTTTTTCTTCTTTGTGATTCTCTCTTAGAGTGAGCGAAATATCGCAACCACATCCAGGGCCTCTGCGACCAACCTCTCCACACAGCAGAAGTAATTGGATATGGTCATGGAAGAATACTCATACATATTCTCCTCACCTATCGAGGTACCTTTTCACTATCAGGTCAAGCATCCCATCGATCAGACCCTTGACACACCGCTACCCAATGGGCTATCCTACCGCCGCTCTCTTTTAGAAAATGAGGAGATTAAGTGGCAGATCCAAGAACTGATCTAAAAGGGGCACATATGTCCTCGCTCATTGCCTTGTGGGAGGCCAATCATGCTAGTGCAGAAGAAAGATGGGACCTGGCGACTCTACATTTATTACCCAACCCTGAATAAAATCACATTCTGAAACTGGTACCCGATTCCTTGAATCGATGACCTCTTTATCAACTCACAGGGGCCAAATACTTCAGTAAGATTGATCTGAATTTTGGCTACCACTAGGTCCTAATAGAATAGACATATGTATGGAATACAACCTTCAAGTGAAAAGAAGGTCTTTTTGAATGGTTGGTCATGCCCTTTGGTTTGAAAAATGCTCTTGCAACTTTCATGAGGATGATGGATGATATCCTGTGACCTATCACCAATACTTTTGTAGTGGTGTATCTAGATGACATTCTCATCTACAACAAGACTTGGGAAGAACACTTGCAACATATTCAACAGGTTTTACACACCCTACGACAGCAAAACCTATATGCCAACTTGGAAAAATACTCCTTCAACATGGATAGGGTCCATTACCTATGCTACATCATTGATCAACATGGTGTTCATGTGGATCCAACTAAGATCCATGTCATTCGTGACTCTCCAGCCCCAACCACACTCACTGAGCTTCAAAACTTCTTGGGCCTTGCCAATTTCTATCACAGGTTCATGTTGGGATTATCCCATATTGTATGGGCCCTTAGCCAAGTAACCAGAGGTGGTGGTAAGGAAACATTTGTGTGGGGCCTGTCCCAACAACAAGCGTTCGATTATTTGAAGCAACGCTTGTGCGTAGCCCCAAAAATTCCATTACCGGACCTGCAACATCCCTTTGAGATCACGACAAATGCTTCATACTATGTTGTGGGCATCGTTCTCACTCAACATGGCCACCCCATGGCATTTCATTGTGAGACACTATCAAATGTTGTCCGTAAGTACCCTACTTAAGACAAAGAAATGTACTCCATTGTGCAAGCATGTTTTCAGTGGAGACATTACATTCTTGGGAAGGAGATAATCATCCACATTGATCATAAGCCACTGTAGTTCATGGAGACATAAGGAAAATTGCATAATGACTACCATCAGAATTTTTCCACATACTTGTAGCAGTTCCACCTCAACATTAAGTATAAAACATGAAGTACCAACCGAGTCGTTGATTTCCTTGACCGACCCCCAGTAATGACCCTCACCATGGTGCTAGACTCTTGCGGCCATGAGAAATCTGGATGGCCCCACCTCTATGATACAGACCCTAACTTCACCACCACCTACCAAATGTTGGGCGCAAAATTAGTTGTCGCTAATTTCCATCTTCAGGATGGGTTGTTGTGCCATCTTGGCCATCTTTGTGTTCCATCAAGCGAGTGAGTGAAGATGATTTGGGAATCCCACTAAAGTTAGGTGGTAGGAAAATTCGATGTCGAAAAGACAGTGGTAGTGTTGCAGAAACATTTCTACTGGTCGAAACTTCGACAGGATGTCAGCAAGTATATCAGGTACTGCACTCCCTGTGTTATTACCAAACCGACCACTAAGAAATAGGGCCTGTACACCTCTATGCATACTCCTAATAGGCCATGGGAATCTATCTCAATGGACTACATGTCAGGCCTTCCATCTACCAAGAGGGGAAATGACTTTGTTTTTGTGGTTGTTGATCATTTTTCCAAGATGGCGATTCTAGACGCCTACAAGAAAAGCATCACAATAGAATCCATTCCTAATCTCTTCTTTGAATGAGTATGGGCACATTTTTTAATCCCACAAACCATTATATGAGATAGGGATAGTCAGTTCCTCAACACATTCTATTCGATCCTCTAGTCACTATTGGACACCAAGCTCACCAAGTCCACTGCCTTCCACCCCCAGATAGATGGCCAAATTGAGGTCGCCAATTAGATGTTCATGCATATCCTCCGCATGTACTATTCCAAGAAACCCTGCACGTGGGATGAGATTCTTCCCTATGTTCAACATATCTACAACCAATCACTACATAGCTCAACCAACCACAATCCCTTTCATGTGGGGTTGGAATTCCAACCATTGGGTCCCATGGATGTTACACTACCCCTTCCAACCACCTTGACCGACTTGTCGCCTGCTCCAACTGAAGATGACAAAGACACCTAGTTCATTGAGTAGATCCAGCACATATGCCAACAAGTTCAGGATATTTTACAAAAATTGAATGCCAAGTACAAGCAGCGCCATGATCAACCCCGGGTGCCACACACGTTTCAAGTGGGAGACAAAGTTTGGTTGCACTTGTAGAAAGAATGCCTTGTAGGACCCCATCAGAAGCTTCACCCACTCCATTATGGACCTTATACCATCACCAATGTCATGGTTGGCAATGATTTTGAGCTCAACATTCCCCCTTTCCTTGGCCTTCACCCAGTATTCAACGTGGCTCTCCTTCAGTCGTATTTCCCACCATTATTGGACACCTCAAAGATAGAAGAATAGTTGACACCAACATAACTCAACCATGACTGCATGAAACATGCATCAAACAATCATATTATGGACACATAGGTTAAGGGCACTTGACATCAAAGGATCCATCTTTATCGAGTTGTCAAAGCAAGACAACTCATGCACCAAGGAAAATGGCTCACCTGGGGCCAAATTCAACAGAAATTTCCTCATCTGATGGGGGAAATCAAAGAAATGGAGACAATTTATTCCTAAGGGGGAAGTATTGATCCATATGGATGTTGGTGGCCTCCCACCTATTCCAACTAGGTCATTTTCATAGTTTTCCAGTTTGGAAGTTTTTTCATAGTTTTCGGGTCCCCGACTTCTAGGGTCGTTTTGAGGCCCTAAACAATGTTTTTAGGGATCTCCATAGTCAAATTGAATATAAAGTTATGGAAACATGTGTAGTCCTTGGATAGAACTTTCCAACGGGCTATCGTGCATCTAAAACGGATATCATATTGAAAATTTACGACCCCGGTAAGTTGATGTACTAAGTTACCCCAACGGGGCCCACATGACTTTTGGCACTTCATCTCCTAGGGTTAGGTTTTTGGATGTCTAGGGTTTTGGAATTCATTTTTATTGTAAAAATTCCTTTAGAGCCTCATTGTACTCATCTTCTTTCAAATGAGTACAATTTTCACATCTCTTCTCAGAGATAAGATGCCACCATTCCAGCAAGCTTGTTTTCCGCTGCATTTTACAGTTTCAACTTATTTCTTTATTGAATAGAAACCAATTTTATTGGATCTCTATTATTTTTTGTTAAGCATATTTTAATAATAATATGTATTCATTTCATTCTACTCATAAAATCTGGATCACTGTCTTATACTTGATGTTGATGTGGAACTGCTGCAAGTATGTGGACCACTTTTGATGGCGGTTTTTCTGAAATTTTCCTTGTGTCTGCATGAACAACAACAACTTATGATCAATTTGGATGACTGTGTCCTTCCTGTGAATGAAATTTTTACTGGTGACAAGATTTCACAATGGAGTACATTTCTTTTTCATAAGTAAGGTACTTACGGACGACATCTGATAGTGTCTCACTATGATAGGCCACAGGGTGGCCATGCTGAGTGAGAACTGCACCCACAACACAGTTTGAAGCATTTGTCTTGATTTCAAATGGTTGTTGTAGGTCAGGTAATGAAATCATTAGGGTTCAGCACAAGCATTTCTTCAAATCATCGAACACTTGTTTTTGGGACAAGCCCCACACAAACTTTTCCTTACCACCACCCCTAGTTACTTGGCTGAGGGCCCATGCAATATGGAAGAATACCAACATGAACCTGCGATAGAAATTGACAATTACTAAGAAGATCCAAATTTAAGTGAGTGTGGTTGGGGATGGCCAGTCACTAATGACCTGGATGTTTGTTGGATCCACATGCACACCATGCTCATTAACAATGTAGCCTAGGTACTGGACCCTATCCATGCCGAAGGGGTATTTTTCTAAGCTGGAATATAGATTGTGTTGTTGTAGAGTGTGGAGAACCTGTTGAATATGTTGCAAGTGTTCTGCACAAGTCTTGTTGTAGATGAGGATTTCATCCAGATACACCACTACAAAATAATTGGTGAAAGGCTGCAAGAGATTGACCATCATTCTCATGAAAGTTGTTGGGGCATTTGTCAAACCAAAGGGCATGACTAGCCATTCAAAAAGACCTTCTTTTGACTTGAAGGCAATCTTCCATACATATGTCTACTCTATTGGGAATGGATGGTAGCCAGAATTTAGATCAATCGTACTGAAATATTTTCCCACCTTGAGTTGATCAAGGATATTGTTGATTCATGGAATTAGGTATCGGTTCTTGACTATGATTTTATTAAGGGCTCGGTAATCAATTGAGACTCGCCAAGTCCCATCATTCTTCTACACTAGCACGAATGAGCTTCCAAAAGGTGATGATATGGGTCATATGTGTTTATTGTGAAACATTTCTTGGATCTGACGCTTGATTTCCTCATTTTCTAACAGAGAGCGGTGAAATACTAGCCCATTGGGCAACAGTGGGTCGGGGGTCAAATCGATGGAATGATTGACCTGAAAGTGCATAGGTACCCCAATAGGTGATGAGAATATGTCTTTGTATTCTTCCACGACCTTGTCCACTTGCTTCTGTTGCATAGAGAGGTCAGTCGTGGAGGCCATAGATGTGGATGCAACTTTTCTCTCACTCTGAGAGTGAATAAAAAAGAAGAGAAATTTCTCGGTCTCAGAGATGACCTTCCTACATTTTTTGGCAGAGATTAAGGAAATAGCACTAGGTGGGACTACTTAGGGTATCCTATACAATTTCTTGTTCAAAGTAATAATAACACTGCGAGTATTAGACTCATATACAACATGACGTTTCCATAAATAAGGTTGGCCAAAAAGAACATCACAAAAGGAGAAAGGAGAAACATCACACAATAGCTCATCTTTGAATGGCTTGATGTCGTATGACATGCGACACTGTTGGTTGACATGAAGATCACTTCCCTAGTAGAGTCATCCAATGATGTAGGGTTGTGGGTGCGATGTTTTTGGTAGGGCTAGCCGTTTGATGACCTCGGCTGAGATGAGGTTCTTCTAGCATCAGAGTGCATTTCACCCACATATGTGAATGAAAGAGGCACTCACCTTCCTATGGCTCATCAGGTTCACCGGGATAGATCTTGGTAGTAGCGATGGTGGCACTGGGTTCCACGTTAATGATTTTTCTCCCATTTTCTGTATCTAAATAAGATTCAAAACCCACATCTGATTTAGAAGCTTTCACCTCAGCCATCAATGTTTGCTTTGAGCGAAAATCAACAATGTTATTCCAGGGGATCTTCTGGAAGTCGCACCACTTCCCGATATCTTTCTTCATCTTTCCATTTTATTTATTTTCATGTGTCTTAGAATGGTTTTCCTAAGGCTGCCCATATTTTCTTTGTTCTTTGTTTTGTGGGTTAGGGCTCCCCTTTCCCTGCTTCTATTGTGAGAGGTTCTCAGAACGAAACTGTCATATCTTTTTTTTAAGCTTCTGCTCGATTTTGATGACATATCTATAGGTTACGCCCAAGGAAAAGATGTCCAAAAAATATATTTATGAATAGATGTATCTATGTGGACCACCACGGTACTTGAGCACCATATGTTTCTAAGAATATTTGATACCCAACTTGGTGCGCAAGTTATGGAAGACATTGGTGAACTATGGCACTTTTTGGTCTCTTTCCTACCACAGTGTGGTCCATCTTGTATACAAGTCGTCATAACTTCAAATATGGTAGTATTTTTCCTTAATAGCATCCCAGAAGGAACCCCAAGTGGGTGAAACTACAAATAATGTTGATCCCTCTATTTCCTTTTGCTCAAAAAAAGTCTCCCACCAATCTTTGACATGGGCGACGACCTTGAGGAGAGAAAATGTAATATTTTATCTATCAGAAAAGTTGTGGAAAGAAAAATACCTTTCTAGAAGTTTTGACCATTTATCTATGGAATCCAAATCTATTTTACCTTCAAATATAGGAATATACAAATTGATCTATACCTTTAAGGGGTGGCCCCTCTGCTTGAGGTAGATGCGTCGCTTGTCACCAGTCGTCAAAGGATTTTTGCAAAGATGTCCATCATCTCGTTCCTTTGTCACTCAAGGGATTCCTCGAGCAATGTTTTGAAAGGATCTCATGTCCCACCATATTTATTTTTTCCCACCATGGATGGTTTCTTGGGCGTGCGAGATTAGTTGTCCTCGAAAGAAACAAGATCGAGACCCAACTCTCTATACTCTGACTGTGTCGGGGACATGCACTAAAGAAACGACAAGGAACAGACCACTCTAATACCATCGATCCATATTTATGAGAGAAATGAAATGAAAACATATATTTATAGTATTAACAAAGAGACACAATGAATAATAATAGAGATACAACAAAACTTGACTTCTATTAAATAAGAAATATGTTGAAACTGTAAAATGCAGACTCAAACAAGATTGCTAGAATGGTGGTATCCTATCTCTGAGAAGAGATGTGGCGACTACTATAATTTGCAAGAAGATGAGTACAATGAGGCTCTAAAATCCTTTTTACAATAAACATGAATGCCAAAACCATAGACATCCATAAACCTAACCCTAGGAGATGAAGCACCAAAAGTCATGTGGGCCTCGTTGGGGTAAGTTGGTGCATCAACTTCTCGGGGTCATAACTTTTGCATAGGATCTTCGTTTTAGGTGCATGATATCCCATTGGAAAGGTATATCCAAGGAATACAGATTGCGTCGTCAAAATTTGACTCTATCTATAGTTTGACTGTGGAGAGACCTAAAATTTTTGTTTAGGGCCTCAAAATGACCTCGAAAGCTCACGACCCAGAAGACTAGGAAAAATATGTCAAACTAAGAAACTACAAAGATGAGCCAGTTGGAATAGGTGGGTGGCCACCGATATCCATATGGATCATGTAGCCACAATGCCTAGATGGTGGTGTTGACTACTCCCATGTACTCGACCTCTACTGAAGATAGAGAAATAGATGATTGTTTTTTGCTCGACCAACAGATTGGGTTGGATCCCAAACTCAACATGTATGAGGAGGTGGAGTTTTGATTTATTCCATCTCTAGCCCAGTCAGAATCATTGAATCCTATAAAATCCATATTTCAACCTGTTGCATAGTGGATCCCATAATTGATGGTTCATATCTGAGGATGCATTTGACAACTTTCTAGTGTAACTCATGCATCTATTTCATGTACCTAGAGACTAATCCTACTACATATGATAGATCTGGTCGATTGTGGGTGAGATATATAAGGCTCCCCACAAGATTTCGATACAAGGTGCTATCAACTTCTAGTGTATCCCGACCATCCTTAAGTCTAACTCCAGATAAGAAGGGTGTAGGTGCATACTTGTAGTTTGTCATGTGGAATATCTCCACGAGATACCGAGCATACTTATCCTAAGATAGATTGATTCACGAGGCATATTATTTAATATTGAGGCCAACAAATAAATTGAGTGGACCCATGTCTATCATCGAAAACCTTTCATGAATAATTCTCTTCATCGAGGAAATCGGTGAAACCGATCTTCCGGTGATCAAAAGATCATCCATATACATGACTATGATTAGAAGTGAGTCAGTGGTCCTCAACATGTAGACATTGAGATCTAATTTTCATCAGATAAAATTCTTGGAGAGCATGTAGGAGTCCATCTTTGCCTACCACGTTCTAGGTGCCTACTTGAGGCCATAAAGCAACTTCTTGAGTTGACACACTAAAGATGAATTATATATGAATCAATGTGGCTTATCCATATAAACCTCCTCTGAGATATCCCTGTGAAGAAAAGAATTATTCACATCCATATGATGTACTTCTCATTCCCTAGATGCTCCAATGGCAAGGCCAACCTAATGGAGTCCAAATTTGCTACTGGAGAAAAGGCCTCATCATAGTCGATCCCATGGATCTGCTGAAATCCATTGGAAACCAATATTTCCTTGTGTCTTCTCAATTATTCGTCTTCTTCCTTTTTGGTCCTGTAGACCCATCTTCATCTAACAATACTCCTATTTGAAGGAAGTGGAACCATATCGCAATTATGGTTCTCGGGGAGAGAGTTTTACTCCTCCAACATGGATGCTTCCCGGAAGGGGTTCTTTGCATCCTCTCTCTAAGATTACGAGTCTAAAGACTGAACCATATAACAATGCAAATGCATCCGTGGTTTAGTAGTAGTGAGTACATGAGGAGGATCATCAAACTGAGATATGGTCCTCCTCGGATCCGTTGGATCCTCAACATGGTCTCTTACATCCTGAAGTGTTGACTGTGCCCACTTGGGAATCCTCTCCGACTCCTCATCTACATGTACTAACTCTACATATGAATGTTATGAGTGTGCATCTGTATCGAAATTTATATCTATGTTGTGATCTGAATGTGTGTATTCATCATCCACAATTAGTGGAAGTACAAAAGACTCTACATGTGGCTCATGTGGAGCATGCAAGGGACTTTCCTTGAACTAGACACTATGCTCAATGATGAGACAGTCTGTAGAGGGATCAAGTAATGTTTATCCCTTCACACCATCAGGATAACCAACAAATATGCATTGGTGATTGTTTGTATCAAATGATTTCCTCTTATCAAAGGGAATGCCATCCAATGCTCACGATCTAAAGATACGGAAGTGGGTGACTTTCGGTTTGTTGCCACTCCAAGCCTCAAAAGGAGTCCTATCCTTAACAAATCTATGATGGGATCTATTCTAAATGTGATTAGAACAATTAAGTGTCTCATCCCAAATCTTGGGAGGAAGTGCCTTTGTATGTAGAGTGCAACTGGCCATCTCTTTGAGAGATATGTTTTTCCACTCAGTAATCTCGTTCTGTTGTAGAGTATATGGTACTATGTGTTGCAACTGCATCCCATCCTTAAGAAAAAGGTTTTGAACATCTTTGTTTACATACTGCCCCACATTATCTGTATAGATGGATTTTATCTTTCTCCCTGATTGAGTCTCAACAAGTGCTTTAAACTCTTTGATATTGTTTACTATTTTTAATCTATTTTTGTCTTCGAATATATGAAAATACTAGAATAGTCTCCTATGTATGCTACAACTTTTTCTTGGATTAACCCTTTCTAAAATGAGTTATATTCCGCACTAAAGGAGAATAATATCTACCATCTAAAAAAAAGAAATTATTTTGATAATGTTAAGACCTTCTTATCTTACAGGAACAAAAGGCGTTGTAATTTGAAAGATATTTTGACTTTCAAAATTTAAAAAATATATAAAATTAATATTAAAAAATTCCATTGGTAAGGTAATCAACACCTTCAGGAACAAATACATATACCTTATATTTTGTTGGAAAAATAACATACCATTGTTAGAAAAATCAAATTTCATATAGTTATTCACAATTTCTATGAATACAAGTTGTATATTCGGAAAGCTAATTCAATTTCCTAAGTTTCATCTAGTTACACCATATTCAAATTCATTGTAAAAATACCTTGAATAATCCCTCCAAGTTAACAAATTGTTATTTTTCCATGTTTGTATTGCCACTAACTTGTCATGAGAGACCATCATTAGCTTGCACATACCCAAATATAAAATATAAAATAATAATAAACTTATACAATATATATATATATATATATATATATATTATTTAACTAAGTTTTTGGTTAACAAGTCTAGATCCAGATCCATCTGAACTCCCGATCTATCAAAGAGATAGAGGGATCATTTCTTCAAGTTTTTAACTCTAAAAAAGGTGTTCACCTCTAAATGTTTGATCCCTTTGGGCGCTTGATAAATTCTTAAATAAGCCTATATAATTTTTTTATTATTATTTTAATGTTTTAATATTATTTGAATGTGTTACATTACATGAACATCTCCCCGAACTGAAGAACTCCTATGTGAACAATAATTCTATACATTTACTAATTAAATGTGTGAAACTCTCCCATCATACCATGTCAACCAATAACATACATATCATATCATATTCAAGTATTTATAAATCTACAATGTTTATATAATAATAATAATGGATTACTAATAATCCCAAACTATTATAAATATTTATTACTGATTTCCATGTCAACATGGTTTCATTGAATTTACTTGCAAAGAAGGTAAATCGAAATGTACATCCAAGTGAATTTAGACAAATTTGATATAACATAAAATATAGTGTATTTGATCTGAAAATAATAAAAATAAAATGCATGCTCCATTGGAACGGTATCATATCAGAAGATAGAAGAAAGCTATAAGCCATTAAAATAATAAAATGCATGCTTCATTGGAACTGTATCATATCAGAAGATAGAAGAAAGATATAATCCATTACGCTACTAAGCTTTAGTAATCTTCACTTGCACCAGTCGATAAAGAAACATCGAGTGATAAGTTTATGGTCCCTGTTTCCAGGGAAATAAATTATTGTCTTTCCATGGCCACGGCTTCCCCTTGCGACGAAATCCAGCGAGGACAACATTGAACATAAAAGTAGAAGAGTGTACCAGGATTCCCCATGTTATCACTGAAATTTCGTCCGCACAGGGCGACAAGAACTCAACATCATCAGCACAGAAAAACAGTCATTCATGGCACAAAGGTTAAACTCCACAGCACAACAAAAGGGCCAAAACTATACAAAATTGGCTAAAAAATTAAA
>ML777527.1:478585-502971 GCA_009831015.1 Picea engelmannii | reverse complement strand
TAGAGTGGAGAAGTGTTGAGTTCTTTCACTCATATTTTCACCTTTCATTTGTAAGGAAAGCATCTATTTGAGGGCCTCAAGAGCCTTCCATTGGAGAAGGAAGGGACCCAAGTCCACTTTCCCCTTTGTGTACCTCTGGATTTCACTAATCAGATCAGCCTATCTATTGGTGAACTTGTTCCATTGTCACTTGTTTTTAGTTTTTGTTTTTATGCTCATGTTGTTATTTAGTTCTTGTTTAATTCTTGTTAATCCCTTTACTGTTTTCTTTCTAACCTTATGCATTACAGCTGTCATGACTAGGAGAGCCCAACTAGGCATGTAAGCACTCACTTTTTGCTCACACATCGACGAAAAGAGTGCAAACACCCCACATGTGAGGACTTATCCCCATAAATTCTAGCCATCTATCAAAATTGAGAATATAACCTCCCATTGCCCACTTCTCCAAACCAGTGTTTGAAGAGCACCTTATATCTATTTCCCAATATACTTTTCATCCCTTTGGCTGAATTCCAATTCCATTAATACACTGACGCTAATACCTACAAATATACCACCATAATAAACGTAATATATCCATGATCATTTAAACGAGGATCGTTTAATGATCTCGGTTTAAAACAAGGACATTTTAATGCCCTTGGTAAAAAAATAGAAGATTGGCATCATATGAGAGTGTATAAACGCACTGAAAGCCTTGAAGAATCTCTCGAAACGGAGAAGGCCCATAATCAAGACGTACTCGTCCATAACGCCAACAATAAAAATGGCCGCGATTATCAGTCCAATTCTAGGAAAGAAAGTTCACACAACCCACTACAAAGGACAAGCATATGATGCCCAAACGATTTCCCCTAAAGTTGAGCACTTGGAAAACCTAGGTGTTATTGGCATCACACTGCACCACAACTTTGGTTAGAAATGAATTGGCAGCGAGACCACTTCCCTTACTGTACACCAGATAATATCTTAATGTTCTCCTCGCTATCATAGAGCTAGAAAAACCATGCACTTTGAACCATAAAGTTAATACACCATGGATAAATACTTCTGTCAACCTTCGCAATATGAAGGAGACAATGTTGTAATCTAGACTTTCTTTTGTGCCTCCTCTACCTCTAGCCAAGTATCCTTCCAGAGCTTCAATATGAAGGAGACAATGTTGTATTCTACACTTTCTTTTGTGCCTCCTCTACCTCCAGCCAAGTATCCTTCCAGAGCTTCAAAATCCATGACTCTGACTCCTCTACCCTCCGTAAAGGATGCAAAGGAGTGCTTCATAAAACAATGAATATCTATTACATGAGTTTCAGCACTGTGTAACAACACAGGTAAGCTACAACCAGGTGTTTCAGTGACGTGTTTCATTAATGTGTTTTAGCAGTGCCTGTAATCTACAGTGAGTTGTTTCAACAAATAATAAGAGGCTATTATAGAAAAAAATTAAGTGAATGACTCGTGCATCATACACAAATATTGATACTCTGTTCTACAACAATCTTTTCAACAAGAGTTTCAACAAAGTGTAAAATAACTTTTACAACAAAACAAAGTTATATAGAAACAGGGGAAATATAACAATAGACTAAAAACTCATGTTACAGCAGCAAAATAACTTCACTGAATCATTTCCTACAATAGTAAATCCACACAGTACTTTTGTACTAAATTTAAATAGCATTCTACAACAAAACACTGCACAGCGTAAGGATTTAACTGAAGTTTTCAAACAGTGAATAGAGCATGCATGCTACAGCAAAATAAATTACTCTGTAACAAATCTGAACATTATCATGAGTTTACAAACTCATATACAAACATAAAAAAAGGATAAAATCCCTTGATAACACTCTCAAAAAACTCTCTGTCAATTTCTATTTCTTCTATATCTCTCTGTGTCACCTAAAATCATGATTATATGGATATATATACAAGTTCTTAGTCGGTTAACTTTCCCCTTTATTATACCTGAGTCGAATTTGGATTTTCCAAAACATTAATTGCCCCTTTGAAATTCGATCAGCCAAAAATGAAATGGTGTGGCGGTGATGATCAATGAATAAGGCAGTTAAGGCGGTGATAATAAATTTATGAGTGGTGGTATCTCTTCAAAATTCGATCGGATGAGATGAGCCGTCTTTTTGGCGGTGAAATGATTAATCTCTGACATTCTCCCCCTTAATCATTTCACCCAAAAACAAAACTATGCTTTATTACAGTTCACAAACCCCAATGTTCTTTCTGTGTATTTCAAATAATTCCTTGGGAAAAGGATTTGTAAACATGTCTGCAAACTGATCTTCAAATCTGCAAAAATTTATAGAAATTTCATCACTTTTTATCAGCTCTCGAATAAAATGATATTTTGTATCAATATCTAAATCAGTCATTTCAAATTCAGTCATTTCAAATATGTCCTTTCCATACTTCATCATTACTAAATCAGTCATTTCAAATTCAGTTTTCATGGTTGTTTTAAACTCATCCATTGAAATATTTCCGGTGAAAATCAAATCATCAACATATAAGCATACAATCACGAGTTTATCTTCCTAATTTACCTTTGTATGCAAAGTTGACTCACTTGGACTCTTGTTGAATCCTTCACTATTCAAGTATTCATCAATTATGTTATACCATACTCTGGGTGTTTGTTTCAATCCATACAATGCTTTATTTAACCTGTAGACCTTACCTTATTGTCCATCAATATCGTATTTTGGAGGTTGTTTCACATAAACCTCTTCTTCCAGAAAACCATTTAAAAATGCATATTTTACATCCATTTGGTACATGCACCATTTGTTGTGAGTAGCAATGGCTAACACCATTCTTACTGTATCAAGCCTAGATATAGGTGCAAAAGTTTCATTATAATCAATATTGGGTTGTTGATCGAACCCCTGAGCTAGAAGCCTTTCCTTTTGCTTCTCAACTTCACCTTCATCATTTAACTTAGTCTTGTAAATCCATTTAACACCAATACAATTTTTATCTTCAAGAAAATCTACAAGTTCCCAAGTGTTATTCCTTTCTATGGCATCAATTTATTCATTCATGGCTTCTACCCAAACTTCTTTCTTAACAACATCATCAAAATTTACAAGATCATATGAAATTAATGCAAAATTTGAAACTTGATTTACTTCATCATTTTGCTCATGCAATTCTCTTAAACTTCTAATCTTCTACCCTCTAATTATGTTTCTTAATGAAGCTAAAGTAGGATTTGATTCATTACTTACCTCAGATCCTATTTTCTATCCACCATGACCTGATGGTTCAGCACGCTCATATATTATGGGCGTTCTTAGTTGTGATGGGATGACTCCTAATGATTGTCTTACAAGAGTTCTTGTTGCAGGTGTTTGTGACTGTGGTATCAATTGTCCACCTTTTACGTCATGTTCATCTCCATCATCATCTTCATGCAATATTTTAGCTCCCCCTGAATTGGTTTTTTCAATGCTACCATCCCAAGCCTCTTCTTCTTTGAACTCAACATCTCTATTGATAACATACTTCTTGGTGATGGGATTATAGAGTTCATATGCCTTAGACTCCTCACTGTATCCGACAAAGACACATTTCTTACTTCTTTCATCCAACTTTATCCCCATCTGTTCAGGTACATGTACATAAGCTACACACCCGAAAATCCTCAAATTGGATATGCTACTATTCTTACCAATCTTCCTGGGGAACTTAATTCCTTACACTCTTAGTTGGACTTCTATTCAGAATATATACTGAACAAACAATTGCATCGCCCCAATATTCGTTTGGAAGATGCTTCTCCTTAAACATATTTCGAGCCATATTCATAATGGTTATATTCTTCATAATAGCTACTCCATTTTGTTGTGGAGTATAACGAGTAGTAAACTGTCTCTTAATTCCATGATATTGAAAAAACTCCACAAAATCAGTTAGCATATGCTCACCTCCTCTATCTGATCTCAAGAATTTAATATATTTTCTACTCTCCTTTTCAACCATAACTTTAAACCTATTAAATATATCAAAATCTTCAAACTTCTGCTTCAACAAATAAACCAAAGATTTTCGACTAAAATCATCAATAAAAGTCATAAAATAGACATTACCAGTCAATGAAGATGTTTGCATTGGTCCACATAAGTCTGTGTGAACAAGTTCCAATGGAGCTTTAGCCCTATACAAAACTCTAGAAATAAATGTATCCCTATGATGCTTTGAAAGTATGCAACTCTCATACAAGCTTGATGGTTGTTGAATACTAGAAAACCCCTTCACCATTTGCTTCTTCTATAGAAAATCTAAACCTCCAAAATGTAAATGGCCATATCTCAAATTCCATAACCATGACCCATCCAAACCTTTATATTTATAAGCATTCAAAGATTCAGTCAAATCATTTCTGATAATAAGTGGAAACATTATATTCTTTGTCATCTCTACTCTAGCAATCAACTGCTTACTTGGATACTTATCATAAATTATACATACCTTGTTCTTGAATAACACTCTGTACTTTTTATCTATTTGTTGTCCAACACTTAACAAATTTCATTTCATATCAGGTACATAATAAACATCATCATTTTTTCTTCTTTCATCATTCTTAGTATAAACATGAATCACACCTTTACCATTAATTCTTACCTTACAGTCATTACCCAACTTTACCTCAGACTGAATATTGGTATCTAAACTGGAAAACAAGTTTTTATTTCCAGCCATGTGATTTCTACATCCGCTTTCCAAAAATCAAACATCATTTGAAATTTCCTGGGTGACATTACAAGTCAAAAACACAGGTTTCTAATCATCCTATGACTCCTATGTCATGTGTGCACACTGCTTTCCAACATCTGCTTTCTTCTTGTTAGAATATAATGGATGTGCTCATTTTACCATTGACAATATCACTATTATCACCCAACCATAGGCCAAAGCCACCCTCCGAGCACCTTAACCTTGACAGAGAATCACTTCGGAAGCAAACCCTAGGCTAGATAGACAAACAAGGGTAGCGCACCTTTCCCCAAAGATAGTGCACCAACAAGAGTTGATCAGATACTCCAAACCCTAACCAAGAGATAGTCCAAGCCAAACGTGACCTGCTAGCTGCAGCTGCTGCAATGGAAACTCTACTCCAAACCTACGCACAAAAATTGGGCACTGCAGTGCGCACAAGTGATGCTCTACAATTCTGAGACTGCCTACCAGAATGAACACTGGCCTCTTGTATTTATACTGATTCTAGCTAACTGCTTGGGCTGACTTCTCATTCTGGGTATCTGTCTGTTCAGTATATATTATTTCTTCTGGCCGACTTCTTCTCTTGGAGGCTAATAACCTAATACAAGTTATCTTCTTGAGCCGACAAGTCTTCTAGGGTTATTAGCCAACTCATTAGGGTTTCTTCTTGCTTCCCAGAATATTCTATTCTCGTCAGGTTTACATGTGGAGGTAAATACCTACCACATCTACCATAATATCAACACTCCCTCCTAGCTAGGGAGGTATTACAGGTAATGGTCTTGAGCACAAAACATACCATTCACTCGGTAGCATCAACATAGTTGTATAGACTAGATCATGAGCACCATCATCATCATCAGTGTCATCAGCTGCATCATCTCTCGAAACCATACTCTATCTGAGTAATCAGACATGATGCTCACTCCACAGAGTGATACAAGAGCCATTCTTCTAATCTAGAAGAGTAAATGTTCTGAACCATTTTCTGTCTGGGAAATATCTGTTCATCATTCATCTGGCTGATAATTATTTTCAACACTGCTGATAGTCTTCAAGGAAATTGGAACAATATCATTCAATAGAAAAAAATTGTGTCTATCCATATTAGTACACAACTACAATCCAGTGGTACACTACCACACCAAGTACCACACAGATACTTGATCAAACAGTGGAACACATCCACCACAGTAGTATACGTCTACGGTCTAGAAACATACGGTCTTAATAACAATCATCCGATATCAACCTACACAGAAACAATGTTATGATATAAAACAAATCATCTAGGCCATTCTTCCACTCACATCTGTGAGATCTTGGAAAAGCATCTGCCCTCAGAAGGTTAAACATCAATGATGAGCTATCTGGACTATTCTTCTCAAGCAAGGAAGAATAATTGGCTTGATTTTTTATCCTTGACCATTCCCCACCCTGGTCCATTCCTTCGACACTAGACAAAGTGTAGCCTGGAGAGAATGAGTCTTCCCTAAGGAATGTTTGTCCCTGATTGTTGAACCTGGACCATTCCCCACCCTGGACCATTCCTCCGGCACTGAACAAAGTGAAACTTGGAGAGAATGAATACACCCTAAGGGATGACTGTCCGGACCATTTCCCATGTTAACCACAAGAGGAAATGACTGTCCTGCACCAACCTCCAAAATGGACCATTCCTCATGTTAACCACAATGAAAAATCGTTGTCCGGCGAGGCAGACCAGTCTTCTTCAGTAACCCTCAAGAAGAGAGACTTCCCTAGACCACTTCCCATGTTAACCACAATGGGAATTTGGTGTCTATGGTACATCATCAATCTGGACCATTTTCCGAACTGGAAAATGTCTGTTCGTCAGAAATCTCAAACCACTTTTCGAACTGGAAAGGAACTGCTCATCCTGGACCATTTTTCGAACTGAAAAATGACTATCCATCAATCAATAATACATCAGTGCTCCCTCCCAACCTGGGATTCATCTCTTCCTTTTTCAATAAGGAAGTCGTCTCCACGAGCTCCAACTTGAGTACACAAACTCTTTCATCTTGAACATAAGATTTACCAAAATGTCTTCTTATCTGCTCATCTGTGGAGATATGTATTGGAGAACCACTTTCTCCTTTCTAGACTTCATCACGGATAATGTAATGCTTGATTTCAAATGTACTTCATTCTGGAACACTGGTTTTCTCTGAAGACTTCACATCGCTCTGATCAATAAAGTATACCATTGTTGAAAAACTGGAACATATCCATGTGGTACTTCTTTTGTCATCATGAGATCTGATCTTCTGAGTAATCATCTTGATACAACATCTCTGTTATAGAAAATCTTCACCACGCTTCTGTTGTGCACTTGAGGTTCTCCACCAAGTTATCTTCTTCCATCTGCATACAAGGGTCTCTTTCTAGTATGCTTCAAAGTCTTGAGTTTTCTCTTCATACGCTCTTTGTTCAATTGCTCTGGAGAACAGTCTTTGCATACATCTGATGTAGAAATTCAACCCATGGATATTGCGGATGATATAAAGACTCATGTAGAGGTATGTCTGGTTTACTGGAACAAGTAATCATCATAGTCTTCTCCCTCCATCTGGGAGAACCTCTAGTTCTGGATCTTGCAATGCTTGCATATATACACTGTTCTTTCATCACAACTTTCAGTTTCTCTGCTTGATTTCTTTTATTGAGTTCATATCAGGTTGGTAATCTTGTTATTCTTAATACATTGACTGGTTGTTTTGGCTTCTCTTTCTTTCTTGGAATCTTCATGTTCTTTCTGATGTTTTTCTTTAGCTCTTGGGTTCATGGAGTTTCTTATAGATTCCATTTATTTCTTTCATCATAGGATCACGGATGTGGATGAACAACCAGGGATACTTTAAGGCTTCTCTTCAAATAAGTCTTCTACTATGGTCGAACTAAACATGTGTTGCTTTTCATGTTTTCTACCATGGATATATACTTCATCATCTTCAATGGATCATAGGATTAGCTCCCTCATAATCCTTGCTTCATGTATGAGTGCATATGATCGGCTCCCTTCGTCTAACAGAGTCCACACTTTCGTCTGCATCCTTATTGTCTTCTGAAATATGTAATCGTCTCCCTCTGTCTAACAAATTCCACGCTTCTATCTTATTGTCTTCTGCAAAACATCATAAATCTTTCTCCAAATTCTTCTTGATTGCTGACTTCTTTCTATCTTTGCTTCTTCTAAGTCTCTTCATTATTGATTCTGATTTCGTCTTATCTTGTAATAGCTTCCACTTCCATAGGTATAGTTCTTCTTGGAACACACTATCTTCCGAGAGATAGATATACAAGATATGTACAGAGACTATGCAAACGAGATATGTACAAGAGCTAAGAAGAGTATTGTTACCTTCAGAAGAAGAAGTCTCTTTCATCCTACTTAGTCTTCTTAGTATGTTCCTTTTATTCGGCAACTGATGGTTCGTGTGTCCCCTTTCTTTTCTTTAGCTCAGGACAATGATTATTGTAGTGACCATACTTTCGACAGTTGAAGCATTGTATTTCTGAAATGTCTTTCTCTTGATTTGGCTTCCTCCTTGAACCAAACTTCCTTTTGTTCCTGAAATTCTTGACTCTTGCTGTGAAGGCTTGATCATCATACTCCTTTTGGGTTTTCTCTTTTGCACTGATCCTTGATTCTTCTTGAGCACAGCAAGTCCAAAGTTCTTCAAATGTAGGATACTCCTTCCTTGTGTTCATGCTTGCGGCAAATGCATCCCACGTCTTGGGAAAACCATTGAGTACTATGTTGACCAATTCCTTCTCTGAAATGATCTCTTCAATAGCTTGTAGTTGATATCTTAAAATAGATATTCTCATAAATTATGATGTTATGTTGTCGTCACCATTCATATTCATGTTGCGGAGCTCATTCTTCAGACTCATAACTTGTCTAATGTTTCCGACCAAGAAGATATTTGTTAGGGAATAGTACATCTTCTTCGATGAGTCAAGATGGTAGATGTAGGGTATAAAGTTGTATTTTATAGATTCCACTATGATACTCATAGCATTTATGTCACTGTCTTTGAACTTCTCCATAACTGCAACGTTCTGTGGTTCCTTCTCTTTTCCTTCTTCAAACTCTGGTTCCACGATCTTTCCTTTCACGATATCCAACACTTTATTCTTGGCAAGGATGAGTTAAATCCTTGTCTTCCACACTCTGAAGTTAGAAGCTCCATATAACTTGTTTTATGACTTCATAGAGTAAGTCATGGCTTCTTTGACTTGGTCAACCCTAGATTTGACCAAAAAATCAAACTTTACGTCTTGGCTTGCTGAGAGTATCAGGAGATGCGCTAGGCTAGGGTGCACTGATCTATCCAGAAATTAGGGCAATCCCTTCACTTAAGGTGCCTCAACGAGAGGATTAGGGTTTTTGCAACTACACCTGCTAGTAACCCTAGCGATAGTGTTATGGTGACTGCTCCTACTAGAAACCCTAGTGGCAGTTCTTCAACATGCTTAATATCCTTACGACTATGTTTCCTTCCAGCGATTAGACTGAATGAAGGAAGTGTGGGCCCATAACCTGTTAGAATATAATGGATGTGCTCATTTTACCATTGACAATATCATTATTGTCACCCAACCATAGGCCAAAGCCACCCTCCGAGCACCTTAACCTAAACAAAGAATCACTCCGAAAGAAAACCCTAGGCTAGATATCCAAACAAGGGTATTGCACCTTTCCCCAAAGATAGCACACCAACAAGAGATGATCAGATAGTCCAAACCCTAACTAAGAGATATTCCAAGCCAAATGTGACCTGCTAGCTGCAGCAGCTGCAATGGCGGCTCTCCAACAAACCTGCGCACAAAAATTGGGCATTGCAGTGTGCACAAGTGTTGCTCTGCAATTCTGAGACTGCCTACCAGAATGAACACTGGCCTCCTATATTTATACTGATTCTAGCTAACTACCTGGGCCGACTTCTCATTCTAGGTATCTGTCTGTTCAGTATATATTATTTCTTAAGGCCGACTTCTTCTCTTGGAGGATAATAACCTAATACAAGTTATATTCTTGATCTGAAAAGTCTTCTAGGGTTATTATCCAACTCATTAGGGTTTTTTCTTGCTTCCCGAAATATTCTATTCTCGTCAGGTTTACACGTGGAGGTAAATACCTCCCGCAGCTACCATAATATCAACACTTCTTCCAACACTTGTTAGCATAAAGTCCAAATTTATTTCAATAACAACATTATACCTTAGATTTATCATACCTCTAATTTCCTTTCTTCCAAGATCTGTTGCTACTCCCCCTTAAGCTAGGAGGATTTTGTTGAGTTTTATCCTTGGATTCTAAATCATTTTTTATGTCTCTTTGACAAGAAAATCGGTTGCCTCTTCCTTTTCTACTAGACCTTCCTCTGCCTCTGGATCTAGTAACATGGAGCTGATATTTGAAGGCATTCTCTAATGGATTATCATATCTAGACATCCCGGGTTCATGAGAAATTAGAGAACCAGTTAATTCATCAATATGCATAAGACTAATATTTTTAAATTCTTCTATGGGCACAACTATGGATTCAAACTTCTTTGGAAAAGATCTTTGAACTTTCTTGATTACTCTCTTTTCTGATAGGTCTTCACCATACTTCCTTAGTTTATTCACAACATTCATTACTAGAATCATGAAACTATCAACTAACTCATTGTCCTTCATCTTCAGATTTTCAAAGTCCCTTCTCAAATTTTGAACCTTGACATTCTTCACCTTGGATACACCTTGATAGCTAGATTTAAGAGTGTCCCAATATTTCTTTGAAGAAACTGAACTTGACACCTTTGGAAATATGCTTTCAGTTATGCCTTGTTGAATAAAATCGAGGGCTTTGTTGTCTTTCTTTGTTTTCTCCTTTAACAAAATCCGCTCAGCATTTGTCAAATCCATTTATGGTTCTTGGTCAATAGATTCTGGATAACCAACAATAACAAACTCCCAAAGATCTTGAGAATGAAGAATTGTTCTAATTCTGATAAAACAAGAATCATAATTTATTTCATTCAAAACAAAAATATGTGGCTGAGACAAATTACTATTTGTAACCATTTCAAGTCAAATTCCAAATCACTATATTCAGTTACAACGAGGAACTAGAAATATTACAAGATCTGATACCACAATAAAAGATGCAGAGGAGTGCTTCAAAAAACAATGAACATCTATTACATGAGTTTCATCACTATGTAACAACACCTGTAAGCTACAACCAGGTGTTTCAACAACGTGTTTCAACAATGTCTGTAAGCTACAACGAGGTGTTTCAACAAAATGTTTCAACATGTGTTTCATAAAATAATAAGAGGCTATTATAGGAAAAATTTAAGTGAATGGATCTTGCATCATACACAAAGATTGATACTATGTTCTACAACAATATTTTCAGCAGGTCTTTCAGCAGAGTGTAAAATAACTCTTGCAACAAAAAAAAGTTATAACAGAAACAAGGGAATTATAAGAGTAGACTAAAAAATAATGTTACAGCAGCAAAATAACTTCACTGAATCCTTTCCTACAATAGTAAATCCACCCAGTACTTATGTACTAATTTTAAATAACATTCTACAAAAAAACATTGCACAACATAAGGATTTAACTGAAGTTTTCAAACAGTAAACAGAGTATGCATGCTACAACAAAATAAATTAATCTGTAACAAATATGAAAATTATCATGAGTTTACAAACTCAAATACAAACAGAGACAAAGTATAAAATCCCCTGATAACACTCTAAAAAAACTCTCTGTCAATTTATATTTCTTCTCTATCTCTTTGTGTCACCTAAAATCAG
Source organism: Picea engelmannii (assembly GCA_009831015.1). Taxonomy (NCBI): domain Eukaryota; kingdom Viridiplantae; phylum Streptophyta; class Pinopsida; order Pinales; family Pinaceae; genus Picea; species Picea engelmannii. The sequence goes on along the minus strand of ML777527.1, from coordinate 491,382 downwards.
AATTATATGGATATATATACAAATGATTAGTTGGTTAACTTTCCCCTTCGCTATACCTAAGTCGAATTTGGATTTTCAAAAACATTAATTGCTCCTTTGAAATTCGATCAGCCAGAAAGGAAATGATGTGGCAGAGATGATCAATGAATAAGGATGTTAAGGCAGTGATAATAAATTTCTGAGTGGTGGTATCCCTTCAAAATTTGATCGGCTGAGATAAGTCATCTTTTTGGCGGTGAAATAATTAATCTTTGACACTCTAGATCTTTAGACCTCAAATATCTTACCAGTAGCTATTTCCAGTTATCATGGTGGGTATCATTCATTGGAATGAATATGAAAATAGGCTCCCCTGTGCGGATGGATTTGGCACTAAATTTTGAAATCAATAATGAAATACGAATACACCACAAATGTTGGAGAATGAATGCTCATAATCTATTTCTTATTGAATATATAAATTTATACATTTGACAATTTTATCGGTTAGTAATGGAAGTAACTGCAAAATGATTTCACTGACTAAGTAGTTAACATGATTTCAACTCCTATCACTCCCTCTTAATCTCGAGGATTACATTATTAATAATGCCTAAACTTTGACGTTGAAATTGAAAAACATATGTTTCCAACGGTTTAGTGAAGATATCAACTAGATGAGCTTTAGAACCACAAAATTTGAGAGAAATGTCACCATTTTTTATGAGTTCACGAATGAATTGAAATCGAGTATCAATGTGTTTTGTTTTTTGATGAAAAACATTATTCTTCGACAAGGAAATGGCAGAGTTATTGTCACAAAAAATCGAAATAGGTTCTTTTTTCGTATATCCAAAATCCATCAAAAGCCTTTTAAGCCAAACTGCATGGCATGTTGTTGTTGTTTCCGCTACATATTCCTCTTCTGCATAAGAGATAGAAACTATGGGTTGCTTCTTAGATGCCCATGAAATCAAATTCTTTCCAAAAAGAAAAGCATATCCTAAAGTATTTTTTTTGTCGTCAACACTGCCTGCATAATCAGTGTCGGTATAACCTATACGCATACTATCTGTTGAAGTTGTGTACCACAAACCATAAGTGGTTGTACCTTCAATGTATTTTAATATCCTCTTACCAACTTTCCAATGAGAATCCTTAGGAGATTCCTTAAACCTGGAAATGAAACTTGTTGCATGTGCTATGTTAGGTCTTGTAGTAGGAAGATACATAAGACTACCAACAAGTTGTTAATACAATGTGGAATTTATTATTGATCCCAAATCTTCCTTGCTTAATTTAGTGCCAAGAGAAATAGGAGTGTCAACAGGCTTACACTTTTCCATTTTAAACTTTTTCAAAACTTCAACAACATATTTCTGTTGACTAATAAATATACCATGATCATAGTGTTCTACTTTAATGCCTAAGAAATACTTCATTAATCCAAGATATGTCATTTCAAACTCATTTTTCATGGTTGATCTAAATGCATCTAACATCATGTTTCTTGTGTAGATCATGTCATCAACATAAAGACATATGATGAGAATATTACCTTATTGATTTTCCTTGATATAATAAGTAGGCTCATTTGTCTCCTACTGAAACCATCTTTGAGTAAATAATGAACAATTCTACTATACCAAGCTCGCGGAGCTTGCTTCAAACCGTACAAGGATTTCTTTAATTTTTACACTCGATGCTCTTGTGTTTTAACTTCAAATCCAGGTGGTTGATGTACATACACTTCTTCATTTAACACTCCATTCAAAAGGGAAGACTTGACATACATTTGATAAATAGGCCACTTGTTTGTTGGAAATAAGACAACTAAGAGGGGGGGGGGGTGAATCAGTTGTTACTGTGCTTAAACAATTTTATGCCTATTGAAATATTATTAATCTTCTCCAAGTGATCATCAAGATTATGCAAGTTATGAACATCAGAAATAATAAACATAAATCACACATTTGATATACACAGAGACGGATATTCATGAGGAAGCCCAGAAAGGGAGAAAACCTCTTCTTCTTAGAATGATAGGCAGTCTTTTAAGTTCTATACATCATCAATCTTTGAGCACCAATTCAAAATGAGGCTACAACCTCTTCTTTAACAAGATGCAACTTGTAGAGAGTGCCAACCCTCTGGTTTCTCTAGTACCCACTAGAAGGAAGCACCAACTCCCTGAGTGTTCCAACACCAATTGGATGGAAACACCAACTTCTAGTCACACAGGAACCAACCTGTATAACAAAGAACAATGGTTCTCCCTTGCACCACCCTACCACCCTAGTTTTTTTGGCTGCAACCAGATGGAAGCTACAACTCCCTATGTTCAAGAACCCACTTGAAACTCTGAGGACAACAGTCCTCCCTAGAACCACCCTATCGCTCTGAGATATAAATCTTTGCTTTCTGAAATTTATTACAGTGATACAATATTTATCAATGGCTTACCAGTCTCATCACTATTCTGCTACACTGCTCTACTCTGCATGCATCAGTTTGTTCCTGCTTGCATATTCTTGTGCTTAACTTCTCGTACAGTCTTTTGTTTTCACCATTTCTACTATGTCTAGCTTATGTTCTTCATCTCTGCATTTTCTCCCTCATTTCATGCTGTAAACCTCATTGCTTACAGTTCGACTACTTCTTACAGAGAAACAGCAACCTTCCTCTGTCATGACATCTTTATTTTATTCATGCCCTCATCATTTGTTACACTCTGAATCTCCAATGCCCAGGTCAGGAATAAAAAACGCTCAAGAACCATGATTCCAACGCCCTAGAACAATGATTCAGTTAGTGTAACTAAATCGTAACTGATAAAAAAAACACGAAGTGAAACAACAACCCTTCGATCAGATTCTGCTTAATCAACATCGTTGAATTATACACACAGAAGCCTTTTTGACTTTTCAATGTGTAACCTTTGATGTGGAGCCTAGAAGCGCTAGCTCCTTCCCCTATCTTTTGCAGATGTGACCTTGGGAGATGATCTCATGTGACCATGCGATTGCGGGCGCGACCAAAGGTGGTTTGAGGGAAACTCGCTTTTCGGCCGACAATTCACTACAAAGCTCCACGTGTCCTTTCTCCCAAACTATGGTTTCTATTGCAGCCCGCCTTAAACATTTTAAATTTTGCGCACCTTCAATCCCTGCTATTATCACCTGCTAATTTGTATTAATTTTTCCCAAAGCGTCTTGTCCTTATGCTATTTTTCCACTCAGAATTTCAAACTTTTTCACTAGCTCCGTTAAGCTCCCATCACCTAAATCCTTCACTCAACTGATCATCCAAAATGGTCATGTCCTCCATAAGTAAAAAATTTGACAAATATCCCAAACCTATACGTAGCCTTAATGCTTATCTATTTTCCTTAGTTCCATCACTTTATTCATTTTTACCCTTATTTTCATATTTCCATTGAAAATAAAAAATATTCCTTTTATTAAGCACCCTTATCCTATCCACAAAGTCATGTGTTAAAGCCTCATATACCCAAAGTCTTTAAAAATTTGGAAAAAACGTTTATTATTAATATAAATATTTTTATATTAAAATATTTATATTAATACTTAATCCAATATTTAATTTATGGAATCACGTCAAATCATATCATGGGCATGAATCTCAATTTATAATGTGGAAAATTCAAAGGTTGGATGGAGGGCGCACATACATATTGGGGATGGGGGATTGAAGTAACGAGGAGGTTAATTATGTGAAGGCGGACTAAGGAATACTACTGTGGTTTATTTGGTGGACACATGCTTTTACATGGAGCACATCGGAGGTAAAATCAGTTTGAATTAAACCACTCCAGCCCAAGCCCGATGTAATAAATGCACCATTTATCATATGTTTTATGTGCGGCATTTTTCCAGGAGTGCATTTCAACAACAATTATGGAATTTCTAATAAATGAGATTCCTCCTCACGGTGAAAAGGTTTTACAGAGGTAAGATTTAAATTTTACAAATCAAGGAGACTAATGTTTATTTCCATGGAAAATAATTAAATGGAAGATGCACGGAAACTTGGATAATTTTTATCCAAAGGTTTTACAGAAGTAAAAGAAGAAGATAAAAGGTATTTTTCCAAAGACGGTAAATTGGAAAAACATTACACAGTAAATGTTTTTCCACAGTGAAATGGTAAATTGGAAAAACATTACACAGTAAATGTTTTTCACAGGGAAATGGTAAAGTAAATGTTTTTACAATGAAATGGTGAATTGGGCAAACAAGACATGGTCTTAAAAACCACGGGCATGAAGTAAATTATGGAAATTTAATTCTACGGGATAGAAAAATATTTGGGAATTATTTTTATTTCAAATAAAGATTATGAGTGACATTTCAAAGAGAACGTGGCAGAGGAAGGAGCTGGAGCGTCAGAGGAATTTGCAGGGATCATGAAACGTTTTTTATGAAAACTATCATTTGTAATCATTGTAGAAGCTTAAACATTTCATTTCAGTTATTGTAACCTGTTGCACACTGAAGGAACTCAAATTGTATAAGTATTAGAAGTTCTGAGTGTATTAAAAGGGCAGAAGTGCAAGGGCACAATTCTGGTGGTTATGGACTCTATTGTAATTTTTCTGGGACTGAATTGAATACATACGCAGAAGCATTTGGAACTGTTTATGAAAATATTCTAATTGTCTGTGATATGAGTTATGTCTTCTTTCGTAGTGTATAATTCTTGTTATCTTTTATTTCATTTTACTTTCATCTGTTTAAATTGGAGAGACAAAATCCTAGAATTCATCTCATGATGCTCTTGGCTTAGCAATTTAGACTGTGTATATTTCTTCTTAACCAATTCAGAATTAATTCCTGTAATTATCTGATGCAGTTATTTGTTTCCCCTTTCCTCTTACCACTCTGATTTATTTTAAGTTACAACTCAGATTCATTGCCTCATTTAGCCTTTATCCTCTGGAGAGTTCTATCGGCTGATCATTGTTTTCATTCAATTTCAGAATTTTGACTCCATAGCCCTGTGTGTCCCTCCTCTTCTTGGCCAACAAAATTTATTAAAACCCCCAAAACAAACCAAATCTAGCCACCGATTGCCCTAGATATATCAAGTGACACGAGAGAGCCCTCTTTGAGTTGAACCGACTAGTTTTCATCTCTAAAGTAGGTTGAAATAGCTACCTCTGTCATTTGTCTTTCAGCCAGACAAAATTTACAGAGTGCTAACATTCTGGCGCCGTTGCCGGGGACGAAATTGAAAACTTTTCCCTGGGAAGAGCGGTATGCTTGAGTTCTAAGGTCTGAGATCAATAGACACTTAGGCATATATTGGTTGTATTCCTTCTCTGGCGACTCCACACATCAAAAATCAGTTTGAAGGCGATTCCACTGGTAGAAGAATCCAGAAATTTGAATTTTCACTGGCGACTCCACTCTCAATGCAGAATCTAGATTCCAAAACATCATTGGCGACTCCACTATCCGAAGATGAGTTCAATATCTGCAAGGTATGCTTCAATGAATCGATCTCATATTCCTGGATTTCCAAATCATATTCCTCACATAAATTGGCAAAACTATTTGCCTAAATTCGAAGATGGGAAAGGAAATGATGTTGCCTTGCACTTGATTAGATTTCACATGCACATATGTAAGATGGGGGTTGAATTTCATGAGGATTGTTTGATGAAAATGTTTATGGCTACTTTAGAAGGGAGAGAAATATTATGGTATGAAGGTTTAAAACCAGGCAGCTTATACTCTCTTAAATATTTCCATATAACATTCTTTAAGCATTATGGAGAATCTAATTCTTCATCCTTGGTGTTTAAAGATTGTTGTGAATTTTGTGAACATTTCATTAAGTACCTTGAAAATGTTTTTGGAAATGAATAATGTATGAATGATGAAATCATAGAAGAACTTTATGAATATTCACCCCAACAACAAATAGTAGCCCCTCCTTTGGTTGAAGGTGAAGTTGATCAAGAAATTGTTGTTGAAACTCATTTTCCTTCCCCTGAACTTGATGAAGATATTCAACAAGATTTTTAGCAAGACAAAGTGTTTCAAGGTTGTCTTTATCCCCCTATGAATGTTATGGTTGTTCAAATTCTAAGTGGCCTAGATATGGATGATGATTCTGAAACTAGATCTATGGAAACTTCAAGCAATGAACAAACAAATGACATAGAGTTTCAGGAAAGCAACAAAACAGTGTATGCCACTTTGCAATCAGAAATACAGAAAGATAATGAAGAGGCAATTGTTTTATTTGATTCATTTTTAAATCATGGTTTTGAAAATACATCCATGGGAACTCTAGACTATGAAATAGTTCATGATGTTATCTTTTCACATTTACAAGAAGGTTATGAACATGAATTTATTTCCATTCATTCATTTGAAATTTGAAATGACAATCCTCAAGCAAATTTCCAAAAGTTTAATGAAACCAAATCAGAATTGTTTGATGAACAAGAGAATGCACATAATATGGCTGTCACATTTGAAGATGCTCAAGAATGTATGAATGTTTTTGTTGAGATGCATGGGAAAGTAGACAAACCTATTGTTTCCATTTCATTTGAAGATGTTCTCAAAATTGAAGAAATAGAGAAAGAGCAACAAACACTTATGAAACAGGCTTGTCTTTTTGTTTTTGCTCATCAAGAAGAAATGACCTTTCATGGTTTTCAAGATCCTGTGGCCATCCTATTACATTCTTCAGTGAAGGAGGAGTTTATTTCATTCATAAGCTCAACTTTTGGATTCAACTTGTGTTTTCAGCTGCCATCTTTTACATTTGTCTACCTTCTTAAGAAAGATGTGATCAGAGAAAAATTGGGAAGCCAGTTGCTTGATTGGTTGCATTGGCACTTTAGCATCACTTCATTCAGTATTCATTTCAGCAGTTTTGGAGTAGATAGGAGTATGAAAATAAGCTTGTTGGTCAAGCATTTTTCAGTTTGGATTTCCAGTAGTGTGTATAGTCAGATTTTAGTGGTGTATTCAATGTTCAGTATCCAGTTGAGAGCAGTGTGCAGAGTTTGGTTTTCAACAGACATTGGTGACAGGTTAGAGAAGGGTACACAAACATGTTTTGGGAGAATCCCAAAGGATTAGGCACGTGGTCTACTGTTCTTTGATACCTCATAGGAAGGATAGCATCCCCAATAGGAGCCTATGCTATCACCTACTAATTTGTATTACTTTTTCCCAAAGCGTCTTGTCCTTATTCTATTTTTCCACTCAGAATTTCAATTTTTTTCACCAACTTCGTCAAGCTCCCATAACCTAAATCCTTCACTCAACTAATCATCCAAAATAGTCATGTCCTCCATAATTCAAAAATTTGAGAAATATCCAAAACCTATACCTAGCCTTAATGCTTATCTAATTCCCTTAGTTCCATCACTTCATTCATTTTTACCCTTATTTTCATATTTCCATTGAAAATAAAAAATATTCCTTTTATTAAGCACCCTTATCCTATCCACAAAGTCATGTGTTAAAGCCTCATATGCCAAAAGTCTTTAAAAAATTGGAAAAAATGTTTATTATTAATATAATTATTTTTATATTAAAATATTTATATTAATATTTAATCCAATATTTAATTTATGGAATCACGTCAAATCATATCATGGGCATGAATCTCAATTTATAATGTGGAAAAGTCAAAGGTTGGATGGAGGGCGCACATACATATCAGGGATTGAAGTAACGAGGAGGTTAATTATGTGAAGGCGGACCAGGGAATACTACCGTGGTTTATTTGGTGGACACATGTTTTTACGTGGAGCACATCGGAGGTAAAAGTAGTTTGAATTAAACCACTCCAGCCCAAGCCCAATGTGGTAAATGCACCATTTATCATATGTTTTATGTGCGACATTTTTCCAGGAGTGCATTTCAACAACAATTATGGAATTTCTAATAAATGAGATTCCTCCTCACGGTGAAAAGGTTTTACAGAGGTAAGATTTAAATTTTACAAATCAAGGAGACTAATGTCTATTTCCATGGAAAATAATTAAATGGAAGATGCACGAAAACTTGGATAATTTTTATCCAAAGGTTTTGCAGAAGTAAAAGAAGAAAATAAAAGGTATTTTGCCAAAGACGGTAAACTGGAAAAGCATTACACAGTAAATGTTTTTCCACAGTGAAACGGTAAATTGGAATAACATTACACAGTAAATGTTGTTCACAGGGAAATGGTAAAAGTAAATGTTTTTACAATGAAATGGTGAATTGGGCAAACAAGACATGGTCTTAAAAACCACGGGCATGAAGTAAATTATGGAAATTTAATTCTACAGGATAGAAAAATATTTGGGAATTATTTTTATTTCAAATAAATATTATGAGTGACATTTCAAAGAGAACGTGGTAGAGGAACGAGCTGGAGCGTCAGAGGAATCTACAGGGATCATGAAACGTTTTTTACGAAAAATGTCATTTGTAATCATTGTAGAAGCTTAAACATTTCATTTCAGTTATTGTAACCTGTTGCACACTGAAGGAACTCGAATTGTATAAGTATTATAAGTTCTAAGTGTATTAAAAGGGCATAAGTGCAAGGGCACAATTCTGGTGGTTTTGGACTCTATTGTAATTTTTCTGGGACTGAATTGAATACATATGCAGAAGCATTTGGAACTGTTTATGAAAAGATTCTAATTGGCTATGATATGAGTTTTGTCTTCTTTCGTAGTGTATAATTCTTCTTATCTTTTATTTCATTTCACTTTCATCTGTTTAAATTGGAGAGACAAAAGCCCATAATTCATCTCATGATGCTCTTGGCTTAGCAATTTAGACTGTCTATATTTCTTCTTAACCAATTCAGAATTCATTCCTGTAATGCTCTGATGCAGTTGTTTGTTTCCCCTTTCCTCTTACCACTCTGATTTTTTTTAATTTACAACTCAGATTCATTGCCTCATTTAGCCTTTATCCTCTGAAGAGTTCTATCGGCTGATCATTGTTTTCATTCAATTTCATAATTTTAACTCCATAGCCCTGTGTGTCCCTCCTCTTCTTGGCCAACAAAATTTATTAAAACCCCCAAAACAAACCAAATCTAGCCACCAATTTCCCTAGATATATCAAGTGACACGAGAGATCCCTCTCTGAGTTGAACTAGCTAGTTTTCAACTCTAAAGTAGGTTGAAACAATTACCTCTGTCTTTTGTCTTTTAGCCAGACAAAATTTACAAAGTGCTAACACCCGCAATGCGAAGGGACCTTCGATCTCACAATATTGATGGTGCTCCTGAACGGACGGTTCATATTTGTTCTTTCACTGTCTGTGGATCAGATCTAACCTCCTTAAATCAACGACTGTGATTTATTTCGTGATCTGGGCTCCGAGAGTTTCAAATATCAAACCTTGCTTTCCTTCGTATGCCAATCTTCTAGAGTCGATGATCCACGAACACTTGTCCTTCTTAATTGATGACTTTGCCTCTTCTTTGGGGATTTTACCTATCAACTATATCAACGGTCCTGTGCCCCCTTTCTCGATCAATGGTCGAGATCTGCTTCGCTACTCCAGGCTTCGGTGATTTCAATTCTCAACCGTCATGCTTTCCCAGAATGATTTTAGTCAGAGTCCATGGATTCCTACCATGTGTCCTCATCAAATCAACGGTCCTCGTTCACTTCAAGAATTTCACCTTTCAACCAGATCAACAGTTTTGCGGTCCCTTTCTCGATCAACAGTCGAGATCTCCTTCGGGTCTCCGGACTTCTGAAATCTCAAATCTCAAACTTACGCTTTAGATCAGATGGCTTAGATTCACTTCGGACGATCCAACGCTTGATATCTTATTTAGACGATCTGATGATTGAGATCTACTTCAGATGATCCAAAAATCGAGAATGTATTTTGGCTCTCCAGGTCTCCAAGCTTCGGGAATTTCAACACTCAAACTGACGCTCTGGATCAGACGACCCAAATTCACTTCGGACGATATGATGCTTGAGATATTCTTCGGATGATCTGACAACTGATATTTACTTCGGATGATCCGACGGTCGATAATGTATTTTGGTTCTTCGGGTCTCTGAGCTTCAGGAATTTCAACACTCAAATTGACATTCTGGATCAGACAACCCAGATTCGCTTCGGATGATCTGATGCTTGAGATATTCTTTAGATGATCTGACAACTCAGATTTACTTTGGATGATCCGACGGTTGAGAATTTGTTTTGGATCTCTGGCTCTCTGGGTTTCAGGTATTTCAGTTCTCAACTTGAAATTATTAAAGTGAGTTTTTTCTGAAGTGTAACCTCCTCATAACTTTAGACCCGAAACGAATGATGTTTGTTTGATCAAGATCTTAGATCAACGGCTCGATATGTATGTGATGCAGATTTTCCTTGGATTAAATCCAACGGCTCTCCATCTTTTCTTATCCTATCTTTCCATTTAATTCGATCAAACGGTTGATAGAAATTCGGGTGATTGAGATCTCACATCTTAGCCCTTTCTTATCATATCATTCCACTAATCCAATCCGACGGCTGACGTGGTCTGCCACATGTCCTTGTAGACATGGTCTGCTGACATGGTTCTCCTTGATCTAACGGTCATCGCATTTTCTCTAGATCCAATGGTCCTTATTCATTTCGGATTTCGGGCTTCGGGTAATTCGACTTTCAAGTTGCCAATTCTTCCGAAGTGAGATTCCCCAAACAGTAACCTCCTCGCAACTTTTGATGTGAACCATATTTTGTTTGTCGATCATGTTCTTAGATAGATGGCTCGATCTATATTCGGTGCTACTCTTCTATCGTATCCTGTCCTTCCACATAAAAGTGATCCAACAACTATAGGGTATTCGGGTATTGGAATTCTCAATAGTCCTGGTTTGTCCTGTGGAGATGTTCATCCTGATCATGTTTCTGTACTAGTGCTTTCCCTTCTGAGATCTGATCTTTGCATACTGTTCGCTCCTCCTCCTGATATTATGCTTTCCCTATTTTCCATCGACGTTGTTGCTCTTGCCATCAATGATAAGCACACGCTTCCTGTAAATGATCTGAAAATGATAAAGGCTTGTATTCTTGAAAATATTTGCAAATTTTTATTTAAGTGTGCTTATGCAAAAGGATCAATTTGCAAACACAAATTTCATAGAAAATTACACATTCAAGATGCAAATAATAACCAACAAATACAGTGAACAGTAAACACATAACACATCAAATGATAAAGGAGCTCACCCCTCTCTTGGGCTACATCTCCTAGTCCAGCTTCCAATGGATCTTTTATATTATTTTCTCAAAGTGATAAAATATGTTCTTTAAAATGCTCAAAATTCCAAATAGATGGCTCCAATGGATTTAGAACGTCCAAAAACCCCTAGCTGGGCTTTTTCGGCACCTGATTTGGCCAAAAATTGTATAAGATAGGCTTCCTAGAAGTTCCCCTTCAAACTTGTTGTCTCTGGATCACCAAAATGCACCTCTGTGTGTCCAACCTAGCCTCTGCACGTTTTTCCATTCTTAAACCTAGCACCAGGCACATAACCACAACATGCGCGCAACTGTAGAATGGTTAGGGAACCTAGCCCCCTAACCACAAAGGCATTGGACACATGGGTCATGTGACTGTGTCACCCACACACAAAAGGGATGAGTTTTAAACTTGTGGGGAACCAACAAGTGTCCAAATGTGCGGGATTTTAATCCTTTTGAAACGCGCACACATGGTGTGGTCGTATGGTAATCCACATGTGAATGGGGGCTGGGGCTTAGCCCCAGCCCGGACCGCGCCCAACCATAACATAATTCAAATTTAAATACAAACAAAACCATATATAATAAGAATTAATGCATGGGTTATTGGTAACCCATGTCATGTGAAGGCGCTCCACCATGTCGAGAGGTTCGGGGTTCGATCCCCACGGACTCCATATAATTTTAAACAACCAACCAAATTAAATACGGTGCCATGTGGCAGCCCATGTCTAGGCCACGTGGCACCATCCCACTTGTCAAAACTGTGCCACGTGTCGAGAAATGATTCGTCCTCACAACTACCAACTGTCTACCAACTCAGCACCTGCCACGTCAGTGTATGGCCTTGCCATGTCAGCAACTGTACGGACTGTACAGTCAACAATTTTTTTTTGCCTATTTGACAATTTGAACAGAACGTGATATCTCACTCATCCGATGTCTGTTTGAACTTGTTCGAGTTGCGTTGGGTTCATGATGATGAGGCCTACGCACCTATTCGATTTGAAGCGATTCTGAGCACTTTGAATTTTGAGCAAAATTTGATCCCCTGGATCACACCTCCCCATTGGAAAGATTTTGGACCTCCAAAAGTCTACTTTCAGTCTATCTAAAGATGAGGGTATAGTTCCCTCACCTTCCCAACCTCAATCCACTTGGATTTGCTTGGATTTGTGCCTTTAAGACCAATTCGAAGATATTCCACATTTCCCCATTTTGAAGTTCTCATTCTCCTATCAAGGATTGTGTCTTCATGCAGTTCTGTAAGATATTCTGGGGAGAAATAATCTATAGAAGGAATCTGAACATGTTCTCCTTGATCATTAATCAAAGGAGGCTCATACAATTTCAAATTCTCAACATTGACAACTGCATACATTTGCATATAAGGAGGTAAATCCAAACGGAAGGCATTGTTACCAATCCTCTCAAGAATCTTGAAAGGACCATATCTAATTGGTTTCAGTTTTTTACCTTCTCCTTTAAGCCTCTCCTTACTAATGTAAATCCAAACTTCATCTCCAACTTGGAAACTGTGATCAACACGATGCTTGTCATGTCTTGTCTTG
>ML777527.1:458904-475079 GCA_009831015.1 Picea engelmannii | reverse complement strand
TGACGAATCCAGTTATCTAATTTCTCAGCATTTACCTCTCCATTGTACATTGGCAATTCAAATTTAATATCAAGCTTTAACAAAGGAATTTGTGGAGGAATTTTACCATGTTCCCTTGGAGAATTTGGAAGAGGTTGTGAACTAGTAGAAGAAGAGGAATATGGACGTGAGGGAGGTGGAGTAGCACCATTTCCTCCATTTCCTTTTGGAGTTTTATCACCACTGTCTCCCTTGTTATTTGAAGGGTTGGAGCCTTCACCTTCCAACCTTGCATTCCTTTCTTCCATCAAGACTTTCATCATTTCCCTCATATCCATGAAAGCCTTTCTGAGATCTTCATCTTCTGTAGCAATATTTTCATGACTCTCTTCATGAGCCATACTTGGTGAATGCCTCCTTGAAGCTTGAGGTGACAATATAATCTTTCTTCTTGAAGGATGAGAACTTGGCTCCACAAGTTGACCTTCTCCTCTTGTGATTTTCGACCTTGTGAGCATCAGAAAACAAAACACTTGCAAATAATCAAGCCTTCAAAAACCTATGCTCTGATACCATTTTGATCTGAAAATGATAAAGGCTTGTATTCTTGAAAATATTTGCAAAATTTTATTTACGTGTGCTTATGCAAAAGGATCAATTTGCAAACACAAATTTCATAGAAAATTACACATTAAAGATGCAAATAATAACCAACAAATACAGTGAAAAGTAAACACATAACATAACAAATGGTAAAGGAGTTCACCCCTCTCTTGGGCTACATCTCTTGGTCAAGCTTCCAATGGATATTTTATATTATTTACTAAAATTGATAAAATATGTTCTTTAAAAAACTCAAAATGACAAATAGATGGCTCCAATGGCTTCATAACGTCCACAAACCCCTAGCTGGGCTTTTTCGGCACCTGATTTGGCCAAAAATTGAAGAAGATAGGCTTCTTGGAAGTTCCCCTTCAAACTTGTTGTCTCTGGATCACCAAAATGCACCTCTGTGTGTCCAACCTAGCCTCTGTGCATTTTTCCATGCTTAAACCTAGCACCGGGCACATAACCACAACACGCACGCAACTGTAGAATGGTTAGGGAACCTAGCCCCCTAACCGCAAAGGCATTGGATGCATGGGTCATGTGACCACGTCACCCGCACACAAAAGGGCTGAGTTTTAAACTTGTGGGCAATTGACAAGTGTCCAAACGCACGGGCGTTTAATCCATTTGAAACGCATGCACGTGGTGTGGTCATATGGTAATCCACATGTGAATAGGGGTTGGGGCTTAGCCCCAACCCAGACCGCACCCAAGCATAACATAATTCAAATTTAAATACAAACAAAACCATATATAATAAAAACTAATGTGTGGGATATTGGTAACCCACGCTGTGTGAAGGTGCTCCACCATGTCGGGAGGTCCGGGGTTCGATCCCCACGGACTCCATATAATTTTAAACAACCAACCAAATTAAATACGGTACCACGTGGCAGCCCATGTCTAGGCCACGTGGCACCATCCCACTTGTCAAAACTGTGCCACGTGTCGAAAAACAATTTTTCCTCACAAATGCCAATTGTTTGCCAACTCAGCACCTGCCACATCAGCATACGACCCTGCCACATCAACAACTGTACAGACTGTACAGTCAGCAAATTTTTTTTGCCTGTTTGACAATTTGAATAGAACACAATATCGCACTCATCTGATGTCCATTTGAACCCATTCGAGTTGCGTTGGGTTCATGACGACGAGGCCTACACACCTGTTCAATTTGAAGTGATTCTGAGCACTTTGAATTTTGAGAAAAATTTGATCCCTTGGATCAGTAAAACATGCCAACAATCTCCCCCTTTGGTATTGATGGAAACCCTGAAAGGTTGCACTATTCTGCTTAGACCTCCAACTGTAGCATCTAGACCACATCTTTTCTCCCCCTTTGACATCAATGTCAAAGAAAACATGCTCCCCCTGAGCTGTTGCAGTACTTTTTAGAGGTATCAGATATTCGACCAACACATACTCCCCCTGACATGATGGATTCTCTTAGGTGAGAGAAGGGATGACACCCAGCTTCTGACGAAGATATTCAAATGGTGTCTTGGCTAGGGTTTTAGTAAAGATGTCTGCAATTTGTTCTCTGGAAGGAATATAATTCACCTGAACAACTTTTTTGTAACCTTCTCTTTGATAAAATGATACTTTATTGGTATATGCTTCATCTTTGAATGGAGAACGGGATTCTTAGAGACACTGATGGCACTTCTTTTATCACAGTGAAGTGGAATTGGATCAATATAAGTTACCTTCAAATCTGCAAGAGTTTGTATCATCCATAAAATTTGAGTGCAACAAGTAGCAGCAGTAATGTACTCTGCCTCTATAGTTGATAATGAAATATATCCCTGCTTCTTTCTAATCCATGCTACTAACGAATCACCTAAGAAGAATTCACCTCCACTAGTGTTCTTTCTCTCATCCAAACAATTTTCTCAATCAGCATGTGAATAAGCAGTTAATTGAAAATTCTAATTTTTGGGATACCAAAGACCATAAGTCATTGTACCCTTAAAATATGTGAATATCCTCTTGACGACAGCTAAATGACTTTGTTTAGGAGCAGACTGATAATGACCTACCATTTCAACAACTTGCATTATATCAAGACGGGATGCTATGATGTACAAAAGACTGCCTATCATTTATCGATAAGTTCTTTGATCAACATTAGGTGAAATATCATCTTTACTGAGATTGAAACCGACCACCATAGGTGTACTAACATGAGAGGAATCTTCCATCTGAAACTTCTTCAACATTTCTTTCAAATACTTTTCTTGAGAGATAAATAGCCCTGCAGAACTCTGATTGATTCGTAGACCAAGAAAATATGGCATTTCTCCTATCATGGACATCTCAAACTCAGTTTGCATTGAATTAGAAAACCACTAAACTAAAGGGTCATTAGTACATCCACAAATAATTTCATCTACATAAACCAAAACAACTAATAAATCATCACCTTCAAACTTAATATATAGATTACTATCAAGAGAACCTTTTTTTAACCCTTTGTCCTATAGAAATTTGTCCAGTCTATAATACTAGGCTCGTGGTGCCTGTTTTAGTCCATTTAATGCCTTTTTCAACTTATAGACATAGTTAGGATTATCTGTCAGTGAAAATCCTTCAGTTTGTTCCATGTATACATCTTCTTCTAGGTCTCCATAAAGTTGACTTAACATCCATCTGATATACTTTAAAGTTTTTATGATATGCATAGGCAAGAAACATTCTGATGGCTTCCAATCTTGCCACTGGTGCAAAGGTTTCATCAAAATCTTTCCCTTCAACTTGTGCATACCCCTTATAGACCAATCTGGATTTATTCTTAACAAATTTTCCTTGTTCATTCATTTTATTCTTAAACACCCATTTGGAGCCAATTACATTCTTATCTGCAGGTCTAGGAACAAGCTCCCAAGTATTGTTCTTCTCAATCCAATCCAGTTCCTCATTCATTGATTTTAACCAATTTACATCTTCATTGGCTTCATTAAAGTTATTGGGTTCCACCATGGATATGAAGGCTATATGTGATTTCTCGGTGTCTTTGATTATCCTTCTCCTGGTTTGTACACCTTTGTCTTTCTCACCAATTATATGACTTGCATAATGATTCTTTTGAGTAATTCTGGAGGAAGGATTTGATGTTGTCTGTTGATTTTATTATGCATGAGTGTTTGTATCTTCATCTGACTTGGAGTCTTCTTTTTGTGATTCTTGGACCTGTTCATCTTCAACTTCAACTATATCCTTTGTTGTTGATTCAACATTGCTTACATCTTGTACCGGGATTTCTTCATCAACTTTTATGTCAATGCAATCAACCAATTTATGCAGCTTATTATTATAGCATTTGTATCCTTTATTGTTTGTAGCATACCCTAATAAGATACCTTCATCAGCCCTGTCATCATATTTGTCAAGATTTTCATCATTATTCTTGATATAGCACTTACTCCCAAAGACTTTAAAGTTCTTGATTGAAGCAGGTCTTCCAAACCATAGTTCATAAGGAGTCTTGTCACTTTGTGGCTTGAGATAATATTTGTTAAGAATATGTATTGTTGTATGAATGTATTCTACCCAATATGTCTGAGCAATATTATTTCCATTCATCATTGATCTTTCCATCTGTTGAACTGATCTATTGTACCTCTCAACTACTCCATTTTGTTGTGGAGTCCTTGGAATAGTATACTCTCTTTTGATCCCATTATTATAAAAAAAATATCTGAAGTCTCTTGAACTAAACTATCCTCCTCTATCAAACCTTATTGCCTTCAATCTTTTTCCTGTTTGATTCTTAGTCAGAGCCTTAAACACTTTGAATTTTTCAAATGCTTCAGATTTTTCTTTCAGAAAGGAAACCCATGTAAGTTTAGAATAATCATCAATAATCAAGATGAAATAATTTTCTTTTCATGTACCTTCCTTCCTTGATGGTCCACATAAATCTATATGTACTAGCTGAAGAGGTTTCTCTGTTGATGAAAAGTTCTTAGATTTAAACTGTTACCGATTAAGCTTTCCTATTTGTCAAGGTTTACATACAGAATCATATGGTTTTGATATATTTGGAAGATCTTTTACTGCCCCAGTGTTACTAATTTTTATTATATGATCAAAATTTAGGTGTCCAAGTCTCTTCTACCATAGCCAGCTTTCATCATTTTTGCTTAGATGACACTCTTCTCTATCTTCTTTCAACTCATATACATTATTATCTGTCTGTATGACTTTAGCCATCACTTGTGATGAGTTTACAGACTTTATCTTACAATCTTTTGAAGTGAACACCACTTCACATCCTCTGTCACACATTTGACTTACACTGAGAAAATTATGTTTCAAACCATCTACAAACAACACATCTTGAGCTTTCCCTTTGCCATTACTTAGACTTACCATTCCTTTACCTTTGATTTTTCCTGGTGCATCATTTCCAAAGGTTACATTTCCTATTTTTCTTTTACTTATAGACAGAAACTTATCCTTGTCTCCAGTCATGTGCTTGGAACATCCATTGTCTATATACTAGGGGTCTTTTTGTTTTTGAGCTGAAAGTACTAGACCACATTTCTCACTATATTTGTTTTTCCATGTGCTCACATTTCTAGCTAAGGGTTTTATCCTTGGATCTTCTTTGTAATTATTCAGATGGAAGTTTGCAACTTTGTGGCTGAAGTTATGACAGTTATAGCATTTGAGCTCTTTGTTCAATATGTCAAAGTGATTGGTGCAACTTTTTCTACTCATTGGTTGTTTAGTTCTATGTTGCAAAGATTGTTTATTTCTCTATCTCCTCAGTTGCATATCTCTAAACTTAATTTGACAATTTGCAATCTTATGACCAAAATTAGAGCAGTAAAAACAGTAACCATGGAAGAAATTTCGGTACCTGAAGGATGGCCTACTTCTTGGCATTTGTTGCTCCATCTTCTGATATCTTTGTTTTTTATGAGGGATCATCTTGTCTTTATTAGCTTTTGGTGGCAGAGCACTCACATGGTCCGATTGTCTGCTGACTTGGAACTTGATCATCTTTACTGCCTCTTTGCTTTCTGGTTCTTTGCTTCTTGAACCACTTACATAACCTAAACCAGTCTTCAACAAAGGATATCTTTGTTTGCTCAGAATGTCATTTAGTTATGTTGAGGCTTTAATGCTTGAAAAGTTTTGGAGATACAATGCTTTAAACTTCTCCATCTATTTTCTGGTTTTTGCTACCTCTTCTTCCAAGGCTTCACATCTTGCCTTGTTCTTTGATAATTATTGTTTCAGAATGTCCTCTATTTTCTTTGCCTCTTCTAATTCTACTTTTAACAAAAAAAAATCTTCAGTTTGTTCTTTACCATTCTTTTCAAACAACATAAACAATTGTTTTTGTTTTCTCTTCTTAAGTCCTTGTCTGTCAATTTCTTCCAAATCACCGATTAATTCACCTACCATATCAACCATAGCTTCTTCGTCATTGACATCATTTCCTGTGATTTTATTATCATAATCCTCTTTGGCCATAAGCATAAAGTCATTAACCTTATCTTCACAAGAAGAATCACTATCTGTGTCTCCTAAAGAGTCATCATTGTTTACACATAAACTTTTTTTTTTACCAAATCTCTTGGATTTGTACTTCTTTTCACCTTCATAATTCTGATCCTGCTTCTTTTGTGGACACATAGATGAAAAGTGACCTATCTTTCCACAGTTAAAATAATTAAAGGGCAACTTGCCTTGATACTTGCATGATCCTTTCTTTAGTCTTCTCACAAATTTTGCTTCAATTTCATCAGGCTCAGATTCCTCATTCTTATCTGTTTTAAAATATGCCTCTCTAGTGGTGGATTTATCTTTACTAATCCTCATTTCATAAGCAATTAGAGTTCCTAGAAGTTGATCAATAGACAAAATCTTAAGATCATTCAGTTCTTCTATTGCAGAAACCTTTGGATTAAATCTATTAGGTAGAGATCTTAAAATCTTCTGAACTAAAAATGTGTCTTCAATCTTCTCACCAAGACCCTTCATGGCATTCACAAGCTCCTCAACTCTTAAGAAATATTTATTAACTGTTTCATCCTCATTCATCTTTAGTTGTTCAAATTTCAATCTATATGTCTGAAGTGTGACATCTTTTACTTTCTAATTTCCTTCATAACTGCTAATGAGTTTATCTGACATTCCTTTGGCAGAATTAATATGCATTACCTTTACAAATTAAGCTTCAGCAAGCCCACTCAAGATAGAATTCATTGCCTTTGCATTGAAGCTAAATTCTAACTTATCATCTTTGGAAGCTAGCACAAGAAGTTTTATATATCTAGTCTCTACAACATCCCAAACATCAGCACCTAAGGCCATAATGTATGTTCTCATTCTAACCTTCCAAAAAGAAAAATTTGTTCCATCGAAAAAAGGAGGCTTATTAGTTGAATTTCCTTCATGACTTGTCATGTTTAATCTTATTGATGTACCTTTAGCTAAAATGAACCCGATCTGATACCAATTGTTGGAAATAAGACAACTGGGAGGGCGGGGGTGAATCAATTGTTACTGTGCTTAAACAATTTTATGCCTATTGAAATATTATTAATATTCTCCAAGTGATCATCAAGATTATGCAAGTCATGAACAACAAAAATAATAAACATCAATCACACATATGATATACACAAAGACAGATATTCATGAGGAAACCCATAAAGGGAGAAAACCTCTTCTTCTTAGAATGATAGGCAGTCTTTTATGTTTTTTACATCATCAATCTTTGAGCACCAACTCAAAATGAGGCTACAACCTCTTCTTTAACAAGATGCAACCTGTAGAGAGCACCAACCCTCTAGTTTATCTAGCACCCACTAGAAGGAAGCAGCAACTCCCTGAGTGTTCCAGCACCAACTGGATGGAAGAACCAACTTCCAGTCACACAGGCACCAACCTGTATAATAGAGAACAATGGTTCTCCCTTGCACTACCCTACCACCCTGGTTTTTCTGGTTGCAACCAGATGGAAGCTACAACTCCCTGTGTTCAATCACCCACTTGAAACTCTGAGGACAACAGTCCTCCCTAGCACCACCCTATCACCATGAGATATAAATATTTTCTTTCTAAAATTTATTACATTGATAGAGTATATATCAATGGCTTACCAGTCTCATCATTGTTCTGCTACACTTCTCTACTCTGCCCGCATCAGTGTGTTACTGCTCGCATCTTCTTGTTCTTAAGTTCTCGCACAGTCTATTGTTTTCACCATTTATGCTCTGTCTATTGTTTTCACCATTTATGTTCTTCATCTCTGCATTTTCTCCCTCAGTTCATGTTGTAAACCTCATTGCTTACAGTTCGACTACTTTTTACATAGAAACAACAACCTTCCTCTGTCACAACATCTTTCTTTTATTCATGCCCTCATCATTCGTTACACTCTGAATCTCCAGCGCCTAGTTCGGGAATAAAAAATGCTCAAGAACCATGATTCCAACACCCCATAACAATGATTCAGTTAGTGTAATTGAATCGTAACTGATCAAAAAACCACGAAGTGAAACAACAACCCTTCGATCAAATTCTATTTGTTCAACGTCGTTGGATTATACACACCGAGGCCTTTTTTACTTTTCAATGCGTAACCTCCGATGTGGAGCCTAGCAGCGCTATCTCCTTCCCCTATCTTCTGTAGATGTGACCTTGGGCAATGATCTCATGTGACCATGTGATTGCGGGCACAGTCAAAGGTGGTTTGATGGAAACCCGCTTTTCATCCCACAATTCACTACAAAGCTCCACATTTCCTTTCTCCCAAACCGTGGTTTTGATTGCGGCCCGCCTTCAACATTTTAAAGTTCGCGCACCTTCAATCCCCGCAATGCGACGAGACCGTTGATCTCACGATATTGACGATGCTCCTGAATGGATGGTTCATATTTGTTCTTTCACGATCTGTGGATTAGATCTAACCTCCTTAAATCAACATTTGTGATTTATTTCGTGATCTAGGCTCTGGGAGTTTCAAATCTCAAACCCTTCCTTCCTCTGTACGCCAATATTCTGGAGTCGTTGATCTGCGAAAACCTTTCCTTCTTAATCGATGGCTCTGCATCTACTTTGGGGATTTTACCTCTCAACTAGATCAACGGTCCTGTGTCCCCCTTCTTGATCAATGGTCGAGATCTGCTTCACCACTCCAGGCTTTGGCAATTTCAATTCTCAACCTTCACGCTTTCCTAGAATGCTTTTAGAAGTAATCCACAGATTCCTGGAACATGTCCTCATCAAATCAATGGTCCTCATTCACTTCAGGAATTTGACCTTTCAACCAGATCAACAGTTCTGTGGTCCCTTTCTCGATCAATGGTCGATATCTCCTTTGGGTCTCCAGACTTATGAAATCTCAAATATCAAACTTACGCTCTGGATCAGATGGCCCAGATTCACTTCGGACGATCCAACGCTTGAGATCTTATTCAAACGATATGATGAATGAGATCTACTTCGGATGATCTGATGGTCGAGAAAGTATGTTGGCTCTCTGGGATTTGGGAATTTCAACACTCAAACTGGTGCTCTGGATCAGACGACACAAATTCGCTTCGAATGATCTGACTTGTTAGCAGGAAAAAGGAGTTTATGGTCATTTTGTAAGGTCCATTCTAAGCCTACCCTAACTTTATAAGCCTACCCTGACTATTCCAAGCCTACCCTATCTGTCATTCATTTATACAGTCATTCATTTCTATATGTAATTACGCTTTGATTTCTTTATGGGCTCTCCCAGCGTACGGTAGGGATTGGTACCCCTATCTAGCTTGAGATATTCTTCGGATGATCTCATGACTGAGATTTAATTCAGATGATCCGACGGTCGAGAATGTATTTCGTCTCTCCAGGTCTCCGGGCTTCGGGAATTTCAACACTCAAACTAACGCTCTGGATCAGACGGCCCAGATTTTCTTTGAACGATCTAACGCTTGAGATCTTCTTCAGATGATCTGATGACTGAGATTTACTTTAGATGATCCATCGGTTGATAATTTTTTTCAACTCAACTCTCCGGCTCTCCGAGCTTCGGGTATTTCAGTTCTCAACTTGAAATTCTTAAAGTGAGATTTTTCTGAAGTGTAACCTCCTCATAACTTTAGACCCAAAAAAAATGATGCTCGTTTGATCAAGATCTTTGATCGACGGCTTGATCTGTCTGCCATGCAGCTTTGCCTTGGATTAAATCCAACGACTCTCCATCTTTTCTTATCTTATCCTTCCATTTAATTCGATCCTATGGTTGATGGAAATTCGGGTGATTGAGATCTCAGATCTCAGCCCTTGCTTATCATGTCCTTCCGCTAATTCAATCCAACAGATGACGTGGTCTTCTGACATGGTCTGCCAACTTGGTCTACCACATGTCCTTGTAGACATAGTCTAATGACATGGTTCTCCCTGATCTAACGGTCATCGCATTTTCTCCATATCCAATGGTCCTTATTCATTTCAGATTTCAAGCTTGGGGTAATTCAACTTTCAAGTTGCCAATTCTTTTGAAATGAGATTCCCTGAACAGTAACCTCCTCGCAACTTTTGACGTGAACCAAATGTTGTTCATCGATCATGTTCTTAGATCGATGGCTCTATCTATCTTAAGTGCTACTCTTCTAGCTTATCCTATCCTTCCACTTAAAAGTGATCCAACGGCTATCGGGTATTTGGGCATTCGAATTCTCAATGGTCCTGGTTTGTCCAGTGGATATGTTCGTCCCAATCATGTTTCTGTACTTCTCTTTCCCTTCTGAGCTTTGATCTCTGCATATTGTTCGCTCCTCCTCCTGATCTTATACTTTCCCTGTTTTCCATCGATGTTGTTGTTCTTACCATCAATGACAAGCACACACTTCCTGTAAAACATGCCAACATTGTTTTGTGTTGCAATGGACAAAAAAAATCGAATTGTATCTAATCTTGCTACATGTGCAAAATTTTCACCATAATCAATGCGAGGTTGTTGTGAAAAACCTCTGGCAACTAACCTTGCTTTATGTTTCTCAATCTCACCTTTTTCATTTAATTTAGTTCTATAAACCCAATTGACACATATGGCATTTTTATCTACAGGTAGATGAACTAAATCCCATGTATTGTTTCTTTCAATAGCTTCTATTTCATTATTCATTGCATCTACCCATTCTTTTTTCTTTGCATCTTCATCAAAACAAGTAGGTTGAGATGAGAAAAATGAAAATTGTACTACATTATCAACTTGGTCATATATATCACACAAACTTTTGATTCTTTGATGATTATGGTTAGAATTTGAATCACTATGAGATGAATAACTACTTTCATTTTGAACTTTCCATCTTGGAAGGTGTGTTATCAGTTCTTGATGTTCGACTAACTTTGTAGGTGCTTGATGTTCATCTAACTCAAGAGAATGATTGTGACAAGTATTGTTTTCCATTACATCCCATGATTTATCTTCCATAAATTTAACATCTCTACTTACTAGGAATTTCTTAGTAACAAGATTATATAATTTGTATGCTTTCGACTATTCACTATAGCCAATAAAAATGTACTTCTCACTTCTATCATCAAGCTTCTTTCTTAGTTCTTCAGGAACATGAGAAAAAAGAACACAACCAAATTTTTGAAATGAGAACCATTTAAATTTGATCCACTCCATTTTTCTTGAGGTACTTTACCTTGAACACTCGAAGTTGTTGAATTGTTAATTATGTAAACCGAACATGCAACTGCTTCAACCCAGTAATCTTTGGACAATTTTCTTGTTGTTAGTAAACTACTGGCCATGTTCATGATGGTGAGATTCTTTCTTTCTATGACTCCATTTTGTTGTGGAGTATACCTCGTAGTTGTTTTCTTTTTAATACCATGATGTTTACAAAAATCAACAAAATCTCGAGTCATATTCACCTCTTCCATCAAATCTCAAAACTTTGACAAATCTGCCACTTTGTTTCTATGCTTCGGCCTCGAATTCTTTGAATCCAATGAAAGTATCAGATTTGTTTTTGAGAAAGTAAACCCAAACTTTCCTACTAAAATCATCAATAAATGTGAGAAAATAAAAACTTCCACCAATTGACTAATTTTGCATAGGTCCACATAAGTCTGTGTGAACTAACTCTAAGCACTATTTGGCTCTATAAGAGGCTAATGGAAAACTATCTCGCTGGTGTTTTCCTACTATGAAACTTTCACAAGAAGGAATCTGATTAGTCAAAGGAGGCAATCCTTTCACCATAGACTGTCTTTGTAACAAACTCATACTTTTGACCGTCAATATAATGCTATAACTCAGTTTCATTTGCATTAGAAAGATTACATGCATACATCTTCCCACTTCCCATTTCTAATGGAAACAATCTATTCTTTGTCATAGGGAATTTTGCAACAAGTCTTTTAGTTTGATTAAGAATTGTGCAAGTGTTCTTGTGGAAAGTAACATCATAACCATGTGTCATTAATTTCCCTACACTCATCAAATTTTATTTGATATTTGGTACATAGTAAACATCATGAATATTTTTCACTTCACCACTTTGTTAAAACTGGCACAACAACTTTTCCTGAAGCTTTGACTGAATGATCATCACCCAAACTAATTGTAGTAATAAGAGATGTATCAAGATTAGAAAGTAAATCATTGTGACTAGTCATATGATTGCTACATCCACTATCTAGCAACCAAACATTCTTTTCAAGAATTTGTTGAGATACTTGACATGAAAGAAACAAAGTATCAGATGTTTCACTTTCTATGACATTAGCTCTATTTTTATAACAGATATATGGTGACCACTTTTTACAATAATGACATTGAATTTCTGATTTGTTTGTCCATCTTTGCCCATGATCTTGTGAAGATGATCTTGGTTGCTCTGACTTGTCCTTTTCTGTTCAGGTTTATCTCTTGTTTGAGAACCACGTCCTCTACCACATCCATGAAAACCTATGCCTTTGCCTCTGTCCATGGAAACCTTAGTCTGAAATGCATGTTTTAAAGTACCAAGATCCAAGTTCATCCTTGCTTCATGAGATAACAACGAACTAGTCAATTCTTCGATAGAAAATTTAGTTAGATCTTTCGACTCAAAAAGAGTTGTAACTACCATTTCAAATTTATTAGGTAAACTTCTATGAACTTTTTCAACAACTCTTTGGTCTATGAGTTCGTTTTTTCCATTAATCCTAAGTTGATTCATAATACCCATAACTTTAGTCATAAATTGATCAACACTTTCTAATTCACTCATCTTGAGGGTTTCAAATTGAGTTCTAAGGGTTTGAAGTCTCACAGTTTTCACTTTGTCATTAACCTTATAAGTCAACATAAGAATATCCCATGCTTTTTTAGCAGTCTTGGCACCAATAATTTTAGGAAATATAGAATCATCTAATGAAACTAAAATATATTATTTGACTTTTAATTCTTTTTGCTTAAGTTCTTCTAATGTTTTTCTTTGAGCAGCAGTCATAATTGCAACAACATTTACATTAGGTTCTATGAACCATGTTTCAACACAATCCCAACATCCCTGACTTTGCAAAATAGCTTTCACTTTCTCACTCCAAAAATCATAATTAGAACCAACTAAAATTGGTGCTTGAATTGACCAAGAACTAGACATTTGTTTAATTCCAAAATATTAACCACAATTTTTTTTAATAATTGATATAACTCCACATCACTTTTCAAATTTCAATGAAACTTTAAATAAACTCCAAATTATTTTGAGAAAGATCGATGAAACTGAAATTAGATGGAGTAAACACTTTGCAGCAAGAAAATAATGGGTTTATAGAACGTATCCCAAGCATTTAAATCTGCCACGAGAATCCCAAGTCTATTTGGGAATTAAATTAAACAACATTCTCTCACAGGCCATCGGATAACCAGCACATAGATCCCAAAGAGAAAACGTTCTTCTCTAGCAAGTGGAAGGGTTCAAAGAGTGAATCTCCGGTGACCACAACGTTCTGACAGTAGCACAGCAAATGGCAGCAACTTTCTCCCAACCAAACGCTCTGATACCATGAAAGCACTAAAGAAAGAAGAATACACCACAAATGTTGGAGATTTAACGCTCAGAATCGATTTCTTATTGAATGTATAAATACTAGCACATCCACATGATTTGTGGATGGACAACGCGGATAGGCATGGAAGTTTAGTTCTACTTAAAAATTAGGGTTAAGGTTTTGGTTCATGAAAGTGTTCAATTTAGGTTAGGGTTTTGTCTTAAGGATTTTATTTAATTTTTTTTTCACTTAAAAATAATGTTAAAATTTCTATGACCAAAAATTGAGACTCCACCCGTCCTATATAACGAACATCCAAACGCAAGTCCTATGACGAACAAACCGAATGAGACCTTCAACCCCATCATGGGCTACAACCCGAGCATTGCCGAGAGCCCCAACGCGTCCAATACCATGATCATTTGAGGCAAGTAAACCCTAATGAAAATAACATTTGTTTTCCTTCTTAAAATTTATTTTATCTGCACAAAGAAGAGTACTTTAAAAGACTCGGTGATTGATTCAATTACAACATTTAAATTTTGAGTTTAAGAATACTCCGTGATTGATTCAGTTACACCATTTAAAGCTTACGAAGAGTATACAACATTTATTATAATCTTTAAAGAAGAGTATATCATTTCACAACTAAAGCTTTAGTCTTTATGTAAGCTTCCTTAACTTTTATTTTATCACTGAATTTGCGTACATCAACGACTGATATACAACGAATTTGAAATATCAACGAATAATATAAAACATATGTGAAAGCTTTAATTTTTGTGTTGTAACTGAATATGAGTGCGTTTTAAATAATTTGTTGTATAGTATTCGTTAGATATTAAAGATTATTAAGAGTATATCATTTAAGAGTGCCTATACCTATTTAAAACAAGTGTAGCGAGTTGCGATATACTGCCTCGGAAGTTTGGTAAAATGGAAATCTGTTGAGTCAAAATCATGAGCTCGGTTGAATGTTTAGCATAACACCGAATCACGACCCTAAGTATGAGGGAGAGGGAAATAGTTTTCTTTGTTTATTGGGGAGGGAGAATAAATTATTCCTTACATCTTCTCAAAGGACTCGGGGCTTTTTGTGCTACCTAGCATGTTTGATTACATAAACATTTTACATGTGCGATCCACGATAATTAGCTAAGTGAACCGTCTTTAAATAAAACGGGTAGCGTGAAATGATAGACCATTAATTGTTTACATCCATGCTCCTGAATCAATTGAGCAACCATTAATTGTTTATAATAACGAGTTAAACTTACCAACCAATCGCCTGTTTAAAAAATGATTTATTTTATATATTAAAAAATAATATTTTTAGTTTCTCATGTTGAAGATTGAAGATTAAGATGCTCCTGAATCAATTGAGCAACCATTAATTGTTTATAATAACTAGTTAAACTTACCAACCAATAGCCTGTGAAAAAAATGCTTTATTTTATATATTAAAAAATAATATTTTTAGTTTCTTATGTTGAAGATTAAGTTTGTTGCATAATTTTTTAAGTCAAACTAAACTAAAATCGTAATCAACTCAGAACAAACGCTATATAATGCTGCCCAATATAATAATGATGAACGCCTATTGTTTTGTGCAGATAAGCATTGTATCAATAATTTGTATCACCACTTTTAAAATAAAATAATGTGTATCAACCATTTTAAATAATTTGTATCAACTATTTTTAAATAAATCTATTGTGCATCAACTATTTTTAAGCTAGGCTTACACCTATTGATAATGAGCACATTTAATGATCTTTTAACCTTAAATCTTAATTTTATGACCAACAATTGAAGATGTTGGCATATTCTTAGTCGTCCTCCCAAATCAATGAATGGAATTTACTGTTCATAACTTCTTTGCTGCTTTAACATGTTTACTTTTTCACATTTACTAATCATATTAAGAAATTATTGTAAAGCCATATATTGCTACGTTAAGATGATTAACAAGGATTAATATCTATGCAAAATTTTATTGCCACGTTTGGATGATTAGCAAGCACTACCTCAAATGGATTGCACGTATAATTGTTGGGATGTGAACCATGGCCATGTTTGGATTTCACGTATAACTGGTGGGATGTGAACCATTTTTTGTAATTAAATCGCATGGATTATTTGTGCCGCGTACCAAAGAATGTGCGCAGGGATTCTGTTGGCGAATCGGATGATTCATCTGGTGTTGGGGTCACTTCTCCATTTATTTTACTAGGCACGTCCCGACGGCATTCGTCCCGAGCTACTGGACATGAACGACAAGTTTGGAGCTAGAACCCTAGAAAAGGAAGTGCCTCTCGAAGCTATTGCCACACCAGGTTTGCCACCTCATGTCTACATGTATTATACGTCTTATTGATTTTCCCTAGCACCACTTTGTTTGTTTTGTTTAATGTTCCAATGCTTCCATCATTTCTGTTGGAGCCACCCCTGTTTTTTCACTTTACACAAATTTGGAAAAACCTGACGCTTATGATCAAGAGCTGTTTTTTCTTTTCTTTCCTTCCAAAAAAATCATAAGACTCTGAGAGAACTTTCGTGACCAGAATAGTAATGCT
>ML777527.1:437468-458804 GCA_009831015.1 Picea engelmannii | reverse complement strand
GCTAATACTCGAGAAGAATTAGAACGCTCATGGATGGCCATTGAACAAGACATCGTAACCCAGGAACAGTTGGAAGCAAGACAACGTGAACGCAGAAATCTTCTTTAGCTTCCCACACCGAGGTTAGCGAAATCCTCTATCAAATATTATCATATTTTCGGATGCCTTGACACTGTACTTTAAGCCTTAGTACAGACTCAGGAACAACAATTTCCATGTTTTTTATTTTCTTTTCCATGTTTAATGTATGTTTAATGTTCCAATGCTTCCATCGTTTCCATGTTTTTTATTTTCTTTCCCATGTTTAATGTATGTTTAATGTTCCAATGCTTCCATCGTTTCCATGTTTTTTATTTTCATTTCCATACTATTTCATGGGCTACGGCATGTCGCCTCTGCCTACGTGAGTTACAACATTTGGACTTAGTATTATTTTCTTTTTATTTTCGTTTCCATGTTTAATGTTCCAGCATGGAGTTACACCATTTGGACTGGGTATTATTTTCTTTTTATTTTCTTTTCCAATGCTTCCATCGTTTCCATGTTTTTATTTTTGTTTCCATATTATTTCATTTTAAAACTTTAATTAGGATCTCTGCTAAAATTAAGGTTTGTTTGTAATCTTAATATGCTAATTAAGATTTGTTTGTAAATGAAATAGGACAAAAAAGAATTAAGGTTTATTTGCAACTGAAATATTCCTTTAGGCTTGTTTTGTATTTTAAATAATTTGTATCAACCACTTTTAAATAATTCGTTGTATTTTACAGTGCATATATTTATTATTTGATATTTCATTGTTATAGGCATATAAGGAAGGTTTATTTTTCATTGCATATAAATGATTTTAACATTAAAACATTGCACATAAACAACACTGCATATAAATATAAAGAACATTGCATATAAATTGAACATTACAATCTTTTATATATATAGTAGTTGTGCTTAGGAAGCAAATCTAATTGGGATAGTCTATACTAAATAATTTGGATAAATATAAAGATAAATGGAAGAGTACGGATAAATATAATGATTAATCGAAGAGTATTTTAAAAAGACTTGATGATTGATTCATTAAAGACTTGATGATATAATGATTAATCGAAGAGTATTTTAAAAAGACTTGATGATTGATTCATTACAACATTTAAATCTTACTAAGGATATAATAAAAAAAAAAAAACTAACATATCAATTTCGGTAGATCATAATCATTAATGAAAGAGTACTTTAAGAAGACTTGATGATTGATTCACTTACAACATTTAAATCTTACTAAAAGTATAATAAAAAAAACCTACCATATCAATGATCTATTAATGTTGACCTAGCAATAGATACACACTACTCATGGATTGAGCGATGTCATGCACTTAGAAGATTTTATGCCAAAATTTTTGTTACTCATTAGATAAAAGAGCAATGTTCTAATAATTATATACATCTGCCAAGTTTTTAGTATTGCTTATTGAAATATTTTTTTTTTGTTGTAACATCAATTTTTACAGTCTATTTGTCATCACAATATCTAAACCTAAATATTAAAACATAAATACAAAAGAAAAACATTAATTTTTTTAAAGAAAACCTTAATCTTTTTAAATAAAAACCTTAATCTTTTAAAGAAAAACCTAATCTTTTTTGTACAACAAAAATGTTGCAACAATGTTGGGAGATGACTGTCCCTACTAACGAGAAAGTAAAAATATATATTTCGTCAGCAGAGAAGTGAAAAGATTAGATTAAAGGGGATAGAGAAGGCTCCTTCAACCCTTCTCGTTACTCAAGAAGCTATTTCAATCTGGTCGATCATGAAATTGAATGTCAAAGTGAACAATGGAATTCAAGCCAAAGGGACTGGAAAAAATACAAAGGCAATTTCGACTTGTTTAAATCAAATTTAAACAAGATGACAATTTGGGCAACCAAATCCTGACTTTGAATTCATTCTTGACAACACTAAAAAATTTGTGCATGTCTCAAGTTCTATGACAAATTCAATATCCTAGACTAAAGGAATGCTTGCTTCTTTTCAGTATGTCTAAGGTACAAATACAAATCATTTTCTTCAACTATCCACTTTTCAAGAAATGGTTCAAATATATTGAAATTTAATCCCTATATTGATGAAGCAATACAGTGTACATCTAGTTGAAAACTACTTATAAAACCACATACAGGTATTGTTGGGATTTGGTGACAACGAATTCTTCTAATGATGGATCCAGATCCTATTATTCTGCATTGGTTACAACCAAATAGACCAAGTTAGAATATGGATAGGGATTGCATTTAATAATCAGTTTCCTGGAAATGTATATAAATACATGTAAGCCCGTAGAGGCAAAGAGAGAGACAGAGTGAGAACTTGCTAGTCTGTTGTAATCTCCATGATCTGAATAATAAGACAACTGATGCCTATGCTTGGTGGACGTAGCCCAATATTTGGGTGAACCACTTGAAATCCCTTATCTGTATGATTGTTAATTATCATATGTGAATTGTGTTTTCCGCATTTGCAATTCTAACAAGTGGTATCAAAGCTGGTAGTCGCAGGAGTGAAATCTGTATGAGGTGCATTGATTTCTACATAGTCGCAGGTCCCTCCTCTCGAAGGGTGAGACGTATTATTACCTGGACTTACCCTCATGCAAAAATACTGAAATCGTCACGGTTTAGGGTTGAGGAACAATGTGTAGATCTTTCAATATAGCCACACTCCAAGTGTATGGGGAGGTGCAAAGAACCTTTAAGCTAGCCACACTCTAGTGGTAGAGAGAGGTGCGGTGACTCCTCTTCAACATTCACATGTTTCTTTTCTTTTGAAAAACTTAAGGTATCAAGTCACGATCTCGCATATTTTTTAAAGAAACTTAAGGTATGAAGAATTTTTCACAAGTCACATGGAGGCTGCTTTAAAAGTATAAAGGGAAGTACTTTATTAGGAATATAGTATTTGGAATATAATATTTAAAAGAGTGGAGGAATTAAAATGTAAAAGTGGATGTTTTAAAAAGTGAATTTTTTTGTTTTTTTTAGATTTTTTTATTAAACCTTTTTATATTATTAAAAGGTTTTTTAATTAAACTCTTTTACCAATCATTCCTCCACATTATTTTTAAAGAAAAAAAGGCCTTGGGTTTTATAAGCAGTGATTTGGGTATTAGGAGATTTTGTGTTGATGGCTAAGATGCATAGTTCGAAGTTTGAAGTTGAAAGGTTCAATGGTAAAAGAAACTTTGAGCTCTGGAAGCTTAAGATGCGGGATTTACTGGTGCAACAAGGGTTGCAAAAAGCATTGGCAGGAAAGTCAAAGAAATCAACAACCATGAAGAATGAGGAATGAGAAGATCTGGATGCAAAAGCTCTTAGTACCATTCGTTTATGCCTCGCGGATGATGTTTTGTTTAATATCATAGGAGAGGATACAACATTAGGCTTATGGAGCAAGTTGGAAAGTCTATATATGATGAAGTCCTTGACGAGCAGAATCTACTTGAAGAGACAGTTGTACAGTTTGCGGATGAAAGAAGGTACAAATGTTGTTGACCATTTAAATACCTTTAATACCCTTATAGTTCAATTGACTAGTATGGAATTTAAATTCGACGATGAGGATAAGACTATTACACTATTGTGTTTGTTGCCTCAGTCTTGGGATAATCTAGTCACCTCTATTAGCTTTAGCTCTGCAGATGTTTTAGATTATGACTCTATTGTGGGAGCTTTGTTGGTTGAGGAGATGAGGAGAAAATCTAGTCAAGAAACCTCAACTTCATAGGCGATGTTGGTCAGAGGTCGAACTAAAGAGAAGAATGAGAGAAGTTTTTCTCGATCTAAGTCAAGACATAGAAAGGGTAAAGCAAAATGTTGGTATTGTTGAAAAACAGGTCATCTCAAAAAATATTGTTGGAAAAGAAAGGAATCTAAGGAAAACTCTACGAAGGAAGCAATTTTGGCTGTAACATATTCAAGTATGACTAATCAAGTTTTATCCGTTTCTAGTAATTTACAATATCAAGAAGAATGGCAGTTAGATTTAGGTTCCTCCCACCACATGTGCTCACATAGAAATTGGTTCATTTCTTACCAATCTGTTGATGAGGGTGTAGTGTTCATGGGAAATGGTATTCCCTGTAAAACTGTTAAGGTTGGCAGTATTAGAATTAGGATGTTCGATGGTATTGTTAGGGAATTAACAGATGTTAGATATGTGTTGGACGGTTTTCCCTTCTCTACTGGTCTATCTAAGTTATTGACCCAGGGTTCATGTCATTCGGGTTTCCAACAAAGTCTCTAAAACTATCATCCCTCCTGGTAAACCAAAAGGCAACACAGTACATGGGATGCACTGTGCAGTCTCACTTGAGATAGCTTTAAATGGGTGGTTGTAAGACTCAGGTGTTTACAGCCTAGGATTGAGTATGAGATATGGATTCATGAATCATAGCCATGTACCATGAGCTATTAGTGTAATCTACTTATTCCTCAGGGTTGCATACACATATTTCATAGTTTCTTTCCCAAACAACATAAACAGATTTCATAACAATGTATTAACTTATTCATCAAGCCTAACCATTAATCGCTGAAAGAAGTAAAGATATGCATGCATTCATCACATTACACAAATATTACCGTGGTTCACTCACCCCCTCCTAGGCTACGTCCACAAAGATTTGGCTATTGGCTCTTTTATTATGGTAGTTCTGCATTCCCAATGTAACGCACTTACAAATTCCCTCTTATGGGTAAGATCTATATGAGGCAAACTAGATTGCACCAGGCTCTACATCCTGCGATCCAATCCTTGGGTCTACCTTCCCTCCTCTCTTCTTTGCTCAACAACTTACAAAATTGGTTTACATAGTTAAAAACATTACATACCACATTTACTCATGTGTAGCTAAAATCCTCAGGACTAGTAACAAATAAAAACAAATTACTATCTAAAAAACCTTCATCAACCAACAACTACAACAACAACCTTTATATGATACCTTTGTATCTATATTTATACATTCTGGGCTCTTCAGTCATTTATAGTGTATTACCAAAACCCTAACCCTATCGACATTAGGTCTTTCTCCCATGCACGTGTTGTTCTTCCTTGAGTTGTTTCTTTCCTTGTGCATGCTTTCTTGCATGTGCGCGTGCTATTCTTTCGCCAGTTGTTACTTCAATTTCTACACGCTTCCCTTCCCACAATCGTCCTTCTTTCCACTTCGACCCGGTGCCAACATGCCCCCAACACTGACATGTGACTCGTCCCGAGTCACCTAATCTCTTTGTGCTTCCTCGATCTCCTTGGTGATCATTTGGAACGTTTCCTGCAATTCTGCTGCTTTTTTCAATACCTGCGCGGTTTTCTCCTTGATGGTGTCGACTGTCTGAACTGCCACTTCGTCGCTCATCAATCCTGTGCATTCTAGTTGGGTCTGTGCTATCTGTTTTCTGTCTCCTTCTGCCTGCACGAGTACTTATGCTACCCGTTCTTGCAATGGTTTTGTTTGAGTTTGACGCTCCTGTTTCTGTGTTTGCACAATGATAAATTCTGACTGCATCTTATTCAACTCTTGTGTTTCCTTGATGCGTTCTGGAATTAGTATGGTCTTCTGTCATTGCTTGAGTTCTTGGATTGTTTCATTGATCCTCTCCTCTTCCTTGTCCCAGTGTTGGACCTGTGGATCCTCTTCCAGTCTTGTCCAAAGTTGTGTTGCTTTATCAAACAAGTCAGTTGTCAGGATAACCTATTTTTCTATCTCCTACAGTTGCATTGTTGCTTCATGTTTCATTTTCTTCTTCACTACTGGTAGAGTTGTTGGTCTAATCTATTCCTGGAGAGTCTCGATCTCCTTTTGATACTGATCAATTGCCTGCGCAATTTGGTCGATCTTTTCTACTGCTAGGAATTCATTTCCGTGCACAGTTCTTGTAAGTTTCCCAAAAATTTCTTCCACTCGACGTTCCAGTTCGTTTCTGCGTTCTTTCTCCTCCTGAGTTTCAGATTTTTCCTGCACACAAATTGTTTCCAGCGCATCCCGCTTCTTTGTTGCTTGTTGTAGCTCAACTAAATTTTTGTGTGCTCGAGACTGCATCTCGTGGTCGATGCTAACCTGCAATTTGTAAATTTCCCTTGATGGCATATGTGTCAAGACCAATTGGATGTGGTCCAAGTCCTTCAGTGGTGTTTGTCCCACAATTTCATCCATCCACATCATGTTAGGTTTTATGTAGACCGTTTCATGTGTGTGGGGCATTGGAAGAACTGGATCTCGTTCTTCTACCTCCACTATTTCTTTGGCCTGTGTGGTTGATGGCTCCACGCCTCTGTTGCTACTTGCTCTCTGGGTTTCCTCGAGTTTCTTGAGAAGTTGTCCCATTTTTTCCAGCTCTTTCTGCAGTTTATCCCTGTGGTGTGCTGCGTGATCAAAATCTTCTGCTAGGCAATCCTGGACCATTATGGCGATCATCTCTCTGTCATCCTCCATGATCGTATAGTCCAGTGATGCGTTTTGTGCCTTCAATTTCTTGTGCGTGCTTACTGCCTGCACATCTAGTCTCTTAGTTCCCCCCGGTTCTTGTGTGATGGGATTTGGGGTGGTTTTCTGTGCTCCCTCAACCTGTTTCTATTGTCCATTGGTCGGTTGTGTGGTCTCTTCCTTCCCCTCCTGGGTCCCTATCTTCTCTAACCCATCATCTGCCTGAGTCGACATGCTTTGGCATGTTCTTCGTTTCTTGGGTACTGGGATTTTCGGAGGCTGTGTTTCTGCCTGCGTAGCCTCTCCTTCAGTTGTTCGTTCCTTTACTTCCCTGGGTATGGATGGAATCCTCCATTCATCAGGCCATTAGTTGATGATCATATCGATATCACCCTTGGTGATGAAATAACGCATCCATAGCCACTGTTTATTCGGATCCTACCTTGGTTGTATCCACATGGCTTGTCGTGTAGCCCAGAAATTGGCAATGTCCCCATATCGCGCGACAGTCTCTAGTGTTATTCTCCATGCTTGGCTAATGGCTTCCAGTATGTCCCATAGGTATGCTTTGAATATGATTCCATTCTCCCTATTATGCTTTGCCTGTGGCCCAGATATCAGTAGACGATATCTTGCTCCCGCTGGTTGTGGTCTGGTACAAAAGATTACGTGTTCGAGTTCTCGCCATCCCATGAAAGCTATGAGGGTGATCAACCATGAATAATGAAATTTTGTACCTGCATCCTACACATCTTTACAATCTAGTTGAAACAAGTTTGATAGGTATGGCGCCTAGCTCATGGAGGTGCCTTCTGCGCACTTAGCTGCAACAGTGATGACTCCTGTCGGTACTTCATCTTTGTGGCATTTCCTTAGCAATTTGTAGGCTAAGATCTTTGCGCCCAATTGTGTAGCTTCATTTTTTATATGATTGACTATAATGCCTCTTGTTACCGTGGTGGTACCGTATTTATTCTTCATTTCTTCTACCAACGTTTTTTCCTTAGATTTATTGTCCAAGATCAGCGCGGGATCCATACCTCGGGTGGATAGTCCTGTTATCTGTGTGATAAGCTCAACAGTTATGGGGATGGGTTTGTCCAGCCATATGCCCCCTCCATGCGTGACTGCTAACAGCTGCTTGACGCATGTCGTCGCATACTGGCCTCTACCAAAGTGTGGTAGTTGCAGCAATCCTAAAATTCTTGTTCTGTCCAGTCCAATTGCCCACTGATGTGGCTAGCTGATCGTTTCTTCAAGTTGGTTCACAAATATTTTCTACATAAAGACTTGCGGCGCAAGTTCTGGGTACTTGGTTTCATCTGATACATCGTGGTCGGAATACTTGAGCTTCCTAACGTGATCCGGTAGCTGCATGTCTACCTGTACTCCCTTTGGTAAGCGATGTAGCACAATTTCTGTTGTCAGTTTCTTGTGGGGTGAGATCGGTATCTAAACTTTGTCTTCCTGTTGTGGTGGTTGGCTCGAAGTTCCAACAACTCCCGGTTGTTCCCCTGTCATCCATTCTGGCCAAGCCCAAGTAGTTCTAGTGATCTCCTCTGCTGGTTGATCTAAGTCAGGTGCTTTCATCTCGTCTGGTTGCTCCTATGCTCCCATATTCTGTGTCGTTTCGTTCACTTCCACGGTTTCTTTAGTGTGTTGTGGTTGTATTTCTTGTTGGATTTCTGCTTCCTTGTTCTAAGGCTCTTGCATCGCTGCTGGTGTATCTTGTTCCATGGCCTCTGCTTGTGGTTGTTGAATCTCTTCTAGTATTGGTGTAGAATCTACTGGTATCTCCTCTGGTGATGGGATTTCATCAATATCAACGATCTCCAGTTGTTGTTGCTCATTTTCTTCCAGTGGTCCTTGTGACCTAGTTTGAACCCTGGTCGATCTGGCTTTCTGGCCTGGTTCTGCTAGCTTCGGTGGTGTCATAATCGTGATTGTCAAATGTTTGCTAAGTTTGAATGGCTTCGGTGAGATCTGGGGTCTCGCTTTGTTCGTTCTAGTTGTTGTTTCTCTTCCTTTGTTCTCCTTTCGTGAATAGACTAGTTGCTTTTGTGCTCGCATGTTGTATGGGCTTGTCATGAAGCTTGTCGAGGACGCTTCCTCCATTATGCAATTATTGCACCATAAATGTGTGTTCAATGCATCTGTGGAAGTTTTGTACTTTCCATTACTCCTAATTTTCCGTCTCTAGTTGGCACGTTTAATGTGATGTCCCATCGATCCTTGCCTTGCTTTAATAATGCCTTGTGTTGTCCTATCAACCTGTTTTCGTCGACTTTCCTTTTCCCGCTTATTTCCCTTTTTGATATTATCATTTTCCTTTCCCTTGTTGACTTCGTGTTTCATATTGCATGCAACATGTCCATCTCTGGTGTGCTGCGTGCATTTTATTTTTATTTTTTTTTACTATGCGGTGGGTAGTCGACTGTCCTTATACAGCTTCAGCCGACTCCCATTATTCATTCCTCTGAGGTCTGAACCTGCTAAATATCTTAACTGTACAGCTCCTCTGTCTGTTACAAATTTTACCTCGTATGGTCCTAGCCAATGCATTCTTAGCTTCCCTGGGTGTTGAAACGACTTACTATCATAGAGAAATACTAGATTGCCTTCCTTAAACGTTTTCCTCTTGATGTGTCGATCGTTCCAGGCTTTGTCTCTTGCTTTTTGTACCTATTGATGGAATCCTTCTAGGATTCGATCTTCCTCCAGTGACAGTAACTGATTCAGTCTTTCCTGTATTGCACCTTGTTCTGTCATTTGTGTGATCGCTGCTACACGTAGACTGGGTATTAAGAATTATAACGGCACGACTGCTTCTTGGTCGTAAACTAGTTTGAATGGTGTGTGCCCTGTTAATTGTTTGCATGTAATCCGATATGCCCATAATATTGTTGGTACTTTAAGGTCTGAGTCGTCTCTATTGACGTTGCAAATCTTTGTCAGTGTGTGCTCCAGAATTTTGTTGAAGGCTTCTACTGTGCCATTTGCCTGTGGATGATATGGTGAGATTTTCTGTTGATGAACTTCGAACTCATCGAGCATCGCTCGGATGGTGTTTTTTATGAAGTGTGTGCCTTGGTCGCTCATCAAAACTCTTGGGCACCCAAATCTAGTAATTACTTGTTCAAACAAGAAGTGTGCAGTTGTCTCTGTGCTACAATATTTTAGTGGTGTGGCTTCTGCCCATCCTTTTAGGTATTCCGTCGCGGTGATAATGTATCTTGCCCCTGTTCTTTTGGCTGGTGGGTTAATGTGTCCCACAAAGTTTATTTCCCATTTGTTGAATGCCTGTAATGTTACTTGCAGTCGTAGTGGCATCTTGTCCCTTCTGTTGGGTTTGCCTACCCTTTGACAGACATCACATCGCTGACAGTACTCTTTCGATTCTTTGTGGATCATTGGCCACCATAATCCTATGCATAGTACCTTCTGCATGATACCTTTTCCTGCATAATTACCTCCTGCCATTCCCTCATGGGCTTCTGCTAGAATTCTTGTTCATTCGTGGTCTAGTACGTATCTTCGTAAGATGCTATCTGGGCCCATCCTATATAAATTTCTTGCAATCAGTTGATAATCGGTTGCGCGGACTACTAGGTTATTCTTCTATGCAGTGTTATATCCTTGTGGTGCGGTACCTGTGCTCAAGTACTAGATGATCTTTGCAAAGTAGTCATCCACAATCTGTACTGAGAATAATTGTGCATCCGAAAATTTTTCTTCTAAATTCGTCGGTTCCTCTCCATTTGTGACCCTTGATAGGTGGTCAGGTCCTACATTCAGTTTTCCTGGTTTAACTATTACTTCAAAGTCAAATTCTTGAAATAAAAATAACCATCGACAGATTCTCCCCCCCCAACATTGGCTTGTTGACTAGGTATTTCAGGGCTGAGTGATCTGTAAACATCTTAAAGTGTTTTCCCAATAGGTAATTTTTGAACTTATGTAATGCATAAACCATAGCTAGGCCTTCTCTTTTTGTCGTGTTATAATTATGTTCTGAGTCTGATAATTTTCTTCTTGCGAACGCTATCGGGTGATCCAAGTCTCCCACGCCTGGTTATGCTAGGATAGCTCCAAGTGTTATCGTTGAGGCATCTACATGTACATGGAATGTCTTTTCCTAGTCTGGGAAGACTAATATTGGTGCAGTGACCATCTTTTCCTTGAGGGTATCTAGACCGTGTTGACACTCGTCATTCCATTGATACTTTGTATCCTTTCTTAACAATTTTTCCATTGGTGTTGTGATCTGCGCATAACCTTTGATGAATTTCCTGTAGTATCTTGTGTGTCCTAATGTTGCTCGTAGCTGGTGGACTATTTTTGGTGCTGGTAAGCTAACAATGACTACGATTTTTGTCGGATCCACTAGCAAGCCTTGTTTGAATACTATGTGTCCCAATAGTATCCCAAACAGTGTTCCAAATATGCATTTCTTGATATTCAGTGATATCTGACACTGTATGCATTGTTCTAGCATCAGTCGTAAAACTTCCACATAGTTTTTAAATAGACTATAAATTGTCCAATCATCCAGGTATACTTAGAGAAATTGGTGGATGAATTCCGTAAATGTTGCGATGACCACTCTAGAGAATATCGTAGGTGCATTCTTCCTTCCGAACGACATGACTGTGTACTGATAAGATCCCCATTTCGTCGCAAACGTGGTCTTGTGTCTATCCTCCTATGTTATTTTAATATGATGGTAACCTGAGAATCCATCAGTGAATGAGTAAGCTTCGTGGCCCCCCACATTCTCTAGTACTTCATCCATGAACGGTGTAGGGAATGGGTCATGTAGGCATGCATCATTCAAATTCCTCAAGTCGACGCATATCCTGATCCCCCTTTCATGTTTCTTGCCATGTACTACCATCGGTCTTATCCATTCTGATTCCTCGACTGGTTTGACGATGTCGGCCTTGAGCATCCTGTCGATTTCCTCTTTAACTTTCTATTTATATATGGGATTCAGTCTGTAGGGTCATTGTTTAATAGGTCTTGTGTTGGATATGAGTGGTATCTTCATTTATCCTAATTCTCCAGCTATACCCTTCATCTCTGTAAAGGTTGTGGGAAAAAGGTTGTTATATTCACGCAATAATTTCGTGATGCTTTCTACTATTTGCTCATCCTAGTAATCTTCAATGCTGGCCATTTTGGGCTGCTCGACGGTCCCGATGTTAACCTTCTTTATCTTGATTGGTGCAGAAATGACTTCTGATTCTATGGGTGGTCCTTCCACATCTCTTTTGCCTTCCACTTCTTCAATCTGAATATTGTGCGGATCATCTTCGTATGTTGCTTCCTTCTGTACATGGTAACATGTCAGTAGTTCCTTGATTGTCTACTTATTTCGTTGTTGTTCTTCTGTGATAATTTCTATATCTAGTGCCTTTGATCCGTTTAAGTGTCGCATCTATGTTGGGGTTCTCATGATTGAATATGAAAGTGACTGTAATTTTCTGTTGGAGTGTCGCCCATGTCTTGGTTACTTTGCGCAATTCCTGGTCTGTATACCAGTTCGCTAGAATGCCCTCTAATGTATGAATGAAGTGATGAAGCCATTCCTCTGGTGGTGTCATTTTCCACAGTGTTTTACATGCCTCCAAGTGTTCCGCTGGTGTTCCTAGTCCTTCATATTTTTGTTGTTTGTTACATGTTTGTTCTGCGCCAAACCGTATGCGCAGTAATCGCTTACATTGATACCAGTCTGTGATGGTATCCTTGTGTGCACCCCACCATCTTGCGGGTGTGGCCTTTAGTGCTAAATCTAGTGCTAGTAATCTCTGGTTTTTCAATACTTCATCTTCATATTGTCTCAAGAAGGTTTCCAAATCATTTAGTCCATGGAAACTAGGTGGTTCTCTGATTTCTATGCCTACCCACCTTACTGTGCGGTCTGTTCTTGCACATCTTCTCGTGGATACTTTGTGTAGTCTCTGTTGCCAGTTTTCTGACTCGGTGTCTGAGTCTGTTGTGCATGAAGTAATGCTCCTCCAACTGAGTACCATTCGCTTTACGTAATCCTCATCGCACGCAGTTGTTCTATACAACTGGTCGATCTCTTCTAAGTCCAGACAAGTGGGTTCTACGAACCTCTCTCCTTTTGATGGGTCTAGTGGTGCTATGACCCTGTAGTCTCCTGACTCAAATGTAATTTTTCTAGTTTTCAAGTTAATTATGGCCTGATTGTCAAACGCCTAGTCCAGACCAAGTAGCATTGGGTAAGGTGTTGTCTCATATTCTATTTCGATGACTTCAAAGTCTACCTTAGTGCACACTCCATCCAGATCTACTATCACTCCTTTCAGTCTACCTATTGATAGGACTCTATGTTGATTTGCTAGCTTTAATTGAATGGTTGAGTATCCCAATGTTGGTTCCCCCATGCATTGCTAGGTGTTCTTTGGTAGTACGTTCACTTCGGATCCTAGATCTAATATAATATCCCCCATATTGAAATCCCCAATGTTAGCATTTAGTCTAAATTCCCTACTTGTTCTTCTTCTTGTGTGTAGGTGGTTGACAGTTTTCAGTTCTGGCTTCTGTTCCGTCTCGTTGCTACATTTCTCTAGGAGGTTTTGTAATATTTTCACAGATGAGGGATCACTTAACATTTTGACGCATGATTGCAAAAAGTATTTGATAGTACTTACTTGTCCCTTGGGTTGCATTCTGTTGGTATGGTCCAGTGATGGAGGCATCTCATATTCCATAGCTTCCTTGCTTCATTTTATAGTCGACACTGCGTCCTCCTTCTGAAATTCTTGTCGAGCTTCTATAAAGATCCCCTTTTCCTTGTGTTCGTCACTGTTTCTTGGGGTCAGTCTTCTTCTTTACCCATTGGTTTTGTGATGGTTCCTGTCGAATTGTGTCATTTCGAGTTTTCGTTCCTCCTCGAGTGACTATGTTGATGTTTCATCCGTCATCCCTTTCTTCGGTTGAAATCCACTGAACATTCTGATTGTTTGGGTTCCTTTTTTCCTGAATATTTATGAGTAATGTTGTACATTCCTCTGTATCGTGGTCCGATGCGCAACAATACATACAAGTCGCTGGTGGCAGTGGACATTCCCGTGCATAATGTCCTAGTTGTTGGAAATTGTGGCATGTGACGGGTCCTCTATCGCATCTGAAACCTCCTCTGGCTCGTCTTGCTCCTCTATATCCTACGCGATCACCTCACGGTGCATTATACTGTGGTGCCTGATTATATTGCGCGGTATTGTATTAGGGTTGTGTCGAGTTGTATTGCAGTTGCACGTTATTGTAGGGTTGTTGTGCAGTATTATACTGCAACTGTGCAGTGTTGTATGGGGTTGGGGCTTGATTGAACTGTGGCATTGCTTGCCCAATCATCATTTCAGCCTGTACCTTGTATGCGTCTGACATTCTTTCCCGCATTAGCTCCATATTTCTACAATTGTTGTTGTCCTTTCCCACTAATTTACAAAAGGTGCAATATGAATTCTTTGGGACTGTCTGGTATTTTTGCATCATCATGCAGTGATAAGGGCCGTGACCCAATTTCTTGCATTTTCTGCACCATAATCCTCCCTATGGTAGAGGGTTTGGCATACCTATCACCATATACTGTGTGAATGTTGAGCATTCGTTCTTATGGTGTCCTTCTGTCCAGTAAATATATTGTAGTATTTGATTGGTAAATTGTAGAAAAAGTTTATAATTTATTTTTTTACAAAATATCATAAATATAATATCTTAATATTAATCATAATTATCATCATCATCATAATATCTTAATCATCATCATTAATATGGATATTATATATATATATATATATATATATATATATATATATATAATTTAATTTAATTTATATTTTTTTTAAATAATATTTTAATATATTTAATGAAAATTAAAAATATTTTTAAATATTAATTTTAAACATGAAATTATAATTTAATAATGGTTAGGTTAGAATTATTTTAAATAGGGATTTGATCCAATTTCTTAAGGTATAATTTGTCTTTTTATTATTTATTTATATGTTAAGTTTTACCTAATGTGTGTAATTGTTTTTAATTACACTCGCTACTTTATTTATTTTTTAAATGTAATGTTATGTAACACATAACATAATACCTCAACATCCATAACATAATACTTCAACATCTCCCTCACTGGTTATAGAGTACTCTCTGTGTAACAAAAAAAAAGTAAAATTTAAAAGATGGTCATCATTTCTTTATTCCAGAAAAGGATTCTTTTGGTTGCTTATGTTTTCTCTATTATTCCCCCATCCCACCCAAATGTTTTCCCTATTATTTCTTACCCCACCCGACCGCACCCTCATAGAGATAATGAGGTTTCCTAATGCAGTGTAGCAATCATAATGTGTGTGGTTTCTGCCGAACATGCAGTACAGTAAGTGGAAATTTTCAAAGTTGTAATATTGGATGTTTATTCCAGTCCTCTTTTGCTAACCATTGTCGAGCTTCTGTGGAAGGAAAATGATATGTGTAATTTTTCTATGTAACTGTTCTCGACGCATCATAATATGTCGTCGAATTACCAAGAAGTACCATATGTTCTCGACGCATTATACTATGTCGTCGAATTGTTTTCAATACTTTAAACCATATCATGACAGAATTAAAGAGAGCAGCTATAACATGAAAATTACACACAATAATATTGTATTACTCTCATAAACACAACACAGTACACATATATATAGTTGGATTCAGATTCAACTGATTCCACTCATAGAGGGAGAGGTTGAGAGAATATCTCAACAACCTCCTATAAATCTTCAACCAACCCCTAAATTAATCATTAATTCTAACACCCTCCCTTAATGATTACATTACAAATAAATCACATATTACAATTCTCAAATCACAACATAGATCTCTGTC
The DNA here is from genome assembly GCA_009831015.1 of Picea engelmannii. NCBI lineage: Eukaryota > Viridiplantae > Streptophyta > Pinopsida > Pinales > Pinaceae > Picea > Picea engelmannii. The sequence continues at coordinate 443,415 of ML777527.1, read as the reverse complement.
TGATCTGGTCTTGATCAGCTCCTACACCCACTCCGATGCCTCTAGACTGCACTCTTTCTCTTCCTCTTCTTCGAGCTTACCATTCAACTCGTTTAAAGCATAAACGCTTCAGACCATCTTTGACGTTCTTCTAGAACTGACGCTTCTTGACCTCCCGAAGGACAATCTTGATACTGAACCATCCTATGGATACACTTCCATCTGCGAATATTTTGCTTTCGGCTATCCGCAGTTATCTAGGAGAATGATCTAGATACTAAATGTATTTAGCAGTCAACTTCACAACTTGACCATTTTACACACACTCACAAACACAATGATAACTCGTAACTGATTATCTTGGAGCACCGAAGTACAACAAGAATCTCCAGCTTTGAATAGACTTGTAGTCATATTTAAACCAGTCATGTATTCCTATAGCACCGAAGTGCACCAAGAACCACTAGCGTTAAAAGATGCTACTCTATTCCCTAATTGGTTCTTCATAATCATATAAGTTTTCAAATCACAAACTGGACCAAATAAAAAACAATGAATACTACACACAGATCCAAGAACATTATAGACATCTTTTACTCTAAGATTCAAATTTGTAAATATGACCATACGGCCCTGCCATGAGACTATCTGTGATGCTCGACAACTTCAACCAGGCATGCAGGCAATGAGCAGTCTTCTTCGATCTCAACACAAAACGCTTCCACCAGTCTATAGTTTACACATCCACAGTCTATGGACCTCTGCGATCTGAGTATGGACCTCTGGATGGATCTCATACGCAACTTCTTCTCCCAGATCGCATGCTTCTCTTTGACGGTGACTTCTCCATGTTTCTAATTTGAGAAACTCTGTGAGAATCAAACGCATTGAAGGAGTTAATGCGGCTGACGACTCCTCCTTTCCACGATATCTCCGGCTCCTCCTCATGCCCAGCTCTCAAAATGAATCTGTGTACTGTGTCTTCCACAGTGGTCGAATGTAATATTCCGACGACAGCTTCAACGTGATTCCTCGTCCCTTTGACTTTAATCAACAACAACGCATTCAGTTTGGGAGATCTTCATAGGAAACGATAGTAGCAGCAAGGCAATGCTTTTACAGAACTCTATGCTGGACCCCGTTCAGTTGCACGCAGACTCTGGCTTACATCCCACGCAAGGCTCCATTTCGGCAATTCAGACAACCATTTCACTTCTGTGCCTTCAACAACAACCGGCTCCACGATTTACCTCATGCTACAGCGTGGTTCCTCTGTTATTTATGGGTGGCCACTAAATCTCTCGTTACCGGTGCTTTCCTTTCACGTTCAGGCAGTAATCAATAGCAGTGGGTAGCAAACACTTAAACTCAGAAAATTAACTCGCACACAAGACAAATACACAGGCAGAAAATTCACACCAATCTACTCTTACAGTTAGGGAATACTACCTCTCATTCTCTCATATTCCTGGGCACTTCCATGAGGGATTAAGCCCAGCTAGGCTCTGATACCATGAAAGAATTAAAGAGAGCAGCTATAACACGAAAATTACACACAATAATATTGTATTACTCTCATAAACACAACACAGTACACATATATATATAGTTGGATTCAGATTCAACTGATTCCACTCATAGAGAGAGAGGTTGAGAGAATATCTCAACAACCTCCTATAAATCTTCAACCAACCCCTAAATTAATCATTAATTCTAACATATCATTTGTTTGCAATACCTAAAACCATATCATTTGTTTGTAATGTTCTCGACGCATTATACTTGTTTGTAATGTGAGGTTTATTCCAAACATGCACCAGCTACAATACAAGGGAATTTGGCACGCATTTCTCGCTTCCATTTTATAAGTAGTAATATTAGATGCTCACGGAAACTTTATTATCGAATGATGTGTAACTTCTCTCTATAACTGGTCGCGGCACAATGTATTACTATGTAAATGTTTGCAGGCACACTATATACTCATTGCAGATCGAGTGGAATATTAAATGTTTGCGGGCACACTATAGACTGCGTGTAGATCGAGTGAAAAATTAAAGTTTTGTTGATCACAAGTCGGGTAAACTTCTCCTTCCGATTGTATTTTGAAATGGGTTTATTCAACAATTGTCAATGGTTGATTATAAGGTTGTTGTGCTGCTTGAGATGGTTTTCCACTTTTGCCTTAGCACAACTTGAATTGGGTGAAGGTCTAACCGCCGGATATGTAAATTTTCCTGCTCTTGGAGTTATTTTCATAGGTAATTTAGCGGTCCTTATTACAAGCTTAATAAGAGGAAGGCTGAATGCAGAGATTGGTGCGAGGGATGCCCTCGACATTCTTCTATCAAGTTCCAAACTGGACAACATAAATGGGATTAAATATGGAAATGGACTGACCACGTGTACAGAATAAGACGCTACACAGACTGCTTCTACAGAAGGAGGTCTTCATACGGAAACACAGATTGCCTCAACAGAACAAGGACTTCATACAGAATAAGAAGCTACACTGACAACTTCTACAGAAGAAGCTCTTCAGACTCTACAGGAGGAGGATGTCTAGAGGACTTCAGACTGCTTCCAATGAAAAAAAAGTGTCTAAAGACTACTTATGTTGTAATGCTGTCATACTGCATACTCAATTCGTCCATCACGGATTTCATGAAATCCAATGCCCCTATGGTGGACTCCATCCTACTACAATCTCTTCCTTTCAGAGATGCAAAAAATGATGCATGTGTGAATGCACGCAACATCCTTCAGGTAGTACACCAAATGGCTTTTCGTTTGTCCTTGTTCTTATTCTGGTTCAGCTGAAATATTAAGTTCTTGAGATCCTCCTTCAGCTCTTCGATAGTTGGGTCCATCTGCTGGTACTGGTTCTCTTCCAATTATAAGGTTGTCTGTAGAGCCTTTGCTTGCGTCTGAAACTTCTGTTGTCGTAAGGGGTATTTTAAGTGTGGGAGTAGTGAGTTGACAAACAGGTGCCGATGTTTCATATTGGTCATAAGGTATTTTAACTTTCCTTTTAATCACTTGAATCTTTGATCAATCTCCCATACAGATTCTCCTAGTTTCTGTTTTATTTCAATCATATCGTTCATGTACTGATCCTTTGAGCTCGGCTTCTGGAACTCATTTATCAATAATTTCTTAATGTCGGCCAGTGTCCTTGTCGTCCTGGGAACATTGTTCATGTCTAGACACGTGTACCAGTCTAGTGTGTTGTCTCTTAGCGTGATCACTAGTTGCGTGAGTTTGGTATCTTCATCGCTGATCTTCTTTGCTTCCTAGATCTTTGTGCAAATGAACAAATGTTTCTCAGGGTCTTCTGCTGCTTCTCTGCGAAACTCTGGTAACCTGATAGTAGGATCATGTCCTGCCATTCTGAATACTGAATTACTCCCTCCTCCGTGCGGTGTAGATACTTGACTAAGGTTGCCTGAATTGACTCCTCCAATTGTTGCTTCTTGTGTATATGTACTTCTTGTTGTCGAACTTCCTCCCAACTTCGGCTGTCTAAACGGTGGTGTTCTCTTTGGTGTATTGGTCGCACATGGGTTTATGGGTTCCACACTGACATTAATATGGAAATGATGGTTGTCTTCTCCTCCCGTTCGTGGGCCTCTTGTTTTCCTCTCATAAGTGGCGTGTAGGATTTCTTCAATCTGCCCCACAGCCCGGAGATCCTCTACCTCTTCCTCATCGCTCTCCAAGCCCTCCCTCGTGGCTATGGCTCTCTTCTTGGTATTCACCTTATATTGGTAGGGTACTCCGCTATGCGTCATTCATGATGACGCCAAGATCCACTTAAGTTGGTCGTCATCCATCAAGATCAGGTCCAAGGGTTCCTCCTCCTTCTTTTCTTTATCCTGCCCTCCTTCCATTCCTCCTATCTTTGTTAGTGCTTCCCCCCTTCCCCCATGCACGTAGGGAAGTCTAGCTGTCTGATTCCATTTTCATTACACCTTTGTTATATAGAAGTATCATGATAGAAGTATACAGTGATTGAATGTACCTTCCTCTAGGTCCTCGTAGAAACTCTTGCTTGGTTGTGCTGTATGACTTCGCTGTGTCTACTAAAAACTCTGTGATGAAGCCTGCCACAATACTGTCAATCCAAAAGTCTACTGCGCGGGTGAATTTGTTGTTCACCTACTGTACCTGCTCAATCTATACTAGGGTCTAATCTAGCTGTTGAATCTGGTTCGTTGCATGGTTATCCTTCAACCTTAGGATCCACTCCTGTAGTAGATGTGGAAAATCACAGAAAAAGACTTCATGTAAATCAGTAAATACGTATTTATCCAAGTATTATGTGGTGTGATTCTAGGGTTTCTATTGTCTTTTTGTGAAAACTCTAGTTCTTTAGTTCTCAACCAGCCCTTGATTTCCGCTTTCATGGGGTTCCAAGGTCTCAACATTCCCTTATAATGGCTCATTGTTCTTCTGTTTCACTCTTTTGGTTCTCGTTCACTCTATCTCATATACTTAGTCCTTTCTTGTTCCTCTTAACATGACAACAGAACCATTTGTTTGACAGTTTTCCCTTCTCTATCAGTCTATCTGAGTTATTGACCCAGGGTTCATGTCATTCAAGTTTCCAACAAAGTCTCTAAAACTATTGACCCTCCTCATAAACCAGAAGGCAACGCAGTACACAGGATGCACTGCGCAGTCTCACCCGAGATAGCATTAAATGGGTGGCTGTAAGACTCAAGTGTTTACAACCTAGGATTGAGTATGAGATAGGGATTCATGAATCAAATCCATGTACCATGAGCTGTTCATGTAATCTACTTATTCCTCAGGGTTGCATACGCATATTTCACAGTTTCTTTCCCAAACAACATAAACAGATTTCATAACAATGTATTAACTTGTTCATCAAGCCTAACCATTAATCACTGAAATAAATAAATATATGCATGCATGCATTCATCACATTACATTAATCCTTGATCTTATGCTGCACGGATCTCCTGGGAAACAAAATCATAGGCACGTAAGTTTAGAGCTAGACCAACTACTCCAATGGCACTCATCCATGAACCGGTCACTAGCACAAATAACATGATGAAATGTAACCAACGTTTATTAGAAAAAGCAACCCCAAAAATCTGGGACCAGAAGCGATTAGCAGTGACCATGGAATAAGTCTCTTCATCTTGAGTTAGGTTAAAAGCACAGAACGTATTTGCACCATCACCATCTTCAAATAAATTATTTTCCATGGTAGTACCATGAATAGCACATAGAAGGGCAGCACCCAATACTCCGGCAACTCCCATCATATGAAATGGATTCAAGGTCCAATTATGAAAACCTTGAAAGAAGAGGATAAACCGGAAAATAGCCGCTACACCAAAACTAGGTGCGAAAAACCAACCGGACTGGCCCAATGGATAGATCAAAAATACAAGAACAAAGACAGCAATTGGAGCAGAGAATGCAATTACATTATAAGGTCACAATTGTATAGATCAAGCAAGTTCAAATTGACGTAACATGAAACCTATTAGACCGAAAGCACCATGAAGAGCAACGAAGGTCCATAGACCACCTAATTGACACCAACGAGTAAAATCTCCTTGTTCTTCGGGACCCCATAATAGCAGCAGAGAATGTGCTAAACTATTAGTAGGAGTAGAAACTGCGGCAATTAGGAAATTACAATCTTCCAGATAGGAACTGGCCAATCCGTGAGTATACCATGAAGTCACAAAGGTTGTACCCATGAACCATCCACCTAAGGAAAAATAGGCACAAGGAAAGAGCAATAGACTAGACCAACCCACAAAAACGAAACGGTCTCTGCGTATCCAGTCATCAACAGTATCGAATAAAGTTTTTTCTTCTTTAGAAGACTTTCCAAGGGCTACAGTCATAGCGATCCTCCTATTTCACTATTTCGACCATTTCCGAGCACCCTATATGATCAAAAAGTATATGATGAATTGGGGAC
>ML777527.1:380382-412174 GCA_009831015.1 Picea engelmannii | reverse complement strand
TATTAATGTATTAATTAATTAATACATTAATATAACACATTTATGTATTATATTAATAAGTTATTATTATATATTATATTAATGTAATAATTAAATAATACATTAATCATATATTAATGGTAGTTTCCAAAGTATGTCGGCCATTAACTAGCAACAACCACTTTATAAAAGTGGTTGATTATATCGGCATCATTTTCTACCTTTTAAAATTAATGAAGCCGATCGACGTATATCAACCACTTTTATAAAATGGTTGTTGCTAGTTAATACTTCAGTCAATCTTGGTACTATGAAGGAGGAAATATTGTACTCTACAGTTCCCTCTTCACCTCCTCTACCTCCAGCTAAGTAGCCTTCCAGAACTTCCGAAGCCAGGACTCTAACTCCTCTGCCTTCTGTATCTTTAGATAGACCTCAGAGATCTTAGCAGTAGCTTTGTCCAATCATCACGGCTGGCGTTATTCATTGGAATGCAGATGAAATTATGGTCTTTTGCATTGATATACCAGGTAGGTATATCATCAAGAATTTTAGATACCACCTTCGGCTCGCTCACTCTCAATCTGTGCCCTTCATCAACCTGCTCCAAGGGAAACAGACCCTCCACACGCAACAGACTGTCCCCGTTGCAGCCATGGCGGCCATTTGTGAGGCAGGTGAGACATGGGAGTAGGCAGAGGGAATTAGAGAGTTGTTTCAATGTCCCAGGCATCCGAAGAGCAAGCATGATGGTTAGCTCTTCCACTGTCTAGAAGACGATGCAGTTGCAGGAATTGCATCCACACGTCTCTACAGTGACTTCTAGAGGGACTACCTCACGATCATTTATTGCATCTTGTAATGGACGAAATCGTAGTAGGATGGAGTCCACAATAGGGGCATTGGATTTCATGAACTCCCTGATGGAAAAATTGGGTTTGCCTGTACACTTCCATTATTTTCATTAGAAACGGTCTGTAGACGACCTTCTCCCTCTGTAGAAGCAGTCTTTAGACGACCTTCTTCCGCAGCAGTCTGAAGATCTTCTTCTCCTCTAAAACAAGGTATGTTGATGGCCATTCGATGTCGAAGCTGTCTGAAGAACTCGCCCATCTTCTGTGGAAGTTGTCGAAGCTGTCTGAAGTACTCGTCCATCTCTTGGAGACGAACTATTTCTGTAGAAGCAGTATGTCGATATTTTCTACATGTGGTCAGTCCATCTCCATCTTTAATCCCATTTATGGGCTTCAGTTTGGGACTTGCTAGAATGTCTAGGACATCCCAGGCACCTATCTCCAGATCCAACCTTCCTCTTATCATGCTTGTAACTAAAACTGCTAAATTACCCAGGCATGTAATTCCAACAACATGAATATTAACAAATCCGGTTACACCTTCACTTAATTCAAGTTGTGCTAATGCAACACTTGATAACCATGACAACCAGCAAGCCAACTTGATAATCAACAATTGCAGATTCTGGACTAAACCCATTTCAAAATCTAATCGAAAGGGAAAATTTACCGGACTTGCGATCAACAAAACTTAAATCTTCCACTCAATCTATGCTCAGTCTATGTTGTGCCTGCAGACATTTATATAGAAAAAACACATCATTTGGCTTCCACACCATGCTATCCATGAAGTTTCGCTTTATCATCAAACTTAGAATACGTCAATTTCAATGATGGAGTGGACAAATGCATAGCAATTTCGTCGTGTAGGTGTTGGAATTTCAAATTTACCTTAACTTGGAAATTTGTTTGATTACGGTCGTTTGTTTTTTGTGGGTTCATTTTAAGTTTTAAGCATATTTATTGATTGTTTTTTATGTAAGGTATAAAAATGTGTAACAAAAACTTTTTAATGAAAAAAATACAAAAATAAGATATATCTGTTAAAATGAAAGAGAAATGGCATTTTTAATATTTTGAGGTCTTTTGGGGGTGAGTAGTTTTTGGTTTTATTTTTTAATCTTTTTTTGCAGGGTGCGCGCTCGATTACATCTCTGCCTTTTTTTTGTTCTGTTGGGTCAGTGAATATGTTTTCTTAGAGCTTGGTATATGGACTAGAACTAAGTTGAGCATGATTTGTATACTTTGTCAAGAGAACATATTATATATTAATTTAATGAGCAATTTTATGTTGGAAAAGTTGTACATCATATACTATTGGTTGGCAAGGGTGTCGTATAAAAGTTTTAGGCTTTGGTTCTTTTATAGAGATATTGTTATTTAATTTTGTTATAAATCTGATGAAAAATTGTTAGATCTGCATATTAGATATTAGACTAATTAAGTTTATATTTATATAATCTCATTGTATGAGGGGTTTGGGTTTATATAATACAAAAAAGAGAAGGTGACAAAGGAAATCCTTGTTGAACCCTTATATCACAATTATTTCTTCCCACCAACCCTCGTTGCTTCTAAATTTTGCAATGACTCTCTCATTTAACTTTATCACTACAACTCTGGACTCAAAGAGAACCCCGATCTCTTCTAGTCTCTTCCAAAAGGTATTTTGAGGAACTATATCTAAAGCTTTTCCGAAGTCAACAAAGCAACATACGAGATTACCTTCATTATTTTGACACTCTTCAACTATGATCTTAAGAGTAATTAAATGATCTAAAGTCTAGTGATAAATTTGGAAACCAACATGTCCTTTAGCTTTCTTATCATGGTGTCTAGCCACAAGCTAATCTTCTTTTCTAAAATTATACGATAAAACTTAGTCATAAGAGGACTAATCGTGACCAGCCCTATAATTTCAGGGGTTATTTTTGTTGCCACTTTTCAAAAAAGGGACAATAAAGATAATCAACAATTCATATATGAAAAACACACAGTAAACTAAATGTGCAATGAAGAACATAAATTAGATAGCGCGGAGCAGAGAAAATAGAATATACACGAAAATGAAGAAGAAGAATTAGAACATAAAAGAGAGGAGCACCTTCTTTAACCAATGAAACTTTTTCCTTCTTCTTATTAGTTGATTACAATAGTAGTTGCAACAACTAACTAAATGCTTACAACAGTAATTGCTAAAATCTCATTAAATGCTTGCAGCGGAAAGTGTTGAAGCGAGCTACTGTCTACAATAGAAATATCTGAAACTAACTACAACACTAACTATAATACTAATTAAGGAGTGACCCCTCCTCTTGAGTGGCCAAGGAATGGGGCGCACTTCCTGGTGGCCCAATTCCTCTCTGTTTACTGGGGGGGCAATTCCTCTCTGTTTACATCCAGAAGTGTCCTACTTCCGCGATCAAATGAGGGAAATTGTGTTGCAAATGATGTTGGTGTTTGAATTGATACTAATCCAAGAAGAGCCATACATGATATCCTAACTGAAAGAACAATGGTGTGCACTTCTTATCATGCCTTTGTTTCGCACGGTATTGGGATGCTCGTAAGGCAACAATGTTATTTCAAATTTATATAAAATAAATTATCGAACATGGATGAATTTCCTTTTTTAAATCACATTTTTTCAATTGAATTTTGAAATGGTTCTATTATTATATGATTTCAATAACATTTATTTGCAAAAAGTCATAAAAGGTCATAAAATTGTGTATTTCCACCGTCTGTTATGCTATCACACCCATGCCTCACACTTGGCTAACAAGTCTGGACAATCTTCAGTAGCATGACTGATGTTCCTATAGTGGCTTCATTTGGTGGAAAGGAAGCTTCTCTCTTTCCACCAGAAATTATGAAGCGCGGATTCAAGAAACGACCACCCCCTGGCTTACCTTCCTAGCTCCCTCCATCTATCTCTATCTTTACCTTCTCATAACCCACGCTATCACCCTGAATCCATTGACCAATCTCTTTGGTCTTCATAAAAAATGGACAAACTAAAAAAAGAGAGTTTTTCCCCCTAAGTTAAGTAACCTATTTACCACCTACTACCTCTCACGTCGTTGTCGCATCACAGCAGATTACTCATGATATTTCTTCCTCATGTACCATGTGAATTGATATCTGAAATGCCAAACTCCGCTAAACACATACGGCCCTCTTTGTCCGTTGAGGTTAACCTCCAAAAGCTATAGTTTACTCACTTTTCCAACTTAGTCTATGGTAAAGGGGAGGAGGGCAGCCTTCTCTTTGGATAATATTGAAAATTTATAAATAGACTCAAAAATTTTAGATACCACCTTTGGCTCACTCACTCTCAATCTGTGCCCTTCATCAGCCTGCTCCAAGGGCAACGGACCCTCCACACGCAACAGGTTGTCCCCGTTGGAACCATGGTAGCCATTTGTGAGGCAGGTGAGACATGGGAGTAGGCAGAGGGAATTAGAGAGTTGTTTCAATGGCATATTGCAACCCACGAAGGAACATTGTTTGAAGAAAGTACATGTTCCAAGATCATTAATTTTTACTTTACCTCAATTCATAGTTATATACATATGCGGAGAGCTTCAACTTCACTTTTATCTCATAGTTCACTAATTCTAGGACGTCCTAGTTATGAGAATCAATGACTTGCTCTCATGGCCATAACCTGCATACTATGAAGTTATGAACATGATTGGGTACTATCAAAAATATTGTCTAAAAGAGCAATCAAACTGAGTGTGTAGAGCATGCATATGGCTCATTATCACTGCAAACAAGTGGTAAGCATGCAACATAGTGCCATTGCAAAAGGTAGAATTCCTAACTAGTGAGTTGGTGATGGTTTGTATCTTCGACAACTTAGAGAATGGCTTTATGAAAACTTGTTCCTTTCCACTTAAAAGAATGGAATATTTATTAAAAATAATAGATGGTCAATAAGCTAAAACTAAGGAATTGTTCTATATTATAAGTGTATATTATTAGTGAGAAGGTAGCTAAAGATAGTGAGGTCTTATTGGGATATATTTTCACTAAAAAATTTAACCTTTTAGATATTAAAGGAAGAATTTTATAGGCTAGCTAAAGATGATAGCTTTATTTAGATATCTTTTGGATTAAAAAGTTTAACCTTTTATATTATTAGCTAGAGGCTAGTGAAAGATGATGAGGTCATATTTGAATATCTTTTCACTAAAAAGTTTAAGGAAGAATTTTATAGACTAGCTAAATATGATGCGGCCTTATTGAATATTATTTGATTAAAAAAATTAATCTTTTAAAAATTAAAGGAAGAGTTTTCTAATTGTTTCACTAAATAATTTGCAAAAATATGTATTTTAGATTTTATTTCTTATTTTGATCTTAACAACCTTGGTAGAACAACAATAGGTTTGCATATACATTGTATTTGTATCTTTCTATCAAACAACTTCAAAGTAACCATGACAAGTTTAACGGAAAAGGTTAAGAATTTACTAGCTACACAAGTTTAATAGAAGAAGTTAAGAATTTACTAGCTACAATGGATGCACATCACCTAAAACATAAACAATAATAAGATAAAGTTCAAATTCTTTGTGACAAAAACGGTTGATGACCTAAAACATAAACAATAAGATAAAGTTAAAATTCTTTGTGATAGAAACGGTTGATGGTTAAGTCATATAATTTTTTCCCTCTAGCTTAAATATAGTAGAACATTTCTTCTTCCTCTCTGCCACATAAATATGATATTTAGCAAATTTTTAACCATGTCACATATGATAAAGCTTGATATATTTTTCAAGGTTTACATTATCTAATAAACTTATATTTACTTTTTTCAATCTTTATAAGCTTAGCTTGATACAAGTTTTTTTCAAGATTTAGATTATCTAATAAACTCATATTTACTTTTTTCAAGTTTTACTATCAATTTTTTTTATAAAAAAACCTTTTTATTTCACATATTTTTTTTCAATTTAAATAAATACAAACATTTCAACATATAACAATATCAAATAGAATCTTTACCATGAAATCCATCCTTGAATTCAACTTGGGATTCAAATAGAAATCCAAAAAACTTAATTTAAAATAACAATAATAATAAAATACCCAAAACCCTAAATTTTTAAGTGTAAAAATCTTTATCCATTAACAAAATCAGTTATTTCTGACTTGGCATGGTAATATTGTTAGTTTCAATCAAGAATGGCTACAATATAATTTTGAGTTGCTAAATTATCATTTTTTCATAAAATTTATAAAAAGTTTGCATATTGTATCAAAGATATGTTTACTAATTCCAAATGTGAAATTATATATGATCGCTATGGTTTATGGAACATTATATGTTGCTAGATTAAATCACATTTATTATATAGACATGTTTATTGGTCTCTGTGGAAGACTAGGGATTATAGCAATGAGTATGAATGATCGGAAGGGATGACACGAGCATGAGTTGAAGGGATGACATGAGCATGAGTTTAGAGTGTCTTTTGTATGCTTGTTTTAAATAAAAGATCTACTTTTATTTAAGTCAGAGATTATATTAACAACCATTCTAATATATGTGATTATTAGATTTCAACAAGATTATCACACGGAATTTAGTTACAAAATATGTTAGTCGACCAAAAATTTTCATTGTTTTTCATAGTTTAACATTACAAAGCAAATTATAATATTATTTTCAAATATTTAAATTAATTTATGTCTTTTATGATTGGTTGATAATTTGAAGGTCTTATTACATAGGAGACGGTGGTTTTATTGGAATCTCTAACTTTATTTACTATGAATCTTCTATCTAGATCAAAATAACCTTAATGCAATAAGCGATAATGACTAAGGCCTTATTGGGATTGTCTTTATTTAATATGATAAACCAGATGAATAGCCTTAATGAAGCATCATTTCTAATATTAGTATTGTGAAAATTTATGTATCATATTGTTTTTATTTATTTTTATGTTTAATTATATTTAATATTTTCATATTTAATTATATTTGATATTTTCATATTAATTATAATTAATATTTAACTAATTCATAATTTTAAAAATGATGATTATGGGTTTACTTTGAAAATATGCATATCAATTAAAAATAAAATATGGATTTGCCAATAATACATGTAAAAAAATAAAAAATATGAGTCTATGTCGTGGAAGAATCAATATTATTAGTCCTTTCCTCTGGTATGGACTATAGCAATCCATAATGTAGTTGACTACATATTAATCTTATGGTTGACCATAAATTTTTGTGATTTTCCTTAAATTTAACTCTATGTTGTTAAATTTGTGTATTTGTTTTAAATATTTAAAACAATTTTATGTTTTATGATTGATCACCTAATTGAACCTCTTATTCTAGAGGTGGTGGCACCTTTTAATACCCTATTTAATTTACTATTAGATGGTTTGGAATGGATGACATGGGCATGCGTTTAGATTGTCCTTTGTATGCTTGTTTTAAATAAAAGTTCTACTTTTATTTAAGTGGTATTATATTAACAACCATTTTAATATATGTGATTATTAGATTTCAACAAGATTTACACAGAATTTAGCAATTAGTCAATGATACTCGTCATTGATAAGACCTTAACATAAGATCAGTGGCGGTTATTATAAACCTTATCATGCAATATAATTGTTGACAAACAATCTCCAAAAATAAATGTATATGCCCATCTAATCAAATAGATGAAATCTTATGTTAATTGACGTAAATAAATCTCATAATTGTATATTCCATCAAATTAAATGGACTAGATTTTAACTTAAAGCCTTTGGTGGTTATTTAACTACAAGTTTACATATCAAAAGAATTATGAGATATTCACATTTAATACAAAGATATGTTAATATCCACTAAAATTAACCTCTACAATTTACTTATCAATATCAAGAAGCATTCAATGATATTTCAAAAACCAATACAATTAATGTTGGTGTTTTTTTAATGTTTTTTCCACCCTATTTGTAGATCCAAAGAATAGTGGTATATTTCACAACTTCTCAACTTATTGACAACATTAGCCATTGTTTTACCGAAACTTAAGGTGAATATAGTTATCCATGAGAATTATATAATAATTAAAGCCCATACTAATGATGAATTTCTTTTTCAAACATTGTGTAGTTATATTAAAGGTATATGGATCATTGCTATTGCTCATTTGCATAGACTAAGCTGCCATACAACACTTGTTACAGTAACACTAGTTATTACATAGAACACTTGTTACAGTAACACTAGTTATTATAGTACACTCATTGCATTTACAATAGCACAAAATATTCTATTGCACCTATTGCATTTATTGTTTATGTGATAGTGTTAAAGTTTTTAAGTCAAGAATTAAAAAAAAAAAAAAAATTGTGAGATGATAAAACATAATTAAAATTTATTTATGAAAAAAAAAAATTCATCAAAATTAAATTAAATTATATATATATTTCAATGTTATTTCAAATTTATATAAAATAAATTATTGAACATGGATGAAATTCCTTTTTTAAATCACATTTTTTCAATTAAATTTTGAAATGGTTCTATTATTATATGATTTTAATAACATTTATTTGTAAAAGGTCATAAAATTGTGTATTTCCACCGTCTGTTATGCTATCACGCCCATGCCTCAAACTTGGCTAACAAGTCTGGACAATCTTCAGTAGCATGACTGATGTTCCTATAGTGGCCTCATTTGGTGGAAAGGAAGCTTCTCTCTTACAAAGATAAATATAACAATATAAAATATTTTAATCCATTTAACTCTTAAAATAATAAAATAAGTATAAATTAAAAATAAAAAATTATATATTATATATTACCCAACCCTTCAATATATCTATTGAAAAGGTAAATATTGTTTTAAAAACATTTAAATATAACAATATATAATAAAATAATGAGCATCCGATCCACTGCATGTAGTATTGTATAAGCAATAAACAATCAATAGGAAAAACTACACTACTCTCTAAATTATATATATTTTCATTATTTTAGATAATATTAAAAATTTATAAATAAAATTTATTTGATAAAAAATAATAAAATGAATGTTTAATAAAAATAAGTCAAATATAACAATAACAATATAAAATATTTTAACCCCTAACTTAATAACTTAATAAAACAAGTATATATTAAAAATTAAATATTATATATTACTTAACCTTTCAAATATCTACTGAAATTTATTTTTTTCCAAGGGAAAAATTTCACTATTATATTCAAAAGAAATAATATTTTTACAAACAAAAACATCAACGATTGGCAGCTACAGGAGGCCTGTGTAGTGTTGTTGCTGCACACTGTTGTCAAGTAAATACAAAGAAAATACTATGCCAAAGCACGCAGATTGTCCAAAAATACAAAGTACTCTGATCAAAGTTGACTTAAAGGTGCAGCTTATTGCCAGCCAACTCTTTTTTGGAGTGTGCTACATGTGTCTTTTTCTCATACAGCAGCACAGTAAGGAGTACAATGCTAATAAAATGGTTCAAAACCTTCAATGGCTCGACATTCAAGGCTAATATCCATCTAATACCAGTTCTGCTATGAAGTGTAAGTCAAATTTTGATTTTGTAGGCAGGACCTTCGTTGCCATCCTCCCAAAAAGATTAGCAAATTTGGCTCGGAGGGAGGAGCAAGGCTTTTTTGGAGAGGATGTTCGCGTCAGTATTTTCCTCTTGGAAAATATGCTGGAAGGTAAGCTTTCTGAAGTATAGAGTAGCATCTTTGGTCCTGTCTTTCCAGCCAGTAAGGGCTGCCAGGCGGAAGTCAGCCAGTCCATTCAGCCAGTGGATGATGATCTTGGAGTCACCAAGGAGTAACAAGTCATCGATGTGGCGACTAGCAAGTACTAGAGAAGTCCATGCACCTATTAACTCAGTCTTTGTGTTAGAGCCCTGTCCACAGTTTAATGTCCAGCGAATGCAGGAATGGGGATTTAAAGCTATTTTCCCCCGGTTCCACAAAGGGCGCCCCCTTGTTGAGAGGCCCCGTCGAACCAGGCCACCGCCCTATCGAATGGAATATTAAAGGGACGCCGAATCGAAGGCTTTACCTGTAAATTCTTGCCAAGATGGCTTGCCTCTGCCAGAATGAGAGATGAGACGTAAGGGATAGAAGGCTTCTTATCATTAAAAATAGATGCATTTCTGGACAGCCAAACATGCCAGCACAGGTGTAACGGAAGCAGTGCGAGAGAGCTGTTGTTCTGGATCCAGTTCTGGGAGCAAGTTTGCACATTGTCACCACTCCAATATGTGGAAATTTTTAGAGCAGATGAGATAAATGACCAAAGCGCATGGGTGAAAGAGCAATGAACAAATACATCTTGCGTTGATTCATTGTCTTGTGCACAAAGTGAGCAGCGATTCGGGCCCTCCCAGCCGCGCGCTTGCAATTTGTCCCAAAACAGAAGTTTATTTTCGAGAAGGAGCCAAGCAAAAAGTTTGTGTTTTAAAGGGCCAATGTCTCTCCAAATCCTCTGCCTCCAGTTTGATATTGAGGTATTCCAGTTATGGGCTGCCAGTGCGTGATAGACATTCTTTGCAGTTAATAGACCAGACCGATCTCCCCCCATCCAGATTAGGGAGTCTGCCTTCGATTGCAAACGCACGCCGGAAGTTTTGAGATATTGGGTGAAGTCTGCCCATTCGGTCCAGTGATCTGAGTCAAGCTGTAGATCTGAACCGCTCCGCCAAGAATCTCCAAGTGGGCCGGCAATGGATGGGTTGTAGAATTGATGTAGAAAAATGAGGTTCTTTTCTTGTAGATGTGCACGCAGCGGAGGAGAGAGAATAGCATTTCTGCCTAAGCTTATTTTAAAAACATTTAAATATAACAATCTATAACAAAATAATGAGCATCTGATCCGCTGTATGTAGTATTGTATAACCAATAAGCAATCAATAGGAAAAACTACACTTGGCGGATGAGAAGCCTTCAGTGATATCTTAATGATGCCGTTTTTTTGGAAATGAAGAACTCCATGGCCAGGCTCCCCATTTGTACCGAACTCCAGCCAAAACAGCGTTGAGAAAGAATGCAGAAGAGTATACCAGATTTCCCCACCCGTGAGGACTTTTACCAAAAAATTCTAGCGAATTCCCCCTCGTGAGAATGTAACTGCCAGTTGTCCATTTCACCCACACCAATACTTGAAGAGCACTGTATACCCATATCCCAAAATTTTGGGAATCAGCAAGTAGTAGACAGCCCATCACAAGGCAAAACATCTCCCAAATTATCATCATGAAAAATATTTTTAGCTCCAAGTTAACCCATGGCAACACAAAAACCAAAACACAAATGTCCCATGGATAAGACCTTAATCGAGAACGGAAGCTAACCATGGTCATAAAACAATAACTAATAATGAGAAATGTTTTCTCCTTCAAGCTAAGCCATGGCAACACAAAAACCAAAACACAAATGTCCCATGAATAATTCGTTAATAGATAAGAGAGTAGATCAGAGAGTGGAACCAGGTGCAACGAAAGACTCAAACAAATACCAATAAAGAGAAATATTTTATGCTTCAAGTTAAGACTTGGCAACGCAATGAACAAACCACAAATGACGAATAGATAATACTGACTGTATTCATACAGTCTTGAAGGAAGATATATCAAAGTGGAAAGAATCAAAGCTAAATATAAATAAGGACTAACAGAAGTAAGCCGAGAGAAAACAATGGCAGAGTCCATACACAAAGCAATACCAACGGCTGCTATTATCACTGCAAGTCGAGGCTTAGAGGGTAACGGGGAAATATCAGCTTCAAATACAATCAGAACAACCCAACCAACAGAGCAAATCAAGTTAACACAACCCACTATAAATGATAAGGTTTTGATGCCTAGAAGATCACCCCTGAAGATAAGCACTTGGCAAACCTGGGTGTTATTAAAATCAGACTTGGCCACAGCTTTTGTTAGAAATGCATTGGCAGCAAATCCACTTCCTTTACTGTTTACCAGGTACTCTCTAATTGTCCTTCTGGCTGCCAGAGAACTAGAGAAGCCATCCACTCTAAACCAGAAAGTTAGTACAAGGTTTATTAATACTTCAGTCAATCTTGGCACTATGAAGGAGGAAATGTTGTATTCTACAGTTCCCTCTTTGCCTCCTCTACCTCCAGCCAAATAGCCTTCCAAAGCTTCCGAAGCCAGGACTCTGACTCCTCTGCTTTCCACATCTTTAGACCTCAGAGATCTTAGCAATAGCTTTGTCCAATCATCACGGCTGGCGTTATTCATTGGAATGCAGATGCAAATATTGTCTTTTGCATTGATAGACCAGGTAGGGATATCATCAAGAATTTTAGATACCACCTTCGGCTCACTCACTCTCAATCTATGCTCTTCATCAGCCTGCTCCAAGGGCAACGGACCCTCCACACGCAACAGGCTGTCCCCGTTGCAGCCATGGCAGCCATTTGTGAGGCAGGTGAGACATGGGAGTAGGCAGAGGGAATTAGAGAGTAGTTTCAATGTCCCAGGCATCCGAAGAGCAAGCATGATGGTCAGCTCTTCCACTTTCCGGAAGACGATGCAGTTGCAGGAATTGCATCCACACGTCTCTACAGTGACTTCTGGAGGGACTACCTCACGATCATTTATTGCATCTTGTAATGGACGGAATCGCAGTAGGATGGAGTCCACAATAGGGGCATTGGATTTCATGAACTCCCTGATGGACAAATTGGGTTTGCCGTTTGATAGCATTACAACAGAAGCAGTCTGAAGAACAATTTCTACCGTAGAAGTGGTCTGTAGACGACCTTCTCCCTCTGTAGAAGCTGTCTGTACACTTCCATTTTCATTAGAAGCGGTCTGTAGACGAACTTCTCCTTCTGTAGAAGCAGTCTGTACACTTCCATTGTTTTCATTAGAAACGGTCTGTAGACGACCTTCTCCCTCTGTAGAAGCAGTCTGTAGACGACCTTCTTCTGCAGCAGTCGGAAGATCTTCTTCTCCTCTAAAACAAGGTATGTTGATGCCCAGTCGATGTCGAAGCCGTCTGAAGAACTCGCCCATCTCCGGGAGACGAACTCGTTCTGTAGAAGCAGTCTGTCGATATTTTATACATGTGGTCAGTCCATCTCCATCTTTAATCCCATTTATGGGCTTCAGTTTGGGACTTGCTAGAATGTCCAGGACATCTCTGGCACCTATCTCCAGATCCAGCCTTCCTCTTATCATTCTTGTAACTAAAACTGCTAAATTAGCCAGGAATGTAAGTCCGACAAAATGAATATCAACAAATCCACTTATACCTTCACTTAATTCAAGTTGTGCTAACGCAACACTTGATAACCATGGAAACCGGCAAACCACGTTGATAATCAACAATTGGAGATTCTGGACTAAACCCATTTCAAAATATAATCGAAAGGGAAAATTTACCGGACTTGCAAGCAAACAAAACTTAAATCTTCCACTCAATCTATGCTTAGCCTATGTTGTGCCTGCAGACATTTACATAGAAAAACATATCATTTGGCTTCCACACTATGTTCTCCATGAAGAGTTTGGCCTTATCATCCTTAGAAAACGTTAATTTCAATGATGAAAGGGAGAAATGCCTAGTAATTTCGTTGTGTAGGTGTACCGCGTATTAGGAATCTTACCACGGACCAGAAATAACGATGCATCTAGGATATTTCTTTTATCTGAAGCAACCAAAAGATTCTTGTTGTGAGATAACAAAATGATTGATGATTTTCAAACCCCTAGAAAAGTAATAACATGAGGACACAAATCGGTCTAAGTGTGTGTTATTTCCTCGAACAAAGATGAGTGTGTTCGGTGACATTGAAAATTATTGAGCTCGCTAAAGAAAGGAGCAGTGGCCTGTGTTCAAGTAAAAAGGGGATTAATCTCAGCCAGCAAGGGCGACACAGACAAGAGTTAAGAGCATCTTGACCTTTGCATTTATGCAGAGTCGGTGACGGCTACGTTTAAGCTGTAGCGGGGCCTACATCACATTTTATCCTGTACTTGAAACGTGTCAAGTTGTAGACCATATGTAGTGGGCAAAGGCTATCCACCATGCAGTAGCCCACTTATTCGTGGGTTGTTGCATGGTCCACTTGGAAATAATGGAGAAAGCACCAGTTGTAAGCACCAGTTATAAGTTTTAGTTGTGAGAGTCAGTTGTAGGCGTGTTAAGAGTCAGTTCTTAGTTAAGAGTCTAGTTGTCTTTGATTTGCATGTAACCGACTCCGTAGAGTCTTTTCCTATATAAAGATGTAATCCGTCTTCATTGAATAATATAGAAGTGAGCATAGCCTCACCGTGTGTTTGTTCTGCATATTTTATCTTGGTATCAGAGCCACGGGGAGAGGGCCTGGATAGCGTGCAGAAACGTTTTTGGAGAGCAAGGCGTGAAGGTTATATTCTTTTTACATGCGTGGAGGTTTTATTGATAAATCGTGAAGGCACAGCGTGGATAGCGTGAGAAAGGAATCAACTGCAACGTGAGCCCGTGAAGGTTATATTCTTTTTACATGCGTGGAGGTTTTATTGATAAATCGTGAAGGCACGGCATGGATAGCGTGAGAAAGGAATCAACTGCAGCGTGAGCATACCTCCTTGTTGGAAAGCATATGAATCATCCAAGAGTTGGTTTAGTTGAAGAGGGTCATGAGCAAATAGTGGAGTTTTGCCGTGAAGATCCTCCATTTCATGATTTGCCTGAGTTTAATTTGAGTTTAATTCAAAATTGGTATACATAGTTGAGCTACAAATCGTGAAGCTCTATTTTTATTTGAAGTTTTCATGGTGAGTGGAGTTTTGAAACACATGCGTGGTGGTGAGTTTTGAATGCATGCGTGGTGAGTGAACATGAAGTTTGCATGCATAAGTGCTTTTTATTTTTGGAGCATTTAAAAATAAGAAGTACTACGACTTCTCTTATACATGCAAATAAGAAAAGGGAGTTATTCATTTTTTTATTATAATTAAAGTGGATGCATGCATGTGTATTAAAACAAAAAAGGGAGGTTTCTTTTAAGGAACTTTTTTTTATATATATAAAGTTATAAGTCTTTTAAATAGTGAAGTGGCTATTTAAAAAGTGGATATTTTGGATATTAAGATGCATGCATGATTTAAACTAAGAACAGAGGTAGATTTGGACCAGTGGATCCGAAGGTAGAGTGACAGACTGCTCAGCATAGGAGAAAACTCGACGGCAAGTTGCATATCCTTGGTATTTCACTTGCAGAGAATATTTTGCAGCAATGGTGAATCCACTTGCGGAGACCTACCTCAACGAAGCCAACAAGTTAGATGGCTCGAATTTCATTAACTGAAAATTCAAGATCCAGACACTCATGGAGGGCTATGGTGTCAGGAACATTGCGAAGGGAACTGAACTGAAACCTGATGCGGCTATCGGTGCGATAGCAACACAGATCCAAGACTGGGAGAAGCGCAAAAACAAGGCAAAGGTATTGTTGCGCATGTCAGTTAAAGATAGCATAGTTCCACATATTAGAGACGCTACAACTTCTGTTGCAACATGGACAACTCTTAAAGCATTGTATGAAACTAGCACACAAATTGCATTTTGTTCCTGAAAACTAAATTGCTAGGCATTAAGATGGATGGAAATGAATCTGTTAGTTCATTTTTGAGTCGCATTAAAGAGGTGAATGACAAGCTAGTAAATATAGGGGAAACTGTTTCCAACACTGATCTAGTGATTATTACCTTAAATGGTATGCTATAAGATTATCATATGTTCATAACAGGTCTTGCAGCAAGGGAGAAACCTCCTACATTTGAAGAACTGACAGGTATTTTTCTACAAGAGGAAGAGAGGCACGGGAATCTGAAGCCTCATAGTAAAGATTTGGCACTGTGGTCAAATAATAGATCTGCGAGAGGGAGATCAGGAGTAAGAAGCAGAGGAGGTAGTTCATGGCAGAGGGGCGGTTCATGGAAAAGAGGCAATTCATCGCAGAGAAGACAATCTCCAAATCAAGGTATGCAATCTAATAGGAATGAGTCAAAGGGTTGCTTTTATTGTGGTCGATCTGTACATATGGTTAAAGACTGTCATAAGAAGAAAAGTGATGAGGCTAGGAATAAACCTAGAACACATTTAGGTCATTATGCAGAAAAATCTTCAAATCAAGATCTTAGATTATTTATTGCTAGTGATGATATTGATGAACCCCCGAATTTTGACTCACGGGATCTTAGGCTGTTTGTGTCTAATGCTGCTTTATCTACTGAAACAAATGATTCTGATGCCTGGTTTGTGGATTCTGGAGCATCAGTACATATGAATTGTAATAAAAATTGGTATGCTAATTTTAAAGAAACAGAGAATGGTGCCAGCATATATCTTGGAGATGACCGAGCTCATCAGATCAAGGGAAATGGAGACATTCCTGTGACATTGTCGAATAGTATTGTTCGTCACATTCACAATGTGGTGTATGTGCCAGGAATAAAGAAAAAATTGATCTTTGTGTCCACCATTACAGATTAGAACTTGAAGGTTGAATTCTTCAAGTTGTTATATGATCAGGTATGCTAAGGTATGCTAGATATTCCTCAAAAAGAAAATAAAAAATCGTTGTCATGATAATTAGAAGTGATGTCGTTGAAAATGAGTTAGTAAAGTTCATAACCAAAGGAGTAGCTAAACGTATAAGGAGTAGTCATAAAAACAACACATGTTGTTGGTGGAAACAAAAAAATCGTTTCTTTCAAAGGAAAGGAACAACAACGGGAAAAACCGCAAAGGGAACAACAACGGGAAAAACCGCAAAGGGAACAACATCTATTTCTTTTGAATGAAATTCATTACCCGCAAAGGGAACAATAGTTGTTTCTTTCAAATGAACGTCAATACCTGCAAAGGGAACAACAATCGCAACAAAGGGAACGACAATTTTTACGTTTAAATGAACAACACTACCCTCAAAGGGAACAACAATTGCAACAAACGAAACGACAGTTGTTACGTTTGAATGAACAACACTACCCGAAAAGGGAACAACAATCGCAACAAAGGGAACGACAATTGTTACGTTTGAATGAACAACACTACCCACAAAGGGAACATCAATCACAATAAAGGGAACGACAGTTTTTACATTCGAATAAATGACACTACCCACAAAGGGAGTAGCAATCGCAACAAAGGGAACGACAACTATTACGTTCGAGGAAGTTGACGATGATGTTCAAATTGAACCATCTTGATCCGTATTTTATGATCAGAATGAAATGAATACAGATTATTAATAGGTTCTTAACACAAAATAACAGAGGTACAGTAAAACTGGTTTTCTATTCAATAATGAAATAAGCTGAAACTGTAAAATGCAGTGGAAACAAGCTTGCTGGAATGGTGGCGGCTTATCTCTAAGAAGAGATGTGACGGAAGCGTGCATTAGCAAGAAGAAGGTTACAATGATACTATGAAGGACTTTTTACAATAAGAAATAATGTCAAAAACCCTAGAAATCCAAAAACCTAACCCCGGGAGATGAAGCGCCAAAAGTCATGTGGGCCCCTTTTGGGTAAGTTAGTACATCAACTTCCCAGGGTCATAACTTTTGCATACGATATCCGTTTTAGGTGTGTGATAGCCCATTGGAAAGATATCTTCGAGAAGATTCATTTTGGGGGTTAAATCATGCCTTCAAATATCATTGAGGAGATCAATCCTGAAAAACCTTGATTTAGGCCCTCAAAATGGCCCAGGAAGTTAAAACTGCTAAAAATAGTAAATTGCCAAGATTGTCAGAAAACTGTTTTGAGCCAGTTGGAAAAGGCGGGTGGCCATTGATATCCATTTGGATCAATCCTCCCTTATTATGAAGCAATGGTCTCCATTTCATTGAGGTCCCCCATCAGATGAGGAAATTTCTGCTGAATTTGGCCCCGGGTGAGCCACTTGCCTTGGTGCAGGAGTTGCCCTGCTTTAACGACTCGATAAAGTTGGATCCTTTGTTGTCGAGTTCGCTTGATATGTCTGTCCAAAATATGATCATTAGATGCCTATTTTATGAAGTCGTGGTTGAGCTCTGTTGGTGTCAGTTGTTCTGCTACTTCTGAGGTGTCCAATAATGGTGGGAAATAAGGGCGAAGGAGATCCACGTTGAACACTGGGTGCAGGCCAAGGAAAGGAGGAATGTTGGGCTCAAAAGCATTATCCCCCACGACCTTGGTGATAGTTTACAACCCATAACAGAGTGGGTGAAGCTTTTGTTGGGGTCCTGTAAGGCATTCATTCTGCAAGTGCAACCAAATTTTGTCGCCCACCTGAAACTTATGTGGCACTCGATGTTGATCATGGCATTGTTTGTACTTGTCATTGGACTTCTGTAGGATATATTGAACCTATTGGAAGATGTGTTGGATCCACTCTATGAACCGGGTGGGTTTGTCAGCCTCATTTGGAGAAGGAGATAAGTCGGTCGAGGTGACCGCAAGGGGAAGTGCAACATCTATGGGACCTGTTAGCACAAATTCTGGTATGGGTCGTTTTCTCTCCTAATTAAATCCCATGGCGCAAAAGGCGAAGAAGACGGCTAAAAACCCACTAAAAGGTGATTATTCGCGGCCTATGCTAGAAGTTACCGAGTGCATATCTCATAAAATCGTGTTCTGGGTTCAAAGTCAAGCGAGCGGGAAAAGATCTGTTTTCAACAGCTAGGATTTGTCGAGGAAGAAGATCGACGATCAGTAGGAATTCACGATTAGCAAAGTTGCATGAGGGTTAGCGCTAAGGTCATCACCTATACTGTGGAAGTGATCAGGGTCATTCATTTCAGCAGACACAGGTGGCACGTGATCGAGCTTCGTCACGTTTCGGTTACTAGGACTTTGAGAGCAAAGGAGCAAGAGCTCCCGACGGGTGAATTCCCGAAAGAATCCAGTCCATTGATCATGGAGCAGTCTCAGTCATCCACCAGGGACAAATCTTGGTGCATGAAGCTAAGGAGCGGGCAGATCTGAGCGACCAAGATCTGTGCACCCAAATATACGGCTAGGGTTCCATTCTGTACCACCTTCATTGTTCTACCTTTAACAAGGAGGGGGGGGACGGGGGGGTGGGTCTAGAATTGAGCGTGCATCTCTCAATGGCCTCGATTTGGGAGCCCAGATCTACGGTCAAGGTTGGATTCTAGACCCCCTTTGCCTATCTACCTTTAATGGGGGGGGGGTCCGGAATTGGCAGCTTAAAGTGAGTCCCCCCTTGTCAAATCTCTAATTTTCCTCCATCGTCCACCTTTCGCCATGTGTCTTCCACTCAGCGCCATCCTGTCCCATCTCTTTCCCCTTTCCTCACTCCCACCTGTCACCTCCTGCTAGGTGTTCCTCCCCGCATTTTTCCCTTGGTTGCCACTTCCCCCATGTCATATTCCTCTTCCCTTTTGTCCCTCTCATCCTCCACCTGTATGGTCGTCCCTACTCCTCCTCCACCTTACCTCTCTCACTCACCTATACCCTGCGCTCCATGCCACTTCCACCTGTGTCCTATCCATACCCTATGGCATTTCTCATCTGGTGTCACAGCACCACCTCATCCTCCTCGCCAAGGTCTCCTCCACGTCCACCTATTGGCTCTCCTTGTAGCAGTCCTGCAAAGGAGCAGCAACCAAAGAAAGGCTGCCACATTGTCCGAGTGCAGAGTTGACCGGGGTTGTTCCCAATCCCAAGGAAGCAGTTATTGAGGTGGTTGGTGGTGGTTGGACATCGTCTCCACCATAAATGGAAAGCCCAAAAAAGGACTCAAGACAGGTCAATTCTTTTGTGGGGTGCCAGGAGTCCGATTGCGTCTAACATAAGCACACGATTGTCCAGAGATTGTAGGTGCAGTCTTCTAGTAAACATGCAGACGTAATGTTTTTAATGATAAGTCTTGATTTTGCTGTTGTTATTGGTTTTGGGTATATGTACGCAATTTTTCCATTTTTGTAAGATATCGATGGTAGAGCAAAGCTCCTGACTGTAAATCTTTAACAAAGCCTTTGGTTTTCTAGTTATAGAATGATATTTTGAGATTTCTTGTTTAATGGCGGCCATCCTCCTCCTTTCCTTTTTCCTCTGAATCTGAAAGCCCGGGTATGGATGATCCAGTTGGGTGTTGTTGTAACTATATGATGCATGTTTGATTGTATTAGTTTTGAAACATTTGAGGTTTACTTCAAAGTTTCTCTGGTCTAAGAGGATCTCATATCTAAGACTTTTCCCCTTTCTTTCCCTCCACTTACTCACCACTATGCAAATTTACTGGCTTAAGTTAGATCAAGACCTCGCATGTCCTTGTTGTTCCAATCCAGTTTTCTGAGTGAGCGATATTGTTCTAAGTTTACTTCCATTTGATCACCCCCTTTAAAAAATCATGACATAAATTGATGGGCCTGAGGCTTACTCCTGCTGCAATCTAAGAGTGACTTCTATAGCCAACATTTCTAGCACCGTTGCTGAGGAAGAAGTTGAAAATTTTCCCTAGGATTGAACAACATTGAGCCTCTGATTCTGAAGGTGCATCAGGCATCAGATCCCTATGAGATTGCTACTGTGCACCTGGTGACTCCATTGTGATGACTCCACTTTGGAAAACCTGTTGTTTTAGTTGTGGATTCTAGAGGTAGACACATGCGGTCCCATCCACAACTACCTCTAGCTACGCCTGAAGATGATCTGGAGGTGATTATCAGAAAAGGAAAGGCCTCTGAAGGAGAAAATTCTAATGCTGAACTAGGTATGTTGCCATCTCCTTCTGTAAAAACACCATTTTCTTCTTTTCGGCTTCCTAGCAGCCCTTTTTCTGAAGTTTCTCGTTTCTTCAATTTCGGAAGTGTTCTTGCTGAGTTTTCCCCTCCTGGTCTAGGATTGGAGGGATAAATCCTTGACACTCCTCTCTCCCCTGAAGTTGTACCTTGGCGTAGACCCAGGACCACAGAAGATTTCCCCACTCCTAGCTTTACCACCCCTCCTCTTATTATTGTTGTTGCTACTGCACAGAAAGAAGCATCTGTTGACTCAAGCCCCTTAGCCTTCTCTCTGAATCCCCTATTGTTTTCCCTTCCACTTGGAAGCTCATTTTCGATATCTCCTGTTTGATCTCCTTCCCCTCCGAGTTCTCCTCCACCTAATATCCCTATGGCAGGAGAAAGTCCCCCCATGACTAGAATGGAGGCTATAGAAGCTTCTAGGTTTGCTCCCCTTTTGTTACCTCAGCCTCTCAATGCCCTTCCGACAGATGGCTACCTTAAGAAGATGCCCAAGTTTACAGGAGAAGGGGACATAGCTGCAGAAGAACACCTTGAAGCATTCTACAGTTTTATAGATGATCATGTTATCATGCATGTAGACGTATGGATGAAGATTTCCGTCCATAGCCTTGAGGGCAAGGCTAGAAAGTGGTTTAGGGCCCTGCCTCCTAGATCTATCGATGGGATTGAGGCTTTGGATAATGCCTTTTTGAGACAATGGGGAGACAAAAAAGACTTCATGTATTACATGACAAATTTTGGGTCTTTGAAGAGAAAGGAAGAAGAGTTTGTCTCTGACTTCTCCAAGATATTCAATAAAATGTACAATAAGATCCCCACTGAGATCAAGCCCTCAGAAGCCTCTGCTAAAATCACTTATGCTAGCGCTTTTGATCCCGATTTCTACCTCCTGTTGAGGGAAAGGAGAGAAACTACTCTGTCTCACATGCAGGATGCAGTCGTGGAAGTAGAATCTAACATACAGGTTGTTGACTGACTCAGGAATAAGGCTGATAGAGACATATCTAGGAAGAGACCTAAAGCCTCGCTATCTAATTGCTCTACCCATCCCCTTCAGACGGACGAGGTAACTAAAGTGCTAAAGTCACTTTCAGCTAGAATGGAAATATGGGAGTTAGAAGGGAAGCCCATGTATAGAAGTCCCCAAAATGTTGATAATAGAGGCTTTAGGAGGCCTAGTAACAATATGCCACAGGCTTTGCCAAGGGAACCAAGGAGCATAGACAGAGATGATCAGAGGATTCAAACCCCTCTCCAAAATAACCTAGTTTCTCATGAGGAAGGAGAGGATATAGATGAGCTAGGCCCTGAAATTCACTGTATTGAAGAAACTTCCCATTTTCCCCATTTGACTCAATCTGCATATGAAGAATCCCTTATTAACATTCAAATCAATGAGTTGGGAAAAGGGAAAAAGGCCAGCAACACTCCTAACAGATACCATCTTAGGTCAAAGAAGAAATAAGGGAATTTTGATAGCCATGATCAGACCCTCATAGAAGAAAGGCCTGCTAAACCTGCAACAATCACTACTAAAGAAACGAAAACTCAGAATACTTCGCCAACAACCAAAGAACTTGTCTCTGAGGTAAGGGAAGATCCTAAGCCTTTTTCCTCCTTTAGTTTTGAGCATGAAATTCAAAATATTATCATTCTCGTACCCCTCTCAGAACTAGTTAAAAATGAAGATTTCAAAAGGTCCCTCTCCAAACTACTACAATTTGAGTTCCCCCAACCTTCCACAGACTCAGTAAATCTTCAAGATGAAAAGCCAGCAGTCGTCAGAGGTCCCATGGTAGAAGACAGAGATGATTCATCCCCTCCCTTCTACACATTCCTTAACATACATGATAAGGTGTTTCATAATTGCCTCATGGATTCAGGAGCTTCCCACAACCTTATGCCCAAAATAGTCATGGAAGAATTGGGACTGGAAGTGACAAAGGCTTACCACGATTTGTACTCTTTCGATTCAAGGAGGGTTAAATGCCTTGGAGTCATCAAAGATTTTGTGGTCTCTTTATTTCAGTTGCCAATGAAGAGTGTGGTCATGGACATTGTAGTAGTTGATGTTCCCCCCAAGTTCGACATGCTGTTGTCAAGATCTTGAATTAAAAATCTTGTAGGAACATTGCAGATGGATCTCACATATGCCACCATTCCAGTCTTTCGAGGGGAATGTAGGAGGTTGTACAGAGAAGATCAGTTGGCCTACATTTTTAGTGATGAAGCAAACCCCACCAATCATCCTATCTTTTCACTAGACACTTATTTGTGGTCTAGTTTATTGCAACTCACTGACACTCCTGAAGCCCCTTTTCAAATCAGAAAGCAGCCCATATTTAATCATGAGATACCTCCTCCAACCACCTCTGTTTGGAAGATGTTCTTCGATAGAGATTCTTCTAGCGAAGGCATTTGTGCAAGAGTGGTTTTTGTGTCGCCTTGTTAGGAAACCATATCCTTGTCATACAAGCTGGAATTTGAAACTACCAACAATGTGGCAGAATATGAAGCTCTTGTTCTGGGTTTAAGGGCTGCAAAAGAAATGAGAATTGAGGAGGTAGCAGTGTTTAGAGATGCTGAGTTGATTATCCAACAAGTCAGAAATTCTTATCAGGCTAAGCATCCTCGGCTCAGGAGTTACAAAGATGAGGTGTGGAACCTGATTGATAATTTCTTCTCAGCTTTCAACATTTCTTTTATTCCAAGAGAGGAAAATACTTTGGCCGATTCCTTAGTTGTATCAGCTAGTCTTTTCAGGATCCCTCTTCTGTCTAAGATCAAATATGATGTTGAGATAAGATATAGGCCATCTGTACTAGACAATATCAAGCATTAGAAGGTATTCAAAGACGATCTTGAAATCAAAAAATTTCTTTGGTATGTTGATGAATTCTCCACATTGCACATCGATCAGGACCCTAATCCTGAAGGTGACCCTCACCCTGAGGTATTTTTAAATAAAATTGTTAATCACCATATTGTTCAGTTGCCTAGCAATCACATCCGAAAGGGATTAGTCCCTTTATAAATATTGTTCGATGGGAATGATGTGGCAGTAAAGGGTAGGGTTTCAAATGAAGATGTTGATACAGCTAAGTGCAACATTGGCACACATGAGGAGCCTAAGTTTGTCAAGTTGTCAAGCAACTTGACCAAAGAATAGAGGGTCGAATATACTGAGTTATTAAGAGAATTTGCTGATGTGTTTGCATGGACCTATGAAGACCTCAAGACATATGACACATCTGTCATTGAACACAAGATCCCACTAACAGAAGAGGCTAAGCCATTTAGGAAGAAGCTAAGATAGATAAATCCCATGTTGTTGCCTTTCATGGAGAGAGAAGTGAAGAAGTTGTTAGATGCCCAAATTATTGTACCCTTTAGATATTCTGAGTGGGTGGCCAATTTGGTCCTGGTGAGGAAGAAAAGTGGAGAAATCAAGCTCTGTGTTGATTTCAGGAACCTGAACATGAGCTCAAAGAAAGACAACTATCCCTTGCCCAACATGGAACACATATTGCAGAGGGTAACTGGTGCATCTAGGATATCCATGATTAATGGTTTTTCTGGCTGTAATCAGATATCAGTCATGCCCTAGGACAGAGAAAATATAGCCTTCACCACTCCTTGGGGCACATTCATGTATGCCAAAATGCCTTTTGGATTAATGAATGCAGGAGAAACATTTTAGAGAGCCATGGACATAGCCTTCATCGGGGAGAAAGATCAGTTTTTGGTGATCTATTTGGATGACATCACAGTCTTATCTAGGTCTGATAAAGAGCATTGTTGTCACTTGAGGAAAGTTTTCTTGAAATGTCGGAAGTTTGGACTTTCCTTAAATCCCAAGAAATCTTTGTTTGCTATGACGGAGGGGAAGCTGTTAGGCCATATAGTATCAGCAGAGGGAGTGAGGATTGATCCCAGTAGGGTAGAGGCAATTCAAAACCTGTCACTTCCCAGGTCTAGAAAGGAAGTCTAGGCTTTTTTAGGGAAGATTAACTTTCTGAGGAGGTTCGTCTCAAATTTTGTTGAGCTAGTGAAACACATCATAGCCATGCTTAGAAAGGGAAATGAAGTGAAATGGACTGCTGAACCTAGGGAATATTTTGTCCAAATAAAAAAGGCATTGACTGAGGCACCTGTGATGATCAATCTTGATTATTCCAAGGATTTCCTAGTTTTTTCTTTTGCTTCTTTTGATACAGTAGTAGTGGTATTATTGCAGAAAAATGAGGAAGGGAGAGAGAAACCCATTTCCTTCTTCAATAAGGCATTAAGATATGTAGAAATCAGGTATGAGATCATGGAGAAACATGCCTATGCCTTGGTGAAATATCTCAAACATTTCAGAGTCTATGTCTTGCACTCAAGAGTGACTGCATACGTTCCTTCAGCCTCTGTGAAAGACATCCTTATATAGCCTAACATAGATGGGAGAAGAGGTAAATGGATTGCCAAGATCCTTGAGTTTGACCTGGAGATAAATCCCACCAAGTTTGTTAAAGGGTAGGGTTTAGCCAAGTTGTTGGTTGAATCTAATTGCAAGGCCTTGGGGGTTATCTTCATCAATGCTTGCTCAGAAAGTTAGCAAGATGATTCGTCCAACAAAAGCTCTCAGGGTGACTTATCACTAGCAGAATGCACCTGGTACAGAGAAATTTTGGACTTTATGCAAGAATTGAAGCCTCCTGATGGGATGAGAAAAAGCAAGGCAAGAGATTTAAAGCTCAAGGTGGTCAGATATTGCCTTATTGACCAAGCCTTGTACTGGAGAGACCCTCTAGGGGTGTTTCTGAGGTTTTTGAACCCACAGGAAGCCCAGAAAGTTATGTTTGATTTCCATAGCGGCCTTTGTGGAGGTCATCATTTCTAGAAGACCATAGCTCATAAAATTCTCAGGGCTGGGTACTACCGGCCCACCTTATTCACTGATGTCTACAGAGAAGTCAGAGCTTGCATCAAATGCCAAAGGTTCTCAGGGAAGCAGTAGCTCAAATCTCTGCCACTAAAGCCTGTAGTAGCTTCAACACCCTTTCAATAGTGGGGGTTGGATTTAATTGGAGAAATTTATCCTCCTTCAAGTGGCCAACATAGATAGATCATGATTGCAAAAAATTATTTCACCAAATGGATAGAACCTGCCCCCACCAGGAATGCTTCACACAAAGTAATTATCAGCTTCCTGGAGGATATCATAGCCAGATTTGGTTGTCCCAGCAGAATTGTCACTGATAATGTTGCTTCTTTCAAGTTTGGGCCTGTGGTTAAGTTTTGTGAGCAGTTCGAGATTTCACTAATTCACTCCACTCCCTATTATCCTCAAGGAAATGGACCGGTAGAATCTTCCAATAAAAGCCTAATCAAGCTCATTAAAAGATTATTGGAAGACAATAAGAGGGCCTAGGATTCAAAGCTCAAATTCGCTCTATGGGCCGATCGAGTGACAACAAAGAAGTCCCTGGGCACCTCACCTTTTCAACTTGTTTATGGGATGGAGGTTTTTTTTCCCACTGAGCTCGCTTTACCTGTAGCAAAATTCTTTCAAGATCATGAAGGAGAGCCAAACCATATGGTCAGAAAGATTCATCAAATGGTGGAAGTGCAATAGATCAGGGAGTAGGTAATGGACATAGCTCATAGTCATCAGCAGAAGATCAAGCAAGCCTTTGACAGGAAGGTCAGGAAGAAGGAATTCGAGCTGGGTGATTTGGTGCTTAAGTGTGATGCACCCAGGTAGGATAGGGGTAAACACAACAAGTTTGATGCCCGATAGATTGGGCCCTTCAAAATCTTTTAAGTATTCTCGAAAAACACTTATAGGTTGCAGGATTTGGAGGGTGAAGAATTTTTTAATGGCCCAGTAAATGGGCATTTCCTGAAGAAATGTTTTTTCTGAGCCTTAGATGACTCCTCTGTTTTTTGTAAATATTGAGTTTCTATTTGTTTTCGGATTAATAAATAACTCCATAGCCCAATGCAAGGCACTAAAACTACAGAAGGAGTTCTTAGATCATCGCAGGGACAACTCTATCCCCCATGGAGCCTAATGTTAGCACAAATTTTGGTATGGGTCGTTTTCTCTCCTAAGTCAAGCCCATGGTGCAAAAGGTGAAGAAGCGGGCTTAAAACCCACTAAAGGGTGATTATTCATGGCCTATTCTAGAATTTCCCAAGCGCATATCTCAGAAAATCTCATTCTGGGTTCAAAGTCAAGCGAGCGGGAAAAGATCTGCTTTCAACAAACAGGATTTGTCGAGGAAGCAGATCAACGATCCGCGGGAATTTATGATTAGCAAAGTTGTGCGAGGGTTAGCACCAAGGTCATCACCTATATCATGGAAGTGATAAGGGTGGTCCATTTCATCAGACACAGGTGGCACGCGATCGAGCTTCGTCGCGTTTCATTTACCAGGACTTCGAGAGCAAAAGAGCAAGAACTCCCAATGGGCGAATTCCCAAAATAATTTGGTCGATTGATCATGGAGCAGTCTCAGTCATCCATCAGGGATGACTCTCGGTGCATGAAGCTAAGGAGCGGGTAGATCTGAGTGGCCAGGATCTGCGTGCCCAGATCTACGGCCAGGGTTCCATTCCGGACCCCCTTCGTCGTTCTACCTTTAACAAGGGGGGGGGGGTCCTAAATTGAGCATGCATCTCTCAACGACCTAGATTTTGGAACCCGGATCTACATTCAAGGTTGGATTTCGGACCCCCTTTGCCTATCTACCTTTAATAGGGGGGGGGGAGGTCTGAAATTGGTGGCTTAAAGCGGGTCCCCCCTTGTCAAATCTTCGATTTTACTCCATCGTCCACCTTTCACCATGTGTCTTCCACTCAGCACCATCCTGGCCCATCTCTTTCCCCTTTCCTTGCTCCCACCTGTCACCTCCTGCCAGGTGTTCCTCCCTACATTTTCCCCTCAGTTTCCACTTCCCCCATGTCATATTCCTCTTCCCTTTTGTCCCTCTCATCCTCCACCTGTATGGTCATCCCTACTCCTCCTCCACCTTACCTCTCTCACCCACCTGTACCCCGTGCTCCATGCCACTTCCACCTGTGTCCTATCCATACCCTATGGCATTTCCCATCTAGTGTCACAACACCACCTCATCCTCCTCGCCAGGGTCTCCTCCACTTACTCACCACTATGCAAATTTTATGGCTTAAGTTAGATCAAGACCTCGCATGTCCTTATTGTTCCAACCTAGTTTTTTGAGTGAGCGATATTGTTCTGAGTTTACTTCCATTTGATCACCTCCTTTTCAACAAATCATGACATAAACTGATGGGCCTCAGGCTTACTCCTGCTACAATCCAGGAGTGACTTATGTAGCCAACATGACCCAATGGTTAGAATCCCAACCCCACTTGAAAGGGGCTGTGGCCGATTGAGCTATGCAGGGCTCAGTTGTAGCTATGCTAGACATAGGGAAGGATTTTATCCCATGTGTGAGGGTGCTTTGAATTATACATGCGAAGGATATGTACAATAATTCGATTTACAACCTCAGTTTGGCCATCTGTCTGGGGGTGGAAGGCCATGGATTTGGTGAGCTTGGTGTCCAGCATTGACCAGAATGTGCTGAGAAATCGACTATCTCGATTTGAGACAATGGCTTGTGGGATTCAAAAATGTAGCTAGACTCATTCAAAGAATAGCTTGGCAGTGGCCTCTGCTATGATGCTCTTCTTGCAGGTAACCATAATCGCCATCTTAGAAAAGCGATCAACAACCACAAAAAAACAGTCATTTCCCTTCTTGGTGGATGGGAGGCCCGACATGTAGTCCATTGAGATGGATTCCCATGGTCTGTCAGGAGTAGGAAGAGGGGTGTATAGCCCCTATTTCTTAGTGGTTGGTTTGGCAATAACGCAGGTAGTGCAAGACTTGATATACTTGCTGACCTCCTGTCGAAGTTTCAGCCAGTAGATATGTTTCAGTAGCATCGCCACTGTCTTTTCAACGCTGAAGTATCCTGTCACCCAAATGTAGTGGGATTCCTAGATGAGATTCACTCGCTCACTTGATGGAACACAGATATGGCCCAGATGACACAACAACCCATCCTGAAGATGGAAATTATCGACAACTATGTTTGCACCCAACATTTGGTAGGTGTTGGCGAAGTCAGGGTCTGTCTCATAGAGTTGGGGTGATCTAGATGTCTCATGGCCACAAGAGTCTAGAACTGTGGTGAGTGTTGCAACTGGCGGTCTGCTAAGGCAATCAGTGACGTGATTGGTGCTTCCTGTTTTATACTTGATGTTGAGGTGGAATTGCTGCAAGTATATGGACTACTTTTGATGGCGGTCATTCTGCAATTTTCCCTGTGTCTGCATGAATTGCAGTGGCTTATGATCAATGTCGATGACTGTCTCCTTCCCAATAATGTAATGTCTCCATTGGCAACATGCTTTCACAATGGAGTACATTTCTTTGTCATAATTAGGGTACTTACGAACAATATCTAACAATGTCTCACTATGATAGGCCACGG
The DNA here is from genome assembly GCA_009831015.1 of Picea engelmannii. Classification (NCBI taxonomy): domain Eukaryota; kingdom Viridiplantae; phylum Streptophyta; class Pinopsida; order Pinales; family Pinaceae; genus Picea; species Picea engelmannii. The sequence goes on along the minus strand of ML777527.1, from coordinate 383,042 downwards.
GGTGGCCGTGCTGAGTGAGAATAGCGCCCACAACATAGTCTGAAGCATTTGTATCGATCTCAAAGGGATGTTGCAGGTATGGTAGTGAAAGTACTGGGGTTGAGCACAAGTGCTGCTTCAAATCATTGAATTCTTGTTGTTGGGACTAGCCCCACACAAATTTCACCTTACCACCACCCCTGTTTATTTGGCTGAGGGCCCATGCAATATGGGAGAATCCCAACATGAACCTGTGGTAGAAATTGGCAAGGCCCAAGAAGCTCCTAAGCTCAGTGAGTGTTGTTGGGGATGGCTAGTCACGGATGACTTGGATATTTGTTGGATCCACATGTACACCATGTTGATCAATGATGTATCCCAGGTAAAGGACCCTGTCCATGCAGAAGGATCATTTTTCCAAGTTAGCGTATAGCTTGTGCTACCGTAGGGTGTGCAGAACCTGCTGAATATGCTGCAAGTGTTCGGCCCAAGTCTTGCTATAAATTAGAATTTCATCTAGATACACCACTACAAAATTATTGGTGAATGGTCATAGGATATCATCCATCATCCTCATAAAAGTGGCTAGAGAATTTGTCAAACCAAAGGGCATGACCAACCATTCAAAAATATCTTCCTTTGACTTGAAGTCAGTCTTCCATAAATCTATCTGTTCTATCGAGACCTGGTGGTATCCAGACTTCAAATCAATCTTACTGAATTATTTGGCCCCCATGAGTTGATCAAGGAGGTCATCGATTTGGGGAATTAGGTATTGGTTTATGACTGTGATTTTATTCAGACCCGGGTAATCAATATAGAGTCACTAGGTTCCATCTTTCTTCTGTACCAGCATGATTGGGCTCCCACAAGGTGATGAGCTGGGGCGGATGTGCCACTTGTGGAGAAGTTGTTGGATCTTTCACTTGATCTCCTCATTCTCTAACAAAGAGCGATGATAGACTGGCCCATTGGGCAGCAATGCGTTGGAGGTCAGATCAATGAGGTGCTTGACCTGGCAATGCAGAGGTACCCATGTATGTGAGGAGAAGATATCCGAGTATTCTTCCACGACCTTATCTACTTGCTTCTTCTGTGTGGAGAGGTCGGCCGCAGAGACCCTGGATGTGGTTTTGATCTTTCACTTATTCTGAGAGAAAATCATGAAGAAGACAAACTTCCCCATCTGAGAGATGACCTTCCTGCATTACTTAGCAGAGATCAAGGAAATAGCACTAGGTGGGGCTACCTCGGGTATCCTGTACAATTTCCTGTTCAAAGAAATAATAACATTATGAGGCCTAGACTCATATATAGCATGATGTTTCCATAAATAAGGTTGGCCCAAAATAATATCACAAACTTTGAGAGGAGAAACATCACACAATACCTTGTCTTTGAAGGGCTTGATGTCGTACGACAGTCGACACTTTTGGCTGATGCGGAGATTGCTTCCTTGGCGGAGCCATCCAATGGTGTAGGGTTGTGGGTGTGGTGTTGTTGGCAGGGCTAGCCGCTTGACGACCTCTACTGAGATGAGGTTCTTCTGGGTACCTCTATCAACGATGAAGTGCAGCGGGGTGCCTTTTACCCACATTTGTGAATGGAAGAGGTGCTCTCCTTCTTCTTACTCATCTGGTTCACCAGGCTGGAGCTTGGTGGTAGCAACAGTGGCACTGGGTTTTGCGTCAATGACTTGTCTTCCCCTTTCTGGTTCTATCTCAGAGTCAAAATCCACATCTGATTCAGAGGCTTTCACTTTGGCCACCAGTGACTGCTTTGAGTGGTAGTTAGTAGTGTTATGCCAAGGGCTCTTATGGAAGTCGCACCAATTCCCGGTATCTTTCTTTGTCTTTCTGATGTCCTTCTTTGGTTGCAGCTTGGACTGGTTGTCCTGATACTATCCATCCTTGCTCTATCCTTTGTTCAATGGGTTGGGGCCTCCCTTTCCTAGATTTTGTTGTGAGGGGTTCCCAGGCCCAAATTGTCGCATCTTTTGTTTGAGCTTGTACTCGATTTTGACGACATATCAGTAGGCCGCAGCCAAGGATGAGATGTCCAGAAATTCCATTTCGGTTTAGATGTATCTATGCAGAGCACCGCGATACTTGAGCACCAGATTTCACTTTGAATATTTGATAAACAACTTGGTGTGCAAGGTATGGAAGATATTTGTGAAATCTGGCACTGCTTAGTCTCTTTCTTGCCACAGTGTGGTCCATTTGGTATACAGGTCGTCATAATTTCTGAGAGGGTAGTATTGTTCCTTAATAACATCCTTGAAGGATTCGCAAGTGGTCATGACTGAAAATAATGAGGCTTCCTCTGTTTATTTTTTCTCATAGAAAGTTTCCCACCAATGTTTGACAGGGGGAATGGCTTTGAGGAACAAAAAAGTAATCTTTTCTCTATTTGAAAAGTTATGGATAGAAAAGTACCCTTCTACTAGATTCAATCACTTATCTACAACATCTGTGTCTATCTGACCTTCAAATATAGGAATATCAAATTTTATTTGTACCTTGAAGGGGGTGGCGCCTGTAAATTCTAACCTTGTACAATATCTACTGCAAACTGATATTTAGAAAAGAACAGAAAAGATACAATGGAAAATACAAACATTACACAGAGATTTTTCACCTGGAAACCCAAACCGGGAAAACCAGCATATATTATATTGA
>ML777527.1:335083-347805 GCA_009831015.1 Picea engelmannii | reverse complement strand
GTTTTGGAATATCCTTGGATCAAATCAGTGGGTACCATTAATATTAATGTGCAAAAGAAGTTTTTAAAGTTGTGGTACAAGAAAAAGAAAATCACATTTGAGGATGTGTCTCTTAGTAAGAAAGATGGACCCATGGAGGCTAGCAAATAAGTTATTGCCCAGTCTGGAGTTGAATCAGAGGCAGAGTCTACAGAAAGAGATGAAGCAAAACTACAAGAAGGACATAATCAAGAAGCTAAGGAGGTCATTGACTCAAAGGCACAAAGTGTTGCAGATTTGAAGAAAAAAGAACAAATTCCTATAGTTGTTGTATATCGCCATCCACATCATATAGAGATGCAATAGTCATCAAGGCAAGGGCATGTGCATGAACACATTTATGCACTAGCAGGGCACCAGACAGGAAAGATAAAGATAAAGATAGGGCAACCGCGACATGAGGCAGAGAAAGATAAGGGTGCAAAGGTAGCATATAGACATCATGTTCGACTTCCATTGGAATGGATGGATGGTCGTACTTGGTACCAGTTGGCTAGATTGCTTAGCCGGTCATATTGCATGGTTTCTTCTAATGTTTCGAGGACGAAACATGTGAAGGGGGATGGAATGTGGTATACCTAGGGAGGTACTCAATGAGAATGTAGTTATGTGTTATTAGTGGAAGTCATTTAATATATGGGAATGTGGTCATTTAATGTAAGGTGGACTAGGTCCACTATATTAATAAAGACTCACTATGGTAGTTGGATGTAATAAATGTGAGAAGTCTCTCTAGAAGGTTCCTAGGAGATAGGGAGAGCTATATAAAGAAGTCTAGGCAATGTAATGAAACATAGTGAAGTATATTGTGATTGTACAAGCAAGGATTGCTTGAGGAGTTTTATCCTTCCATAAGGATTAATATATGGTGTTACCCTACCTCAAGGGTTTTCTCTATTTCTTGTGTTCATGTTATGGTGAATGGTTTATGGTTTATTCTTGACATTATTGAAGTATATTTGTAGATCTGGTATAGGTACTTAACATGCTATCACTGCAAATTTTATTGATGAGGTAGAGCTTGATGTTATTCCTTTGGATATGTGTGGTATTGTGTTGGGGAGCCCATACTTATATGATAGAAAATCTATTTTTCATCGTCATGAGATTAAGTATCACTTGTTTAAGAATGGATTTGAGTACATTGTTAGAGCCCATACAAAGAAGATGAATTTATCACTTGTAAATGCGGGACAAATGAAGAGATTAGTCAATGCTAGCAAGAATTTTGTTCTCCTAATGATTAAACCCAAAGATAATATTGAAAATGAAGTTTTCCAAGGTTGTGATGCAAAGTTAAAATCTGATCTATATGAGGTTGTTAATCAATATGATGAAATGTTTGAGGAACTAAACCGATTACCTCCAAAAAGGGGTATCCAACATGAAATTCAAATGTAGCAAGATTGTCCTCTTCCAAACATTGGTATGTACAAGATGTCGGTCCTGGATGTAATGCACCCACTACCATAATCAAATTTTTTGTTGCTTTCTGCAGAATCAGAGCCCCCAAAATATCTACGGAGGCCTAGCATAAGCTAGCTCTTTCTCTGTCTACTCCCATATGATCGTGGGTCATGATCATAGGTCAAATAACCATGGTGTTTCTCAGTAATTCACAACTTGGCGCTACAGAAATGTTGAATCATTCGGCTCTGCAACCGCTGAACCCTGACAGGGCTAGCGACTGGCTAATAGGGACGAATCCCAACAGGGTTAGTGAATGGCCAATAGGAATGGGCCCTGTCACGTGGTTGAGTGGAGTATAGGTGGCATGAGGAAAGCAAGACATGATGGTCGACGTGACAGGAGGCGAGTCCCGCTTCACATGCCACACCATTCCGGACCCCCCCCATTAAAGGCAGAATGGCAAGGGGGGTCCGGAATTCACCTGAATGCCATTGATCAAGGAGAATAAATCCTGTCCATTCAAGAGTTGAACGTTAGATTCCGGACCCCCCCCTCACTGATAAAGGAAAAATAGTAAGGGGGCTCTGGAATGAAGCCTCAGCCGTAGATCTGGGCGAGTGGAATCTAGTCGTCCATATTTTCTCGCCACTTACCTTAAGGCGCATTCACACCCCAACTTAAAGTTGACATCTCTTCCTCACATCTCACGATCATCCCAGACCCTGGATCCTCTGAGAGGATCCTATCCGTTCATCAGAGCCTAACCACATGCTAACATCTCAATGTTTATAAGTCTAGAGTTCAGGGTTTGAGAGAACAGGGGAACATGCCCTTCGGTATCCCGAATGCCAAAACGCCGAAGCGCTGAATGAGCCTCAATTGGTGATTAGTCCCTTGGGTTATGCCTTGGTCAATATGACCTCTTCCCATATGACCACAATCTCTCTTCCGTCGAGATTTATCAAGGTGAGAGCCCGACCTCTTGTCAACGGGACTCCCGAATCCTCGATCCTGATTTCTCAAAACGGGTAATCTCTCGACACGTAGCCTCCTTAAATTGAATGGTCCAAATCCGTCTCGGGGTTTCCACCATGGAAAGTCTCGATCTCTCATCACTAGAACTCTCGAGTTTGCGATTCCCAATTTCCCGAAATGGGAAATCTCACGAAACATGGCCTCCTTAAATCGAACTACCCAAATCTACTTCGGGGTTTCTACCATGGAATGCCCCTATCTTTCATCACCAAAACTCCTGAGTTCTCGACTCCCGATTTCCCGAAGTGGAAAATCTCTTGACACATGGCCTCCGTTACTCGGACGGTCCAGATCTATTTCGGGGCTTTTTCCCCTATTCACTGGGGGTTTAACCCTTGGGTATCTCCTAACAGATCCAACGGCGGTCGGGTTTTCCAGCCGAGATCTGACGGATCAGATAGGTTCCTAACTTGTGTGCTCTCCCATGACTCCCTGGACGTGGAAAGATCAGTGGTTCAGATGCTCTCATGGACCTTGGGGATCTACAGTCCCGACCTCTTCGCTAACCATGAAGACAAATAAAGTCACAAGGGTAAGGCACTTAACATCCTACTTTCTCCTACCAAATCTAACGGTCATGAGTGGCCACAGATTTCCCGATGGAATCTCGTCCGTCGATCACAAACTTTCAAGGTTAAGGCACTTAACTTTCCAGCTTCTTCTTCTTATCTGACGGTCGTGAGTGACCACAGATCTCTCGATGGGATCTCGTCCGTCGATTCGATACTTATCAGGGATTTCTTAAGGCCTTGCGCCTTCACGTCCTCCTTCCAGGCTCTTGATGGGATTTTCAAGAAGGGTATCTCTATGGGGAGGTTTACCTAAGGTACTATCTGAGGCAGGTAAGGGTATTTCTCTCCCAAGAACCAGACGTGAAGTCTGAATTAGACCAGTACGCACATAAATAACGATTTATGAGAACATAATCCATACATAGTCTTTCCATATAAACATACAACTACCAATACTGATCAAGACACCATACAGACATTCTTATAATGAAATCATTCACAATTTCACAGCTTATGATCATAAATGTTAGAATACATATATTTCAAGATGCCAAAGGAAAAACACTTATCAGAAAGTAACACCAGAGGTTATGCAACTGCTGAGAGGGGTGCTCGTTTCCACCCAACTGTAGACTCAACGAATCCCAACAGATTTACCACTAGCCACCCCCGAGCTGAGACCACGATGTTGTGATTCTGCGTCTCTGTTTTCCAGTGACCCAAAGAGAAGGTTACTCTCCTTCCTCTCTGCTATCACCCACTCTAAATATCACCAGAGTTCTCTTTCTCCCCTCACGTCCTTCCTCAATCGCTTCTCCCCCACGCCTTATCCTCTTGCAAGGTTGCGTGTGGCATGATTTCCCTCGCGCTGGTTAGGCCTAACAGCTCTATGGATGGGCAGTTCACCTCCCCATCCCTCATTAATTCCTGATTAGCCATCTACCTACCAGCCTGTGAGACATTTAATTCGGGGCTAGCGAGCCGCTTTTGGTTCTCCGGGCTAGTGAAGTCCAAATATGGTATTGTTTTTCGGTGGAAGTTAACACCACCTTTTCATGTGCCTTCCACCGCCTTTCTACAACCATCGTGGTATCTTTTTCAGCATATCCCCTCTCAACAGTCCTACAATATAAATTCATAATATTATTCACATTCATCGACCTTTTCCACAAGGTCCATTCACATCACATATTCACATTTCTGAGTTTGCCACAGTTCTTGGCCAGTCCAGTTATTTTTACAAACTGGGGGAAACAGGGTGCTACAATTCCCTCCCCCTTAAAGGAACATCGTCCTCAATGTTCTTATCTATTAACATGAATTGCATGTACAGAAGTAAACAAAATCATATATGCCTATCTCATGGCATCCTCCATTTCCCATGTAGCCTCATTTGGGCCAAAATGTCTCCACTGCACCTTGACCTATGCAATGGTTTGATTCCAGAGCGGGGTTTCCTTTCTGTCCAATATGCATTGGGGTTCTGGTAGAAATTCTCCCTCTATTTACACCTGGATCACAGACCAGTCAATTATATGATTAGCATCATGTACTTATTTCTTCAATAATGAAACATGGAAAACATTATGTTCTTTTACTGTGGGAGGAAGTGCTAGCCGATAGGCTACAGGTCCCACTCTATCTAGAACCTCAAAGGGTCCACAATACCAGGGTGCCAACTTGGCACAAGCTCCCATTTTCAGGGAACTCGTTCTGGGCTTAATTCTGAGATATACATGGTCTCCCATTTTGAACTCTCTTGGAGTTCTCTTTTGGTCGACATAACTTTTCTGTCAGTTCTTAGCGACCTTCGGATTTTGTTTTATCTGAGGCACTTGCTATTCCATTTCTTTCAACATATCGGGTCCAAAATAAATCTTGTTTACAGGGTTACCCCAACTAACTGGAATATTACATGGCCTACCATAGAGGACCTCGAAGGGACTCATCTTTAAGGATGCTTGGTAGCCATTGTTGTAGGCGAATTCTACCAATGGCAGGTAGTCTTCCCATTTTCTAGGTTGATGCATTACATGCATCCTTAACATATCCTCCAATATTTGATTCACTCTTTCTATCTGCCCGTCAGTTTGAGGGTGATAGGCGGTGCTAAACAACAATTTCGTCTCTAAACTAGCCATCAGTGATTTCCAAAAATTGGAAGTAAATTTTGTGTCTCTGTCAGACACTATCTCTTTCGGCATATCGTGCAGTCTAAATACCTCTTTCATGAATACCTGGGTGATATCTATCGTCTTGCAGGTTGATTTGATGGGGATGAAATGAGTAGACTTGCTCAGTTTATCCACCACTACCATAATGGCGTCCTTTTGTTTGGTTGAAGTTGGCAATCCAGTGATAAAATCCATGGAAATGGTTTCCCATTTCCATTCTGGGATGGGTAAAGGTTGCAATAGTCCTATTGGATGTCGATGTTCTGCTTTAACCTATTGGCACTCTATGCATTGGGCCAAATATTTAGCTATGTCTTTCTTCAATCCAGGCCAATAAAATTGTTCCCGGGTGGCAGTGATCATTTTTTGGTATCCTGGGTGACCAGTATATGGTGTTTTATGTAGTTCATACATAATGAACCTCTTCAAGTCGTCACAATTTGGAATGTACAGTCTATCTCTGTAAGTGAGAAGACCTTCTTTGGTCATCTGGTAGCCTTCATATTTTACTCCAGCGGGTTCTTTTTGTAGGTACAGGGTCACGGACTGAACGAAGGGATCTGTCTCTTGTGCATTTATGACTCTGTTCTTGACATCTGTCTCACAGGTACTCACCACTACACGGTGAATTGTTTTCATGCTTTTGCTAAGGGCATCGGCCACCCTATTTTATTTCCCTTTAATGTGTTTGATTTCAAAATCAAATTTTCTAAGGAGGGCCATCCGTCTAGATTGCCTGGCATTGAGCTTTGGTTGGTCAAACAAATATCGCAATCCACAGTGATCTGTCATAAGTACAAATTTTATTCCCAAGAGGTAATGCCTCCATATTTTCAAGGCATGCACTATGGCAGCCAGTTCTAGATCATGAGTCACATAGTTGACATCATGTTCATTCAATTTTCGGGATTCATAACAGATCACACTTCCTTTCTACATAAGGACTCCTCCGAGCCCTTCCTTACAGGCATCTGTGCACACAAGGAAGTCAGCTTCTGGGTCAGTGATTTTCAACATGGGTGCATGGGTTAGTAGATGTTTCAGGGTTTGGAATCTTTCTTGACATTTCTGTGTCCACAAGAATTTTGTCCCCTTCTTCTGGAGGGTAGTGATTGGACAACCAATCTTGGAGAATCCTTTTATAAAGCTCCTATAGTATCCTGCTAATCCCATAAAGGATCTGATGTCTGAAACATCCTTCGGGGCAGGCCATTCCATGATAGACCTAATCTTGTCAGGATCTACTGCTACCCCTTCCTCGGACAGAACATGTCCCAAGTAATGTATTTGCTTCTGGAAGAAGTCACATTTGTTGAATTTAGCATAGAGTTGATGCTCTCTTAGCACTTGCAGCACAAGTCTAAGATGCTCTTCATGCTCTTCTTTATTCTTAGAGTAGATTAATATGTCATCAATAAAAACTAGTACAAATTTATCTAAAAATTTACTGAGTACATTGTTCATTAAGAACATGAAAGTGGCAGGGGCATTGGTTAACCCAAATGGCACTACCACAAACTCATAGTGACCATACCATGTCTGTAAAGTGGTTTTATGGATGTCTTCACCCTTGATTCGGACTTGATGGTATCTTGGCCTCAAGTCAATCTTTGATAAAATAGATGCACCTCCCAACTGATCGAATAGATAATCGATCTTGGGCAAGGGGTACTTGTTCTTTATGGTTACTTTATTGAGTTGTCTATAATCTATACACAGTCTAAGGGTGCCATCCTTCTTTTTCATAAACAGGACTGGTGCTCCCCATGGGGACACGCTGGGTCGAAGATAACCATTATCCATCATTTCTTTCAATTGCAATTTGAGTTCAACTAACTCAGGTGTGCTCATCCGGTAGGGTGTCTTAGACACCGGCACCGCTCCTGGTGCGAGATCTATCGAGAAGTCAATATCCCTTCTTGGAGGTAGACCCAGTACCTCTTCCAGAAACACATCTATGTATTCTCTCAGGGTAGGATGGTCTTCAAGGATGGGATTTTCATCTTCTATGGTTTCTAGCACCTGTATTACATATAGGGGACATCCCTTTCGGCAATACTTTCTCATTTGTAGGGCCGATATTTGTCCCACCGAGATAGGTTTTCGGATCCCTTGAAGGGTTATCCTTTTTCCTTCTTTGCTCACACATTCTAAGGTTGTATGGTAACAGTCTAGTCTGGATTTATGGGCGGCTAGCCAGTCCATACCAATGAATAGATCATATGATCCCATGGGTAATATGTTAATAGCTACTTGGGTGGGGAATTCACCCAACATCAATTAGCAAGCTGGTATGACCTCTTCTACCCTTCTTTTGGTGCCACTGGCTAACTGTACCAACCATGGCTTGGTTTGTTTTTGTGGCTATAGTTTCCAATTATCAACAGCTTTAGGGGCTATATAACTCAAATTTGAACCAGGGTCAATCAAAACAGACACCAGATGGTTGAAAATCATACCTTCTATTTCCACCACTGAAGTTTGGTGGTCATCTTGGTTATTATCCAAGGTTGCATAAATATGTGGCACACTCCTTGCCACATCATTGACTGTGGTAGCTTCCTGAATGTTATAAACTTTTTTATTGTTCTGTTGTCGGTGTGGATAGTCTCTCAAGAGATGTTCTTCTCTGCAACCCCAACATTTCAGAGGTTCTCTCTTCGTGTTATCCACCTTCATTGGTATAGGTCCAGAAGTTTTATTTCCACCCAATGAGGGAAAGTTCTGCTGGAGTACACTCTGGGATGGAAAGTTCATTTTGGGGTTCTTCTTGTAGTTCTTAAATCCTGAGGATTTTATCCCCTTTTTCTGAAATCTTGAACCACTCTTTTGTTTCTAGTCTCCACTTGACTCTACCCGATGTTCATATTGTTCATGACAATATGTTTCCTTTCGAATAGTGTCTTCTAAGGTCTTTGGCTCATCAAATTCAATTATGTTCTGGTATTCCTTGGGTAGCTTGCTAATGAAGCGTTTCACCTTTGCCTTTTTTGTTTTTATATAAGGGACATACCTCAACAAGTCGAGGAATTTGTTGACATATTCCTCTATAGTGAGTTGCCCCAGTTTGAGTTCATAAAACTCTTTAGTCTTCTCGTCGAAATATTTTTCCGACAAATACTTCTTCCGGAATTATTTCTCAAACTGTTTCCAAGACAGGTCCTCTTCGTGGACCCCTTTCACATTCTTAAGATCTTCCCACTAGACAGAAGCTTTTATGTTCAGATTGAAAGTGGCCACTCGGGCCTTCAAATTCTCTGAAAAATCATGGACTCTAAAATATTTCTTCAGTCCAAGTACCCAAGCCTCTGCTTCGTCTCCCTTCTTTATCTCACCATCAAAGGAGGGAGGTTTGGCCTTTTTGAATTCCTCAAATTTATGACCCTTGGAAGTCTTTTGCTTCTTCTATTTTCTTTGAGAATAGGAACTGGTCCTACTGCTGGAAGAGCCTTCTGAATCGCCACCTTCCTTCTCAGAGGAATCATCTGGTACTGGTCCTTTACCTCTAGGGTGGACCTTCCTTGAGGTGCTCCTCTCAGTATGGCCACTGATATGACCATGTTTCTGCATCTCGGGTTCATGCTACATTTTTCGTTGTAGGTCGGATAAGCTTTGCAGTAAAACTACATTAATTTCTGTTTTCTTTTCTTGTTCTTTCATCATCCTTTCATTGTCAACCTTGCAACTTTTCAATTTAGACATAAGACTCCTCACAGTCTCAGCTAGATCTAGAGGGGTCCCTATTGCTCTTCTTTCATCAGAATCTTCGTCTCTATTGTGGGGGCCTTCTCCCATCTCTTGGTGAATCAAAATTCTTTGCATCTGTAAATTCCCGCGGCTGATCGTTCACTTGGGTGAAAAGACAAACGTTGGTTGTTAGTCAATATTTATATTTATTTATACCCAGTACATAATTCATATTTTCACACATATAACCATATAATAGGGGTTTTGCATTTGGGTCTTAATCCTTATCTATCCAGCCATCTCAATTGCAAGAGACTCTACCTACTTTAGTAGGTAGACATCGTAACACTAAAACAGGACAACACAATTCATGTTCCTTTTCTGGCTTGTGCAAATTTATGGCACAATTTATTCCACCTCTGTCATTTGCACTTAGATATTATCAATGATAATGATCAGTGCATCCCTACTCCTAGAAGAGTAGTTATTATTTTAACAGAGGGGTTACAGAAAAAAAAAATCCCAGATTACAGTTTCATTCTACAATCCTTCTTCTTAAGGAGAAAACGCAGATAACAATATCTTCTTACACGGCTCGTGCCTGAGCCTAAGTCGGCCAAGTGTTGTAACCATGCTCTGATACCAATTTGTAACACACCCACTACCATAATCAAAATTTTCGTTTCTTTCTGCAGAATTAGAGCCCCCGAAATATCTACGGAGGCCTAGCGTAAGCTAGCTCTTTCTCTGTCTACTCCCATTTGATTGTGGGTCATGATCACAGGTCAAATAACCATGGCGCCTCTCAATAATTCATGACTCGGCGCTACAAAAATGTCAAATTGTTCGGCTCTGCAACCGCCGAACCCCGACAGGGCTAGCAACTGGCCAATAGGGACGAATCCCAACAGGGTTAGCGAATGGCCAATAGGAATGGGCCCTGTCGCGCTATTGAGTGGAATATAGGTGGCAAGAGGGAAGCATGACATGGTAGGTGACGTGACAGGAGGTGGGTCCCTCTTCACACGCCACACCATTCCGGACCCCCCCCCACCCCCATTAAAGGCAGAATGGCAAGTGGGGTCCATAATTCGCCTGAATGTTGTTGATCAAGGTGAATAAATCCTGACCGTTCAAGAGTTGTGCGTTCGATTCTGGACCCCCACCTCATCGCTAAAGGAAGAACAACAAGGGGCCTCCGGAATGAAGCCTCAGCCATAGATCTGGGTAGGTGGACTATGGTCGTCCAGATCTGCTTGCCACTTACCCTAAGGTGCATTCACGCCCCAGCTTAAAGTCGACATCTCTTCCTTACATATCATGGTCATCCCAGACCCTGGATACTCCGAGAGGATCCTGTCCATTCATCAGAGCCTAACCACATGCTAACATCTCAATTTTTATAAGTCTAGATTTCGGGGTTTGAGAGCACAGGGGAACATGCCCTTCGGTATCCCGAATGATGAAACGCTGAAGTGTTGAACGAGCCTCAATCGGTGATTAGCCCCTTGAGTTATGCCTTGGTCAATATGATCTCTTCCCATATGACCAAAGTCTCTCTTCCGTTGAGATTTATCAAGGCAAGAGCCCGACCTCTTGTCAACGGGACTCCCGAATCCCTGATCCCCAATTTCCTGAAATGGGTAATCTCTTGACACGTAGCCTCCTTAAATCGGACGGTCCAGATCTGTCTCGGGGTTTCCACCATGGAAAGTCCCGATCTCTTGTCACCATAACTCCCGAGTTCATGATTCCCGATTTCCTGAAATGGGAAATCTCACGACACATGGCCTCCTTAAATCGGATGACCCAAATCTACTTTGGGGTTTCTACCATGGAATGCCTCGATCTTTCGTCACCAAAACTCGCGAGTTCTCAACTCCCGATTTCCCGAAGTGGAAAATCTCTTGACATGTGGCCTCCATTACTCGGATGGTCCAGATCTATTTCGGGGCTTTCGCCCCTATTCACTGGGGGTTTAACCCTAGGGTATCTCCTAAAGGATCCAACGATGGTCAGGTTTTCTAGCTGAGATCTGATGGCTCAGACAAGTTCCTAACTTGTGTGCTCTCCCACGACTCCCTGGACGTGGAAACATCAATGGTCTGGATGCTCTCATGGACCTTGGGGATCTACAGTCTTGACCTCTTCGCTACCCACGAAGACAAAGAAAGTCACAGGGGTAAGGTGCTTAACATCCTACTTTCTCCTACCAAATCTAACGGTCATGAGTGGCCACAGATTTCCTGACGGAATCTCATCCGTCGATCACCACCTTTCAAGGTTAAGGCACTTAACTTTCCAGCTTCTTCTTCTTATCTGACGGTCGTGAGTGACCACAGATCTCTCGACGGGATCTCGTCCGTCGATTCAATACTTATCAGGGATTTCTTAAGGCCTTGCACCTTCACGTCCTCCTTCCAGGCTCTTGATGGGCTTTTCAAGAAGGGTATCTCTATGGGGAGGTTTACCTAGGGTACTATCTGAGGCAGGTAAGGGTATTGCTCTCCCGAGAACCAGACGTGAAGTTTGAATTAGATTAGTATGCACATAAATAACAATTTATGAGAACATAAGCCATACATAGTCTTTCCATATAAACATACAACTACCAGTACTGATCAAGACACCATATAGACATTCTTATAATGAAATCATTCACAATTTCACAACTTATGATCATAAATGTCAGAATACATATATTTTAAGATGCCAAAAGCAAAACACTTATCAGAAAGTAACACCAGGGGTTATGCAACTGCTGAGAGGGGTGCTCGTTTCCACCCAACCATAGGCTCAACAACTCCTAGCGGATTTACTGCTAGCCACCCCCGAGCTGAGACCACGATGTTGTGAGAATGCGTCTATGTTTTCCAGTGACCGGGAGCAAAGGTTACTCTCCTTCCTCTCTACTATCACCCACTCTGCATATGGCCAGAGTTCTCTTTCTCCCCTCGTGTCCTTCCCCAATTGCTTCTCCCCCACGCCTTATCCTTTTGCGAGGTTGCGTGTGGCACGATTTCCCTCACGCTGGTCAGGCCTGACGGCTCTATGGATGGGTGGTTCACCTCTCCATCCCTCATTAATTCCTAAGGAGCCATATACCTACCAGCCTGTGAGACATTTAATTCAGGGCCAGCGAGCTGCTTTTGGTTCTCCGAGCCAGTGAAGTCCAAATACGGTATTGTTTTTTCGGTGGAAGTTAACACCACCTTTCCAGGTGCCTTCCACTACCTTTTTGCAGCCATCGTGGTCTCTTTTTCAGCATATCCCCTCTCAGCAGTCATGCAATATAAATTCATAATATTATTCACATTCATCGACTTTTTCCATAAGGTCCATTCACATCACATATTCACATTTCTGAGTTTGCCACAGTTCTTGGCCAATCCAGTTATTTTTACAAACTGGGGGAAACATGGTGTTACAATGGAGAATGCCAAAATTAAAAAACAAATCCAAGAGTTGCTCGACAAAGGGGTCATTGTACCAATCTCATCGCCATGTGGATCTCCAATTGTGTTAGTACCAAAGAAAGATGGTACATGGCGTATGTGTGTTGATTTCAGGGCTTTGAACAAAATTACAGTAAAGAATCGTTATCCTCTTCCTAGAATCGATGATTTGCTTGATCAATTGAAAGATGCTAAATATTTTACTAAGTTGGATTTAAGAAGCGGATATCATCAGATCAGGATTGCCGAAGGGGACACATGGAAGAAAACTTTCAAAACAAAGCAAGGTTTGTTTGAATGGATGGTAATGCCTTTTGGACTTTGCAATGCACCTGCTACTTTCATGAGAGTTATGAATGATGTCTTAAGGCCTTTTCTTGATGATTGTGTTATTGTCTACTTGGATGACA
>ML777527.1:314027-325059 GCA_009831015.1 Picea engelmannii | reverse complement strand
ATACTTTAATGAGCAGTCAAAGGGAGCAAACAAGCTCAAATTTATTCATTTCAAAACAAGTCAGTGTATATTGATAAGAAAATTTCATGAAATAAAATGGTCTTACCTTCTTACCTGTTGCGAGAGAGTGATGAAGTTCAGTTTTGTACTTGCTTTGAAAAACTTGTAAAACTGAAGACAATATATCAACATATCCAAAAATAGAAATGTTTTTTTTTTATATATATTTTTTGTTATTTGATTTTTTTTTCTTTTTCTGGTAAAATTTTATTATTTACAAAATCTTAAAACAGCATAAATGATCAAGGATTAGCAGGAGGAGAAGACTCTTCTCCCACTATCTTTATTTCTGTTTGTTTGGCAAATTCCTATAGAAAATTATCTTTTGACAAGGGTTTGTTATACACTTTTAATCGATGTCCATTTACTACAAAGGAATTCTGAGAGTCATCGATGGTCTTGATTCTGACAGAACCATTGTCAAAAACAATTTCTACTTCATAAGGTCCCAACCACCTTGTCGTAAGTTTCCCTTTGAAAGTTTTGTATTTGGAATCGAAAAGCAATGCCCAATCCCCTGGTTGAAAATTCTTTTTCTTAATGTATTTATCATGCCATTTGCTACGTTGATTTTGGACAAGGATAGTTCTTTGAAGAGCATCTTACCTAATTTCTCCCAATTCATTTAGTTGCATGACTCTCTATTTTTGTGCCTCATCCAAATTCAACCCCAAATCTGCTGCTAGGCGGAAGGTATGAATCTGAAATTCTATGGGAAGGATAATTTGCTTGCCAAATACCAATTCATAAGGGGTATGACCAGTGGTATTTCTCCATGTAGTCTGGTATGCCCATAAAGCCTCTGGAAGTCTATCCACCCAATCTTTGTGATGTAAATGTATTGTCTTGGTCAGAATAGCTTCTAGAACTTTATTCGTGGATTCCACTTGCCCATTGGCTTATGGATGGTATGGGGAAGACTTACAATGTTTTATCCCATATTTATCTGTGAGTTCTTTCATCAACTTGGAAGTAAATTGGGCACCTTGATCAGTAACAATCTCTTGTGGAACACCGAAGCGAGTAAAGATATCTTTATAAATAAATTCAACCACTGATTTCTCAGTTGCTTGATATAAGGATTTTGCCTCTACCCAATTGGTCACAAAATATGTGCAAACCAAGATGTACTTCTTCTTCCTTGACATTGGGGAAATCGGTCCTACAAAATCAGGTGCCCATTTATCAAATGGTTCAATCACAACCTGCGGTCGTAAGGGAATATCGTCTTCTACAGTAGGTATTCCCATCCTTTGAAAACTATCACAACTTCTCACATATTTTGTTGCATCCTTAAACAGTGTTGGCCAATAGTATCCTGATTGTAAGACTTTATATGCCATTCTCTTATCAGAGAAATGTCCTCCACATGGCCCATCATGACAGGCATGAAGGATATTGGGAATCTCGTCTTCTCGGACACATTTCCTAATGATCATATCGGGACTTGTATAGAAAATATCACTTCCTACCCAAGAGTAGTAAGCACTTTGTTGAATAATTCTTTTCTTTTGTGGTGGTGATAAATGAGTTGGTAATTTTCCTGTAGCTAAGTAATTTGTTGTATCTGCAAACCAAGGGGTCTTAACAGCTACTGCAAACAGATGTTCATCATGGAAATTATCATTCACTGGGATGTCGGTACTATCTTGAGGAATACGAGAAAGAAAATCTGCAACTACATTCTCTTTCCCTGGCTAATAAACTATAGTGATGTTAAATTCTTGAAGCAACAAAAGCCATCGTGTAATTCTTCCAGTAGTAACTGGTTTGTTCATCAAAAATATGATAGAAGAATGGTCTGTATGTACAAAAACCTCATATCCAGTGATGTAATGATGAAATTTGTTAATGGCATGAACTACTGCTAAAAATTCCTTCTTTGTTACAGTGTAGTTCAATTCAGGAGGAGTAACGTTTTTGCTAGTGAAGTAAATTGCATAGTTTTGTTGGTTTTCTTTTTGTCCGAGCACTCCTCCTAAGGTAGTGTCTGAGGCATCAGTTGAAATATCGAAAGGAAGAGACCAATTTGGTCCTCTTAGAATAGGTGCCATGGACAATTTTTCTTTCAAATTCTCAAAAGCATTCTGACAATTGTTATCCCAACAAAATTATGCATCTTTTGCTAACAGTTTAAACATGGAGCTGGCTATCTTTGTAAAGTTTTCAATAAATCGACGATAATATCTAGCATGTCCCAAAAAACTTCTAACATCTTTTTGGGTTTTTGGAGAGGAAAGTTTAACTATCACTTCAATTTTGGTTGGATCAACTTTAATTCCTTATGCAGACAAATGATGACCCAACACTATTCCCTCAGTTAATAGCATTTTACATTTTTCGTGACTAATGGATAAATTTGATTCCTGACAATGAATCAAGACTTTCTCAAGATTACTTAAGGCTTCTTCGAAAGTGTTACCATAAACAGTAAAATCGTCCATGTATACTTCCACACAATCATGAATTAAGTCAGCAAAGTTCCCAAGGACTGATCTCTGAAATGTAGCAGGAGCATTGCATAGTCCAAAAGGTAGAATTTTATAAGCATAAGTGCCCCAAGGACACGTAAATGTTGTTTTGTCCTGGTCTTCAGGAGCAATTTGAATCTGATTGTATCCACTATATCCATTGAGAAAGGAAAAGTATCTTTTTCCATCCAAGGTATCCAAAACCTGATCTATAAAGGGTAAGGGAAAGTAGTCCTTCAGGGTTGCCTTGTTCAACTCCCTAAAGTCTACACACATTCTCGATTTCCCTGTCATTTTCTTAGGTACCACAACAAGAGGTGAAACCCACTTGTTGTCAGAAATTAGATAAATGAATCCAACGTTTAATAATTTCTGTAATTCTTCTTTCACAAAGACTTTTAAGATTGGATCATACGCCTTTGTGGTTGTCTTACTGGGGTTATCCCTGGTTGGATATAGATGTGGTGAATGCAGGTGTCAAGATGCACTCCTCTCATATCAGTGTATTCCCATGCAAATGCCCCTGACTGTTATTTCAAAAGGTTTGTTAACTGTTCCTGTTGGCTGAGACTTAATTCAAAGTTGATGTATAGACATTTTCTTGGGCTAAGTTGTACTAGAATAGTATATGATCCCGGATGCTCATCAATGGTGAAAAACATAGATGGTGAAAACGAGGAAAATAACTCACTTCGTTCTTGAAATTCCTCTCTGAAAATTTGATCGTATTGAAAATATGTTTGTGGGA
The DNA here is from genome assembly GCA_009831015.1 of Picea engelmannii. Taxonomy (NCBI): domain Eukaryota; kingdom Viridiplantae; phylum Streptophyta; class Pinopsida; order Pinales; family Pinaceae; genus Picea; species Picea engelmannii. Next base: position 321,780 of record ML777527.1, on the reverse strand, counting down.
ACTCAACATTTTCTGTCACAGAAAGAAATTGACTTACAATATCATCCTCTGTAGGTTCTTATAGTGCATGAAACTCATCAACAGAGAATAAAGATTCTTCATCATCATTCTCATGATAGGGACATTTTGGCCACCATAATTCTTCTGTAACTCGTTGAGCAGGTGGAAAAAGAGTAAGTTTCTGTGAAGAAATGCCATTTGAGATAAACATATCCCCACCACGACATCCTATGAAAGCATTGGCCGTGGCCAACCAAGGTCTCCCTAGAATGATTGGATGGCCTTTTGTGGGGTCCTTTGAATGAATAATCATGAAGTCAATAGGATATTCCCACGAAGCTAGTGTAACAAGGATGTCATCAAGGAATCCAACATGTTTTATGGTTGTTCTGACAGCAAGTTCAAGAACTGTAGGAGTAGGACAAAGGAATTGACTTAGTTGTAACAGTTCCACTGTATTGATAGTCATTATATTAATGGTTGCACCTAGATTGACTAAAGTATTACGAATAGAAACATTGTTGATAGTCACTGAAACTATTGTGTTCCCTGGGTTGGCATACTTCACAATTTTAGGTGTTTCAAAAATACAATTTGATGACTGGCCTACTAGGTGTATCATGGGTGGATCTTTTTGTTTCCGACCTGGTTTCTTAATGCAGAGTTCTTTGATGGTTTTGGCATAGATGGGAACATCTCTAATCACTTGTAACAATGGAATCTTAACACAAACATTTCTTAGTTCATTCATGATGTCAAACTCAGATTGAACAATTGGTTTTTCAATGAGAAACCTTTCAGGAAAAGGAGGTGTTTGGGGAACCTGAGTTTGTATGTTACGCTATGATTCAGATACTTTATGCTTTGGAATGATAACATATTTTAAAGATGCCCCATTTGATAAATCATCTATAGGTTCTTCCTCGTGTTCTTGGATAATTACCTTTGGTGTTGTTCTTGTTACAGGCTGAGTTTTATTTAAATTGTTTCCAGATCTCAGCTGTATTTCTTGTATGGAAATGGGGTTTATGGTGTAAGCTGGGTAATTTTTAAAATCAACATTATGGAGTGGAAGAGGTGGTCTGTGGCTAGGATTTGGAATGGGTTGAGTGGGAAAAATGGTGGGATGAGGTGGATTCTAAGGCTGTTGAGGAGTTTGTTGAATGGGTGGTAAAGGAGGTGAAGTAAAACTAGGCAATAACTGATGTATGTTTGGAGGATACTGACTACATGGATTTTTGGGAATTGGTACCTCATGCTGCTATTGGTTATTTCCAAAATTCGGGTCTCTCCATCCCTGGTACCAAGGTTGAGCAGGGACATTTTGCGGAGGCCAATTTGGCTAGTTCCATGGATGTTGTTGTTGTTGAGAGAAGGGTGGATAGTAGCTGAAAGGTTGTGGGGATGGTTCTTGATACGTATTTGAGTTCCTAGGTTTCCAAGGCCTCTTAGGTGCAGATGGAGTCCCTTGAGCTTCCCCTCCCTTGAATATGGATTGCAATCCTAGTGAGGATGGGCAATCTTCTGTTTTATGATTTTTAGTACATATTGCACATACAGAAACATTGTCCAAAGGACATTCTCGTAAAGGATGCCTTTTTCTTCATTTTGGGCAGAATATGCTTAATACAAGGTTTTCCTCTTCCTAATTTCTCTTAATCTTGTCTAATTGAGAGCCAATTGTTCCTAAAATGTCTGTTTTAAAATTTTCCAAAAGGTTTCCCAATTCAATTCTAGTAACTCCACTAGATGTGGGTACTCTGGTGTTTTTGCTGACAGGTTCTCTCACACTTTTTGCAGTTTCCCCCCTACTTCTTGAGTAAGTTCTACATAGTTCACTGATTGCTTCAAATTCTTTTTGATAAATGTCTCCTGAAGCCATTAAATTGAGAGTGTCAATATATTCATCTGAAACCCCTTTTAAGAAAAGAGTCTTGATTGCTTCATCTTGGAGGTCATTGTATTTAGATTTTTGAAGGGTATATGTAAATCTTTCTAAGAAATCCTCAATTCTCTCTTCATCTTGTTGTTGCATTTTAAAAATATCATTTCGAGAATCCTTGGGTCTACAATAGTCCTGGTACTTCTTTAAAAAAAATTCCTTCATATGTTCCCAAGATCTAATGTTGTACTCTCCTAAACTCATGAACCAACTTAATGCAGAATCTTTTAGGGTAGCAGGAAACAACTTCAGTTTATGTGCATCTTGGAGATAGTTATAACTCTTGCACAGGATGTCAAACTCAAAAAGAATGACATCTGGGTCTTCACTACTTTTCCCATAAAAGGTTTGTAGTGCCGAAGGTGGGATATTTTTCATATTGACATTTTGGACCAAATCAAAATAGGAAACCCAAAGGTGGTTTTTGGACTTAGCTCAGTTTCTACTTGTTCTTCTTCTTCATTTTCAACATGAATTTCTCCTCGTTCTCTTCTATCCAATTCTCTCCCTCTTTCTGCCATGTTAAAAGGATTACCAAAAATTGTATATGCAATCTGATCTTTCTTTGGTGAGGATGTGAAATCCCACCTCTCTGGATTCTTTTTGACAGAATTGCTATCTCCTATTGGTTCTTTTGAGGATCCTATTACCTTAGATTCAACTTGCAATTGTTATTTGTGAAACTATAGTGTTAGGGTTCCTGAGAAGAGCTTGCACTTCTTCTAGATTAACTGTGTCAACCAATTTTGGATCACCAGGAATTTGAATTTGTTGGTATGTGATGTTTTCTGGTTCTATGTTTTTCTCTATGGTTTCCTCAGCCAGAGTTCGAGTCTCAGTTTCTATTTCTTTTTGGGTGGAGTTTTCTTCTTTTTGTTGTTTTGTATTTCCCCTAAATCTACCTCTATGATCTCTATTTCTCATGAAGACATACTAAATGAAAGAAAAACTAAGATTGAGTTTCAGAGGAACCTGTGATAATTGATATGTCAATTCTCACCCTTCATTTCACAACTCCTCTTTCATCAACCTGCTAACATACCACACCAAACCAAATATATTTTAAGAAAATAACCAAAACAATTATGTAGCTTACCTTCTAAACAACTCCCCAACAACGGCGCCAAAAATGTCAGGCTGCTATATTAAAGATTTTTAATTACCTAAAAACACTGAATTGTCAAACCAGGGTAGGTGAACTTAGAGCTGCTACATTGTATGTGCTGGTAAGATTCTAATTCCTATCTAAAGGTTATTCTAAGAAGAAAACACAAACTCACTCTTAAAAACTAAACCCTAATGACTATCTTGAAACTAATCATCTCTTGTTTAATTCATCAAAGGAAAACAGTTATGTGCTTAAGTACGGGTACTTCTATCTCTTATCCAATGTGATCTCCCAAGACTATCTACCATTAGCTTAAACATATAATCATCATCATTTCTATCTAAGCCATAAAAGAAAGATCATTTTCGAAAATATTTTAATCTAAACATCAAAAATAGTTCTGAATCTATCCACAGGTAGAATAAATAAATGTCCTATTTACCCTACTGGTACTAGAAGCTTCCTTTAATCCGATTGTAACCTAACTACCTTAACAGAACATAATAAATCTAAACTCGTACTCCTTTTGAATCATGATCAAATTTAAAACTAGAAACAAACTATAAGCTGACTATCCTAACATAACAGAGTAAGCTAACTATCCTAATCAAGATAGAGTAAATCTAAACTCGCATTCCCTTTAAATCATGTTCGGATTGAAAACTGGAAACAGAGAAAATCTAGTTCATTCTTTAAGTTCTACAGGAATAAATAATGCATTCAACATTCATCAATATATGAGATGTTATCACATTGGAAATGATACAATCCAAAGAATGGTTAAGCAAGAATCTAACAAAGTAATTCCCAAACTCAAATAAACTAACTTACATGCAGATTCTAAAATACTGAAATAAACTAACTCTAATATGGAAAAAAGACAGCGACTTGAACCTATTGGCGGGCCCCACCAAGAGGTTCAATCGCCGAAAAGGAAACCAGAGCTACTCAGATCATTCCATGCAAAAACTGTTCATACTTCATGCTCCATAATTCATAAAACAACTCAAATCATTTAACAACAAATAAAATAACGCATAGCAGATTTGTATTATCAAAAATCGTATCACATAGCATATTGTAACCAACGTTTCTTGAGAGTGATCCTCTGTTTATATATATCCTCTCCAAAATAGTTTTAAAAAAAGGTGCATTAATCTAAAGAGATCTCATATCCGAAAATGACTCATAGTCAGTTAAAACGAACTTCACAACTTCCTGACACGCAGTGTCAAGAAGTGTGGATCATAAAGCATTCTAATACATTGGTTCTACAATCTCGCCCTGAGTCAACATATTGAGTTATGACTCAATATATCATATGAATCGAACTATCAATCCACTATGGCCATGTCGTGCAAGTCTTCGACAACTTCTTTGGTATCTCCACTAAGTGCGAGCTGGTACCTGGTACTGGTAAGTTATGTTTCAAAGGAACGATTCCTAACTCATGCCACATTAGTATCAACATTAGTTTAAAATATCAAAATACATTAAAACTAACTTGAATCATAAGAATACCTTGAATAGCCCCATTTAGTTGTAAAAGGATGTCAAATGTGTCATGGTAAGGCCAGAAGGAAATGATACTAGATATGAAAATGGAGGTCTTTTTGACATGATATAGGCAAAAATATAGTCAAAAATAGAGACTGACAAACATTACATAAATACAATGTACCTACCTTCTCTCATTTCTCTATCACCAATGATCCTTTGATGACCTTCCACGTCTTACCTGTAAATATGGATATACAACCTTCATTTGCCAACTGTCCTGTTGAAATTAGATTTTTCCTTAAATATGAAACATGTCTTACCTCTTTCAACAACCATTGGTTTCCATTGTGTTGCTTTATTTTTACCTTTCCCATTCCAACAATTTTGCATGGTGCATCGTCACCCAAATGAACCTGTCAAAAATCACCTTGAACATAATCTAGAAAATGTTTCCTATGGGGTGTGGCATGAAATGAATCCCCTGAATCTACTACCCAAGACTCAAAAATATTATCTACAGAAAAAATCAAAGCATCTTGTAACACATCACCTGTTACATTTGCTTCTTGATTTCTCTCCTACTGTCCATCTCTTTGTTTCTTTGGAGCTCTGCAGTCTTTCTTCAGATGTCCTTTCTTCCCACAATTCCAACACCCTATCTTTCCAAGTCTGGAGTTGGATCTTCCCTTCCTAGAATTCCCACGGTTCCTGAAACCCTTTTCTCTATCCTTTTGTCTTCCCCTATTCTCCATGTTCAACGCATTTCCTGATGTCTCACCTGTGTTTTTCCATCGCATTTCCTCACTAAGGATAACACCAACAACATCATCAAATTTTAAAGTATTTGAACCAGAGACAGAGTTACTTACAGCCATGACCAAGCCATTCCAGCTTTCTGGCAATGAGCACAAGATTAGAAGAGCCCTTACCTCATCATCAAAGTCCACTTTTATAGAAATTCATTGATTAGTAACCATATTAAAATCATTTAAATGATCTACAACAGACCCACCTTCCGACATCTTCATATTAAATAATATCTTCATTAGAAATACATTATTGGATGCCGAGGGTTTTTCATACAATTTGGCCAATGCGTCCATCAAACCCTTCGTAGTCTTTTCTTTGGAAATATTGAAAGCCATCGATGTTTCCAGGCTCAATCGTATAGTTCCTAGATCCTTTCTATCAAGAATCTCCCATTCTTCTTCCTTCGTAGCCACTGACTTCTTTTCTATTCCGCCCACTGGTAGGAATAGATCCTTCTGATATAAATAGTCTTCCATCTACATCTTCCATAACTAGTAGTTTTGGCTATTAAATTTCTCAACCCTAAAATTTCCATCTTTCAACATTGCTCCCACTCGAACCAGGAACCCTCTTTTCCTGTGAGTTACCTTTCGCTCTGATACCAGTTGTTAGAAAATAGGACCACAGAGCAATAAAATAAAACAAATGCAGAAACAAAACACAGAAGATACACAATACAATAGAGACACAGATTTACGTGGTTCACCTAGTGTGGGCTATGTCCACCAGGGAAATTGTCAGGTCCTTCCTTTATGATTATCCAGCATATGAAGGGATACAACCTACAACAAACCTATTGTAACTTCCTCTTCTTTCTCTCACAGTCTTCTATCTCAGAATACAATATTTGCCATCAATCATAGCTGCAAATACATTTCCCTCAGGAAAAGAGGGTTTCCTTCTAGGGAAAAAAACCCTAACATGATCTCTATCATTAGATCTGCGACCTTATAATAAACGGTCCATATTTACAATGAAATTACAATATACTTTTACAAGGCAATTTTTCCTTTGGGGGCTTCACCCGTGAACCCCCACTGGGGGCCCGCTTGCCCCCAAACCCCCCAACCCGGGGGATAGCCCTCCCGGACCCCGCAGAGGGGGTACTCATCCTCTACACTCCTCCGCGTGGAAGAGTGTACATACTTTTGGGGTGTAAAGTCTTCATGGGGTATAAACATGGCTGAAAGCAAGGACCTCTGAATTAGGAACATAATCAAGCTCCACAACCAACAAATTCTAGATTACCAGTTAAAGCATGTAAAGGTGTAGCTATTCTTGAAAATATTTCTATGAATCTGCGATAATATCCTACACAACAAAGGAAACTATGTACCTCGTTTTGTGTATGAGGTGTAGGCAATTTAAGGATTACCTCTATCTTTGATGGGTCTACCTTGATTCCCTCTGCAGAAACATAGTGTCCTAGTACCACAACTTCAGTCATCATCATATGACATTTCTCATGACTCAAACATATCCTAGTAGCAATGCATCATTCCAGTACCTTCTCTAGATTGCTTAAATCTTGATTAAAGTCAGTTCCAAAAGGGGTAAAATCGTCCATGTAAACTTCGAGTCCTTCCTTAATTAAATCAGAAAATATGCTTAAAATAGCTCTCTGGAATGTAGTTGGAGCATTACATAACCCAAAGGGCAATACTCGATATGCGAAGGTACCCTAAGGACATGTAAATGTGGTTTTATCCTGTTCTTCTAGAGCAATCTGAATCTGATTATAACCGCTAAAGCCATCTAGGAAAGAGAAAAATTGCTTCGTTGTTAAAGTATAAAGGACCTGATCTATAAAAGGTAAGGGAAAATGGTCCTTCTAGGTATCTTTATTGAGTTCTCTATAGTCTACATAGATTCGCCACTTACCATTCTTTTTAGGGGTGATTACCAGTGGGGAGACCCACTGGCTGTCTAAAATAGGATATACGAAATCTAAATCCAATAATTTCTGTAATTCTTCTTTGACAATGTCCCTGATGTTAGAAAACCAGGACCATGGAGCAATAAAATAAAACAAATGTAGAAATAAAACACAGAAGACACACAATACAAGAGAGACACAGATTTACGTGGTTCACCCAGTGTGGGCTATGTCCACCAGAGAAATTGCCAGGTCCTTCCTTTATTATTATCTAGCAAATGAAGAGATACAACCTACAACAAAACCCGTTGTAACTTCCTCTTCTTTCTCTCACAGTCTCCTCTCTCAGAATACAATATTCACCACCATACATAGTCGCAATACATTTCCCTCATAAAAGAGGGTTTCCTTCTAGGGAAAAAAACCCTAACATAATCTCTACCGTTAGATCTGCGACCTTATAATGAACGGTCTAGATTTACAATGAAATTACAATATACTTTTACAAGGAATTTTT
>ML777527.1:270310-283563 GCA_009831015.1 Picea engelmannii | reverse complement strand
TAACTCAACAGAGAATTAGAAGGAAAAGTATAAGTAAGAGGCTGGGGTGCACCTATTACTCATTCTGGTTTTGGATTAGCATTTTCTATTGCTCTTGAGCATTCAGTTTGGGGGTTTTGTTGTACAAACCCTTGTGAGCAACTTAGTGGTGAAATATCCACTCACCTTGTTCTGCAGCTTGGTCTCAGGGATGAAAGACTCCTCCAAACCATTCTAGTCTCAGCCCATCTCCATCTAGTGCTTCAGAAGGTAGCAGGCCGTACTGTTCTTGTGTTTCCAGCAAGGGTGCACCATCATCTAGAGGGAGGCTCAATCCAGCTTATCCTGAGGGCTTGGGGCCATTCCGACAGTTGGGTTTTGTTTGCAGGGGAAGGACCATCAATTTGAGGTATTTTAAGGAGGGTTATCATCATTCTACATTTCTCTGCAGATTGGGACGTCTTGGAGCCATAGGGGATGTCCTGTGATTCAATAAAATTCAAATCTAGGGAGATCTGCTTGAGATCTGAGTCCGAAAATTCTCCCACCAGATTGTCATAGCCCAATCTATATTCTTGGAGAGTTTCAGATCATTTTGAGGCCTCCTTCATCAAGGCCGAACAATCTAGGGTTTCAGTCATCCAGTGGGGCACACTATTCAGTGGAGGATTTGAGATCTACAGAGTATGAGAGGGATCTTGGAGATTCGGTCACCTGGGTTATTCTTACCATCACCCGATCTATCAGTTGGAATATTTCTTAGGGTGATTGGAAATTTTTGGTAGTAGGGCCGAGTTATTGAGGGTTTCATCCTTCTATTGGAGCGTGGCATTCTTCAGCTGGAGAGTTTTGCATTCAGATCTGCTTGTATTGATCTTAATTTCTTATTCAGCCTTTGGAGGCATCTTTTGTATTAGCAGGAGCATTTTGTAGAATCTCATATCTATTGCTTGTACGACCATCTGAGTTTTATTCCAGATCGACCATCTATTGTATTGATCTTACATTGCTCATAATAAAAAGGTCAGATCTTTGCTTATTCTTCTACATCTTGAATATATTGTGATCTCCATGTGTTGATGAATCTTGTATGCACTTAATAACTCAATAAATTAGTAGTAGTTAGTGATTCCAAGAAAGAATTTGGCTTGGGATCATTACAGCATAGGAGAAAGCTCGACGGAAAGTTGCATATCCTTGGTATTTCACTTGTAGAGAATATCTTGCAGCGATGGTGAATCCGCTTGCGGAGACCTACCTCAACGAAGCCAACAAGTTAGATGGCTCAAATTTCATTAACTGGAAATTCAAGATCCAGACACTCATGGAAAGCTATGGTGTCTGGAACATTGTGAAGAGAACTGAACTGAAACCTGATGCGGCTATCGATGCGATAGCAACACATATCCAAGACTGGGAGAAGCATGAAAACAAGGCAGAGGTATTGTTGCACATGTCAGTTAAAGATAGCATAGTTCCACATATTAGAGAGGCTACAACTTATGTTGCAACATGGACAGCTCTTAAAGCATTGTATGAAACTAGCAACACAAATTGCATTTTGTTCTTGAAAACTAAATTGCTAGGCATTAAGATGGATGGAAATGAATCTGTTACTTCATTTTTGAGTTGCATTAAAGAGGTGAAAGACAAGCTAGTAAATATAGGGGAAATTGTTTCCAACACTGATCTAGTGACTATTACCTTAAATGGTATGCTATAAGATTATCATATGTTCATAACAGGTCTTGCAGCAAGGGAGAAACCTCCTATGTTTGAAGAACTGACAGGTATTTTGCTACAAGAGGAAGAGAGGCGTGGGAATCTGAAGCCTCGGAGTAAAGATTTGGCACTGTGGTCAAATAATAGATCTGCAAGAGGGAGATCAGGAGTAAGAAGCAGAGGAGGTAGTTCATGGCAGAGAGGCGGTTCATGGCAAAGAGACAATTCATCGCAGAGAAGACAATCTCCAAATCAAGGTATGCAATATGATAGGAATGAGTCAAAGGGTTGTTTTTATTGTGGTCGACCTAGACATATGGTTAAAGACTGTCATAAGAAGAAAAGTGATGAGGCTATGAATAAACCTAGAACACATTCAAGTCATTATGCAGAAAAATATTCAAATCAAGATCTTAGATTATTTATTGCTAGTGATGATATTGATGAACCCCCGAATTTTGACTCACGGGATCTTAGGTTGTTTGTGTCTAATGTTGTTTTATCTACTGAAACAGATGATTCTGATGCCTGGTTTGTGGATTCTGGAGCATCAGTACATATGAATTGTAATAAAAATTGGTATGCTAATTTTAAAGAAACACAGAATGGTGCCAGCATATATCTTGGAGATGACCGCACTCATCAGATCAAGGGAAATGGAGACATTCCTGTGACATTGTCGAATGGTACTGTTCGTCACATTTGCAATGTGGTGTATGTGCTAGGAATAAAGAAAATTTTGATCTCTGTGTCCACCATTATAGATTAGAACTTGAAGGTTGAACTCTTCAAGTTGTTATATGATAAGGTATGCTAAGGTATGCTAGATATTCCTCAAAAAGAAAATAAGAAATCGTTGTCATGATAATTAGAAGTGATGTCGCTGAAAATTAGTTAGTAAAGTTCATAATCAAAGGAGTAGCTAAATGTATAAGGAGTAGTCATAAAAACAACACATGTTGTTGGTGGAAACAAAAAAATCGTTTCTTTTAAAGGAAAGGAACAACAACAGGAAAAACCGCAAAGAGAACAACATCTGTTTCTTTTGAATGAAATTCATTACCCGCAAAGGGAACAATAGTTGTTTCTTTCAAATGAACGTCAATACTCGCAAAGGGAACAACAATCGCAACAAAGGAAACGACAGTTTTTACGTTTGAATAAACAACACTACCCTCAAAGGGAACAACAATTGCAACAAACAAAACGACAGTTGTTACATTCGAATGAACAACACTACCCGAAAAGGGAACAACAATCGCAACAAAGGGAACGACAATTGTTACGTTCAAATGAACAACACTACCCACAAAGAGAACATCAATCAAAATAAAGGGAACGACAGTTGTTACATTCGAATGAACGACACTACCCACAAATGGAGTAGCAATCACAACAAAGGGAACGACAATTGTTACGCTCGAGGAAGTTGATGATGATGTTCAAATTGAACCATCTTGATCCGTATTTTATGAGCAGAATGAAATGAATACAGATTATTAATAGGTTCTTAACACAAAATAAATGAGACACAGTAAAACTGGTTTTCTATTCAATAACGAAATAAGTTGAAACTGTAAAATGCAGTGGAAACAAGCTTGCATGGAAGCATTCATTAGCAAGAAGAAGGTTACAATGAGGCTCTGAATGCCTTTTTACAAAAAGAAATAGTGTCAAAAATGCTAGACATCCAAAAACCTAACCCTAGGAGATGAAGTGCCAAAAGTCATGTGGGCCCCTTTTGGGTAAGTTAGTTCATCAACTTCCCAGGGTTGTAACTTTTGCATATGATATCCGTTTTAGGCGTATGATAGCCCATTAGAAAGGTATCTTCAAGGAGATTCTTTTGGGGGATAAATCATTCTTTCAACTATCATTGAGGAGATCAATCCTGAAAAAACTTGATTTAGGCCCTCAAAATGGCCTCGGAAGTTAAAACTGCTAAAAATAGTAAATTGTCAAAATTGTCAGAAAACTATTTTGAGCCAGTTGGAAAAGGCGGGTGGCCACTGATATCCATTTGGATCAATCCTCCCTCCTTAGGAAGAAATAGTCTCCATTTCATTGAGATCCCCCATCAGATGAGGAAATTTCTGTTGAATTTGGCCCCGGGTGAGCCACTTGCCTTGGTGCAGGAGTTGCCCTGCTTTGACGACTCGATAAAGCTGGATCCTTTGTTGTCAAGTTCCCTTGATATGTGATGCAATGAGACGCATGCGACCACCACCTCATGCTCTCTTGCCCACAAGATGGATCAATCACCTCATGTGAGCTGAAGCGGCTCTTTCGATTCCCTGCTGGAATCTCTGATGACAACCCGATCCACATGTCCTTAATTTCCCCACATGGCTTTTCTGCACTTAACCGTGAAATCTCCCAATGAAATTTCGGGTTTCGAAGTTTCGTGATCCCTGATGTCAAGAGTTCCTGTCTTCTTGAACTCTCAAACTCTGATTGCCGATGCACTCTCTTCCGGCCTTAGCCCATCCTGGCTATGCTCTGGCCCATACGACCTCTTCTCATAAGACCGCAGCCTTATACCTCCTATCGGGATTCGGGGTTTCGCGACCCTCGATGTCACGAACCTCTACCCTTGCAATCTCCCGATCTCCAATTCACCGATACGATGCTTTATGCGTTAGCCCTCCTGGATAAGCCCTTTTGTCCATGAGACCAACCCTATATGACTGCAGTCAAACCACCTATCAAGACTTCGGGGTTTCAAATGCTGAAATGCATTTGCCCACGGGACTATCGATCCCTCGAATCCCAATCCTCCGATATGCTGACAGCTAGCCCCAAATGGCACTTCTCTCCTTGTCGGGGTTTCGGACTTCGCTATTCCAAATTGCAAGGACTTTGTGTCCACGGGATTCCCGATATCCCAATTGTCGATTCTCCGATGTGGCTCTCCTACCAGTGCCTTTCCTGAAGGCCTTCGATCACTGCCACGCGTCCTTTTCAGATGGATGGCTCTGATCGCCTCTCGTTGTTTGTGACTTCAAGTGTCCCGGATTCCTTATCCTCTGGACTCGCGAAATGCCAAACTCTGATGCGCTAAAATACCGACGGGCGCTCGATCTCCGCCATGTGTCTCCACAAACGGATGGCCCAGATCCCTTCTCCCGATTTCGAGACTTGAAGTGTCCCAACTTCCTCGACCTGGAGAATTCTGATATCCCGAACGTCGATACCCCGATGCTTGTCTCTCGTCAGGACTTTCACCTCGGCTATTTTTGATGGTAAACCTCATGCATCTCCTGTCTGATCCGACGGCTGACGGGTAATTGGACCAAGATCCAACGGTCTAGATCTGTTCTTCCTGCGCGCTCCTCCTATGCATCTCCTGGACATAGAAACCAACGGTCTAGATCTCGTTGCTCCGCTGATCCGACGACTGCTGTGCTCTCCTGATCTTGTGCACTCCTTCTTCCCAGACTTGGAAGAGCTTCGAGTTCTCAAAGGCCTCAGCCTTTGTCTCCCTTTCTCTGTGAGCTCTCAGCTTTAAGCCTCGCTTGCGTTCTCCTTGACTCTGTTCCTTCTGAGCTTTTGCTTCCAAATCCCCAAGGGATTCTTGGACTTCTGCGCCTCTGTAGAGTCTTCACGCATGCGTTGTGCTATCTCTCCTGAGCTTTTCACACGCTCAGAACCATATGGGATTTTATCTTTCTTCCCTTCTCCCACAGAATGGAGAATGTACCGCCCTCCTGGCAATCCTTCTGCTCAAGTGATTCCTTGCTGAGTCTATAGGGTGTTCAGCAACCCTGTGAAGATCCCTCAGTGGATTCTTCCTCAAATTCCAGAACTCAAAGAGTTCTCTTCTCTTCTGTGCATGTCTGCACACTAACTCAATGCCCACTTGGCAGAGTATCTTCTCCCAGAATGTTCAGCAGTTTTGTATCCTTCTATGCACCCCTTGCACCTGCTCAATGCCCACTTGGCAGAGATCTCAGAATCGTCAGTGATTCTGGTTCTTTCTGAACTCATAGCAGAGTTCTTCCTCTGTGCACTCCTTGCACCTGCTCAATGCCCACCTGGTAGAGCTTCACAGAACTCCTTAGAGATTCTGTATGCAACTGCGTTCTTCTCCCACAGCCTTGCCTCCTGAGGTGTTCAGCAACCTCACAGGTTTTCTCCTGAGTTGTTGACTCCAGTTCCTGTGCCACAGCACATCTTTGTCTGAACCCGCAGAATTCAGAAGTGCTTCTGCGCACTGGTATTCAGAGACTGTAGTACTCTGTCACGCCCTCCTGGCATGAAACCACAAAGAACCTCAAACCTAGAAATCAAACACACTCCTGCAAATGCAAACCTACAGTTTACATCTACAACATACATTCATATCATATGAAGAACACTCACAGACATTCATTCAACACAGAAATATATGCAGGAAAAGCGGTTTCTGTTTGTATTCAAATGGCAAATGCCTATTTGTACATGGGTGTTCTTGAGCTCTCTCTGGCTCTTCTCCTCTTCTCTCTACACGCAGATTCTAACTCAACTCTATCCGCCTACACAAAATGAGATCCTAAATCTCTTTTACCTGAGGGGGCTCTTCGAGCTCTTCCCTCCAACCTACCTACCCTATTCAATTGCATTGAATGGGTTGTCTAGTCTGCATCCGGATCTAGATCTCAGCCATACAAACATATTAAAGGTCGATCTACCTAACGCCTGCACAAAGGAATGGCTCCACAGCTCACCAACTTTTAAACATTAAATTACATTCTATTACAAATTAAAAGATGAGGGTTGTGCCTCTCTTCAGCTTTGAATGCGTTCGCTTGACACGGCTGGCTGGCTGGCTGGCTAACGTGGAGAGATGCTCCTGCATCATACTCCTCAGCTGCAAAATTCATGAGCTCCTGCTCATGAGCTTCCCATCTCAGCTGTGGGAATCCTCCTAGATCCCAAATCATCCTCTGGAGCTGTCCATCCGCTCCATTCCCTTGCTGCTGCTTCTGCTGCTGTTGTTTCTCTTCTTCTCAGTTGCTCCTCGCTGGTAGTTTTTGCTGATCCCAACATCAGCCTTCTGATGTCTTCTATCACTTTGTCTAGCTGCTCCAGTGGCTGGCTCTATTCATGCATTCTCCCCAGCTACAGAAATTTTCTACTCATGGGAAGATCACCATGATCTCCCATGCTTTCTTCCTCAGCTTCCAACTTCACCTGTTGGATGTGCATGCTCTGCACTTTCACCCTTTCTTCCAGGGCTTCGAATTGTTCCCACAGATCAGCAAAGCAAATGTTGTCTTCTTCTTCTTCTTCTTCTTCTACTGCAAACTCCCATGTTGTAGTCTTTTCAATCTCCTGGCTGAAAATACTGAGCCATTCCTCAGAATGCTCATCATCCTCTTATGCTTCCTTTGCTGTCAGCTTCAGTGCTACATCTTCCTTTCTTTCGGTATCTTGGCTGAAAGCATTGAGCCATTCCTCCTGCTTGGGCAACTTCAGATATCTACTCCAATCCTTCTCCCCTGATAGTCACAGCTGACTGTTCTTCCACTGTTGCTGCACCCTCTGCAACATAGACTTCTGCCTCCTCCTAGGCAAGTGGTAGGAATATTCCAATTCCCCCAATCATCAGAAGATCTCTCAGATCCTCCTCCTCTGTCAGTTGCACATACTGATCTAAACTCACTTGCTCTGTCAGCTCCTCGAGCTGATCAAAACTCATTCGCTCATCCCTGCCCACCTGGCAATATAGGATGCTTCCGTTGTTCTCCTGGCAGTCTTCGAGATCCTGCAACGACCTCATATCATTTCCCAGCTGGCAATGTGAAATTCCTTGGCTGTCCTCATGGTAGTATATGAGATCCCACAGTGATCTCATTTCGTTTCCCACCTGGCAAACTGGAATTTCTTCTCTTCCCTCTTGGCAGTTCTTGAGATCCTCCACTGATCCCAATTCACTGAGATATCTCCCAGTTTCTGGTTCACATATCTAAACCATTTCCTCTTCTGGTCCGTCGAGGTTTTCAGCATACGCCAACCATCTCTTTAACAGCCTACGCTGTCTTCTGACCATCAGCTCCTTGACTGGCCATTTTACCTTCGGCTTCCTCATGGGCCATTCATATACCCATCTCGGCTTGGCTTTCTGTTGCATCCACAGTTCGAGCTTTTCTATGTCCGCCATTATTTCAGCGAGCTCTTTATCCATTTCGACAAGCTTTTCTGCCTTGCTCTTCCTCCCAGCATGCCTATGGTCTTCAGTAACCATGGCGCTGTCTCTGTCTGCTCCCCTAGAAAACCTGTTGTTGTCACTCCGCAATAAGAGTATTTCCAGCTTCATCCTACAGTCCTCCTGACTATCTTCTTGATTGCTGCCTACCTGCAAACAATCACCACAGAGTCTCCAGCGCTCTGTCTTCCTTTAACCTTCTCGCTTCACCTGAAATATACAAGTGAAGTTCCTGCTCTGATACCACTTGACGTAGTGAGACACACGCGACCACCACCTCACGCTCTCCTGCCCAAAGGATAGATCAATCACTTCATGTGAGCCGAAGTGGCTCTTCCGATTCCCTATTGGAATCTCTGATGACAACCCGATCCAAAGGTCCTTAATTTCCCCACACGGCTCTTCTGCACTTAACCGTGAACTCTCCCGATGAAATTTTGGGTTTCGGGGTTTCATGATCCCCGACATCAAGAGTTCCTGTCCTCTTGAACTCTCGAACTCCAATTGTCGATGCGCTCTCTTCTGGCCTTAGCCCATCCTGGCTATGCTCTGGTCCATACAACCTCTTCTCATAGGACCACAGCCTTATAACTCCTATCGGGATTCGGGGTTTCACAACCCTCGATGTCACGAACCTCTACCCTCGCAATCTCCCGATCTCCAATTCGCCGATACGTCGCTTTATGCATTAGTCCTCCTGGTTAAGCCCTTTTGTCCATGCGACCAACCCTATATGACCACAGTCAAACCACCTATCGGGACTTCAGGGTTTCAAATGCTCAAATTCATTTTCCCACGGGACTGTCGATCCCTCGAATCCCAATCCTTCGATATGCTGACAGCTGGCCCCAAATGGAACTTCTCTCCTTGTCGAGGTTTTGGACTTTACTATTCCGAATTGAAAGGACTTTGTGTCCATGGGATTCCTGATATCCCGATCCTCGATTCTCTGATATGGCTCTCCTGCTAGTGCCTTTCCTGAAGGCCTTCGATCACTGCCACGTGTCCTCTTCAAATGGATGGCTCTGATCACCTCTTGTTGTTCGTGACTTCAAGTGTCCCGGATGCCTTGTCCTATGGACTTGCGAAATGTCGAACTTCGATGGGCCAAAATACAGACAGGCGCTCGATCTCCACCACGTGTCTCCATAAGCAGACGACCCAGATCCCTTCTCGTGATTTCGAGACTTGAAGTGTCCCGACTTCCTCGACCTCGAGAATTCCGATATCCCGAACGCCGATACCCCGATGCTTGTCTCTCGTTGGGACTTTCACCTCAAATATTTTAGATGGTAAAGCTCGTGCAGCTCCTGTCCGATCCGACGGCTGATGGGTAATTGGACCAAGATCCAATGGTCTAGATCTGTTCTTCCTGCGCGCTCCTCCTATGCATATCCTGGACGTAAAAACCAACGGTCTAGATCTCTTTGCTCCATTGATCCGACGACTGTTATGCTCTCCTGAGCTTGTGCACTCCTTCTTCCCAGACTTGGAAGAGCTTCGAGTTCTCAAAGGCCTCGGCCTTTGTCTCCCTTTCTCTGCGAGCTCTCGGCTTTAAGCCTCGCTTGCGTTCTCCTGGACATTGTTCCTCCTGAGCTTTTGCTTCCAAATCCCCAAGGGATTCTTGGACTTCTGCGCCTCTATAGAGTCTTCAGGCATGCGCTGTGCTATCTCTCCTGATATTTTCACATGCTCAGACCCCTACGGGATTTTATCTTTCTTCCCTTCTCCCACAGAATGGAGAATGTAACGCCCTCCTGGCAATTCTTCTACTCAAGTGATTCCTTGTTGAGTCTGCAGGGTGTTCAACAACCCTGTGAAGATCCCTCAGTGGATTCTTCCTCAAATTACAGAACTCAAAGATTTCTCTTCTCTTCTGTGCCTATCTGCAAACTGACTCAATGCCCACCTGGAAGAGTATCTTCTCCCAGAAAGTTTAGCAGTTATGTCTCCTTCTATGCACCCCTTGCACCTGCTCAATGCCCACTTGGCAGAGCTCTCAGAATCGTCAATGATTCTGGTTCTTTCTGAACTGACAGTAGAGTTCTTCCTCTGTGCAGTCCTTGCACCTACTCAATGCTCACCTGGCAGAGCTTCACATAACTCCTCAGAGATTATGTCTGCAACTGCGTTCTTCTCCAACAGCCTTGCCTCCTGAGGTGTTCAGTAACCTCACAGGTTTTCTCCTGAGTTGTTGACTCCAGTTCCTGTGCCGCAACACGTCTTTGTCTGAACCCGCAGAATTAAGAAGTGCTTCTGTGCACTGATATTCAGAGACCGCGGTACTCTGTCACACCCTCCTGGCATGAAACCACAAAGAACCTCAAACCTGGAAATCAAACACACTTCTGCAAATGAAAACCTACATCATAGATTCATATCATATGAAGAACACTCACAGACATTCATTCAACACAGAAATATATGCAGAAAAAACTGCTTCTGTTTGTATTAAAATGACAAATGCATGTTTGTACAAGGGTGTTCTCGAGCTCTCTCTGGCTCTTCTCTTCTTCTCTCTACATGTAGATTCTAACTCAACTCTATCCACCTACACAAAATGAGATCCTAAATCTCTTTTACCTGAGGGGGCTCTTCGAGCTCTTCCCTCCAACCTACCTACCCTATTCAATTGCATTGAATGGGTTGTCTAGTCCGCATCCGGATCTAGATCTCAGCCATACAAACATATTAAAGGCCGATCTACCTAACTCCTACACAAAGGCATGGCTCCACAACTCACCAGCTTTTAAACATTAAATTACATTCAATTACAAATTAAAAGATGAGGGTTGCGCCTCTCTTCAGCTTTGAATGCGTGCGCTTGACACGGCTCGCTGGCTGACGTGGAGAGATGCTCCTGCATCAATATGTCTATCCAAAATATGATCATTAGATGCCTATTTTATGCAGTCGTGGTTGAGCTCTGTTGGTGTCAGTTGTTCTGCTACTTCTGAGGTGTCCAATAATGGTGGGAAATAAGGGCGAAGGAGATCCACGTTGAACACTGGGTGCATGCCAAGGAAAGGAGGTATGTTGGGCTCAAAATCATTATCCCCCACAGCCTTTGTGATAGTGTACAACCCATAACAGAGTGGGTGAATCTTTCGTTGGGGTCCTATAAGGCGTTCTTTCTGCAAGTGCAACCAAACTTTGTCGCCCACCTGAAACTTATGTGGCACCCGAATGTTTCCAACACTGATCTAGTGACTATTACCTTAAATGGTATGCTATAAGATTATCATATGTTCATAACAGGTCTTGCAGCAAGGGAGAAATCTCCTACGTTTGAAGAACTGACAAGTATTTTTCTGCAAGAGGAAGAGAGGTGCGGGAATCTGAAGCCTCAGAGTAAAGATTTGGCACTGTGGTCAAATAATAGATTTGCGAGAGGGTGATCAGGAGTAAGAAGCAGAGGAGGTAGTTCATGGCCGAGAGGCGGTTCATGGCAAAGAGGCAATTCATTGCAGAGAAGACAATCTCCAAATCAAGGTATGCAATCTAATAGGAATGAGTCAAAGGGTTGTTTTTATTATGGTCAACCTGGACATATGGTTAAAGACTGTCATAAGAAGAAAAATGATGAGGCTAGGAATAAACCTAGAACACATTCAGGTCATTATGCAGAAAAATCTTCAAATCAAGATCTCAGATTATTTATTGCTAGTGATGATATTGATGAACCCCCGAATTTTGACTCACGGGATCTTAGGTTGTTTGTGTCTAACGCTGCTTTATCTGTTGAAACAGGTGATTCTGATGCTTGGTTTGTGGATTCTAGAGCATCAGTACATATGAATTGTAATAAAAATTGGTATACTAATTTTAAAGAAACACAGAATGGTGCCAGCATATATCTTGGAGATGACCACGCTCATCAAATCAAGGGAAATGGAGACATTCCTGTGATATTGTTGAATGGTACTATTCGTCACATTCGCAATGTGGTGTATGTGCCAAGAATAAAGAAAAATTTGATCTTTGTGTCCACCATTACAGATCAGAACTTGAAGGTTGAATTCTTCAAGAATTATTGCATAGTGAGGATCTGTTGGACCACTTCCAAACTGTTGCAACATGAGTTAGAGCAGGAGGTCTATACAAACTTGATGTTACCAGCAAATCATATCATGCACTGACTTCTACACCTATGCCAACAGAGATTCTTTGTCATCAAAGGTATGGACACATCAATTATCCTGATTTATTGTTATTACATAAAAAGAATATGGTTGAAGGACTTCCCATGTTAAAGAATGAGAAGGTTTCTTGTGATGGATGTGCATTAGGAAAGATGCACAGAGATGAATTCCCCTCTAATCCTAATAAGAAAAAGAGAGATGTGTTAGATCTTGTGCATACTGATGTTTGTGGGCCTATGCAGACGAGGTCTTTAGGAGGTGCATTTTACTTTCTATTATTTATTGATGACTGCACAAGATACACATGGATTTACTTCCTTAGACGAAAAAGTGATGTTTTCAAGTACTTTAAGGAATTCAGAACCATGGTGGAAAAGAAGACAGGAAAATCCATCAAAATCCTCCATTCAGATCAAGGGGGAGAGTATAAATCAGGGGACTTCAACAAATATTGCAAAGATAATGGAATAGTACAGCAGTTTACAGTACCTCACACTCCACAGCAAAATGGAGTCGCTGAAAGGAAAAACAGAACTCTGGTAGAGTGTGCACGTAGTATGATGAAAGGTAAGAATTTCTCAAATGCATTTTGGGTTGAAGCCATAAATACTGCAGTTTATTTAAAGAATAGAAGTCCAACAAGGTGTCTTGATAATGTTACTCCTTTCGAGGCCTTGTATGGGTCCAAACCCGCAGTTCATAATTTGAAAGTATTTGGGTGTAAGGCTTTTGATCATATTCCAAAGGAGAATAGGAAGAAATTGGATGCTAAAGCCATTAAAATATATTTTCATTGGGTATTGTTCTGAATTTAAAGCATACAAAATGTTTGATCCTGCTACTCACAAGGTATTTGCAAGTAGAGATGTACTTTTCCATGAGTAGAAAGCAGGAAATCATGACGACAACAGTAAAAAGGAATGGCAGAGACTTCTTGATGAAAGAGTTAAAGAAGAGCAACAGCAACAACAACATTCCAGACAACAACAGCCATCCATGCAGCGACAGTAGCATCAACAACAAGAAGGACTTAGTGATATGGACAATTCAAGCAGTCACAGTTCACTTAGAGGTGAAGATAGATCTTCACAAAGTGGGGAGGAAGATAATCAGTTGAGAAGATCTTCAAGACAGATTCGTCTTCCTGAGAGGTATAAAGACTATGCCCTAATGAGTAGCATTTCAAATGTCATAGAACCCATGAGTTTTGATGAAGCTAATGA
>ML777527.1:254213-269423 GCA_009831015.1 Picea engelmannii | reverse complement strand
AAGGCAGTACTCAAGTATCTAAAAGGTACACTTGATTATGGTATTAAATATACTGATGCATCTGATGTTGAGTTGACAGGTTATTCAGATTCTAATTGGGCTGGCAATCTGGATGATCGAAGATCAACCACTGGATATGCGTTTAGCATTAGATCTGGGGTTGTTTCATGGAGCAGTAAAAAACAGCCCACTGTATCTTTGTCTTTTACTGAAGCAGAATATAAAGCCTTGTGTGCAGCAACTTGTGAAGTTGTTTGGTTAAAAAGACTTCTTCAAGTTATTGGAGAAGAACGAAAGGAACCTACGATGATCAGATGTGATAATCAAAGTTCAATCAATATTGCGAAGAATCTGATTTTTCATGCAAGGACAAAGCATGTTGAAGAAAAGTATCATTTTGTTCGAGAAAAGTTGTAGTCAAATGAAATAACTCTTGTGTATTGTAATACTAGTGAAAATGCTGCTGATATTTTCACTAAGCCTCTTGGAAAGATTAAGTTTGAACTGTTTAGGGAGATGTTAGGTGTAGAAGTCAATCCATTCTCCATTAAGGGGGAGACTTGGAAATAATGGAGAAAGCGTCAGTTGTAAGCGCTAGTTGTAAGCACCAGTTATAAGCTTCACTTGTAAGAGTCAGTTGTAGACGTGTCCAGAGTCAATTCTTAATTAAGAGTCTAGTTATCTTTGGTTTGCATGTAACCGACTCGGTAGAATCTTTTTCTATATAAAGATGTGATCCGTCTTCATTGAATAATATAATGATGTAATCCGTGTTCTGCATATTTTATCTTGTCCAACCGTCCGGAAACAACCCTTGCATGCATCATTCAATAGCATATCAATGGTGGCGACCAAATATCCGGCGAGTAAATCCGGCAGTAGTTTGCCAGCAGCTCACTCCGCTTATCTGCCCCAAGCTCCGTTACAGTCTGAGTCCCACCAAGTCGTCCACCTGTTGATTGACATAGGGGATGGACGTTATGTATTACATCCTTTACTGCTGCTGCAATTTGCTCTCCGGCTGCACGTTATGTATTAGATATTTTACTGCTGCTGCAATTTGCTCTCCGGCTGCACGTTATGTATTACATATTTTACTGCTGCTGCAATTTTCTCTCCCACTGCCATTCAAATTTAGCTCTCTCGTGGCCATTCAAATTTTTCAACTACGCTTTTGCATTTTGATGTCTGTTCCATCCTATTCCACTCTCTTGTGATTCTATACCCAACGCAGGGCTGGAGAAGGCAGGACAAGCTCAAAAAACAACTCAATTAACAATTTATATTATTCTACTCTTTCGTATTCTTTAGTCTATACTATTGTAAAATCTTCTATATCAGTTGGTGAGTTTACTATTGAGGTTATGGGCGAGTCCATTCGATATGAGGGTTCTGATTGGATTGGAAGAGAAAGGCGTCAAATATGAATACCAAGAAGAGAATCTCTTGAATAAGGGAGAACTGTTACTGCAAATGAACCCTGTTCACAAGAAGATACCAGTCCTCATCCATAAAGGCAAGCCTTTCTACGAGTCTCTCAGCATTCTCGAATACATCGACTTGGCCTGGGCCAGCTCCAATCCTTTTATGCCCTCCAACGCATATGATCGAGCCCATGCAAGATTCTGGGCAGACTTTGTAGACAAGAAAGTATTCATATTATTCACATGCTCATTTTAAATCCCTGATTGCTTCTTCATTTCATCTGAGATTAATTAATGGTGTGGACTAACTTGCTTTCGTTTGTGCAGGTTTATGGTAATTGCGGTTCTCCCATTGTGAAATACAAAGGGGAAGCCCAGGAAGAGGCTAAGCGTAGTATATTGGAGTACCTGGGATTGTTGGAAGGAGCGCTTAATGAACTTTCGGGAGGTATTAAGCCTTATTTTGGAGGGGAACAGTTTGGTTTTATGGATATTGCCTTCATTCCATTTGCCTCTTGTTTCCTTGCCTGGGAAACAATGGCCAATTGGAAGATACCATTGAACATTCAGTTCCCAAGGCTTCATCAGTGGGTGAATGCATGTATGGAGAGAGAGAGTGCCAAGAAAATCCTTCCACCCCCTGAGAAGCTTGCAGACTTCGTGAGGAAGAGATTTCAGAGCTCCGTGTGAATTTATATATATAGTATCTTACAAGTTACATTTGTAGTAGAGAGTTAGGACCCGACCCGATTACTGTGGTTTTTGTCTTGGTTCCTTGCCTGGAAAACAATGGGTAATTGGAAGATACCATTGAACACTCAGTTCCCAAGGCTTCGTCAGTGGGTGAATGCATGTATGGAGAGAGAGAGCGTCAAGAAAATCCTTTCACTCCCTGAGAAGCTTGCAGACTTCGTGAGGAAGAGATTTCAGAGCTCCGTGTGAATATATATATAATATATATATGGTATCTTACAAGTTACCTATGTAGTAGAGAGTCAGGACCGGACCCGATTACTGTGGTTTTTGTCTGTTACGATCTGAACAGTGAAATTTCATGTCCCTTTAAATCCATAATAAAAACATCATCTTTTTGGATATTTTTGTTCTATTTTCTGTAAATATGATCCATTGATGTTCTGGATTCATTATAAGGTTGTCTATATACATTATAAGGTTGGATCGATTTTAATCATGATTTTACTCTCCTTTGTTTGTTTGTTGTTGATCATGTGATCTATCTTACCCTTGGGACAATCTAAATTCCGCTAATTCTATACAGAATGAGTAATATGACTATTATGAAGTATTCCTTTTTTTTTCACTTTTGAGCTACCTTCAGATTAAATGGATGTCTATACCAAAAATTTAAAAGTTGTTGCATTCCATCTTCAGTGTTTTAATTTACAAATTACTGAGCTATCTTTCATATTCGAATGGAGGTTTATCTTAAAAGTTATTACACAACATTTTAAATAACATCTTAAATAATATTTTAAATGATGATGATTAACGTCCACTAAAACTTAATTGGTCTATTGGACCTTAAGAGGGTAAGTGATTACTTGTGATTCTTTAGAATTTTGTTTCTGTGCTTTCCAAGATCACCATACTTTATTATATATTTCATAAATTTTTACTATTTTAAAATGTTTAAAATGTTTTTGCAGTGAGAGAAAATGTTTAAAATGTTTTTGCATTGAGAGATACTTCAGAATGAGTTTGACTGAAATGCATATTTTTTTTTTGGTCAATATGGAATTATATTAATAAAAAAAATATTTCAATCTGTCATAAATGAAATGCTTCACTGTTTATTTTAAATAAAATATTTTTATAACAATTTTCTTGATTATGTAAATAGGTGATTTTTACATCCTAATGTATTTCATGTTTAATATATGTTTAATATGAAGTTAATAAGTGACATTTAAAAAAATATTAATAAAAAAAAATTCAATTTACCCCATAAATAAAATATTTGAATATTTGTATCATATATATATATATATATATATATATATTAACGTCCAGTGAGACTTAATTGGTCTAACCCCCTCCCACAAAGGGGTAAGTAGAGGAAATCATTCTTCATTATCCACATTTTTAACATTGGTACCAGAGATGATGACCAACATTCTCCATAGTGCTCATCCAATGATGGTGGTTCAACACATGAGGTATATTCGACATTGTTTCATACAAAGTGTTTACATTTAATGTATCCCTTTAATATATCAAAAGCCAATTTAATTCCCCCTTGCTATGAGGTCATCACCCCAAGTCCTAATGCATTGAATGCATATATAAAGAAATGACTTAATTGAATTATCCCGATGTAATAAATGCATAAACCTGAAAAGGGATTTGTAAGGTAAAACAATGAATATCAAAAGCCAAGATAAGGGTGGAAATAAATAGTGTTGAGGAAAGGGTAACTCAATGCATTAAGTGCTCCCTCTATAAATGTGCTCATGGAGATGAACAACACATGTCCTTGCATGTCAATGACACCATGACCATAAAGTAAACCCCATGTCATATCATTCACTCACACTTACGCTTTCATTGGTTTCTCGGGAAATATTCCACTACTTGGGTACTGGCACACCTAATAGGGTTCTATGATGTTCCTCTCATACTTAAACTTTGGAAGTTGCATAAGATTATAAGCTAGTGCGAATTTTGAAGAATATACCTAATGTGAATTACTTACGTAGCTTTTGCATTGAAATGTGACTAAATTTTTATGATTCTAATGACTCTTATATCCATGATGGTTGGTCTCACTTGATTCACTAAGCCCATGCTTGATAATGATGTACCAATTGACATGGTCCTTTGGAAGACGTTGGTGATGCTTCCGTTGCACTTCATGGAGGACTTTGGAGCCTTGATGATGAGCATTGGACCTTGTGATGATTTGGTGTGCCTCTTGACACCCTTAGTCACCTCCTGGACCATGGACGTCGCACCTAGGAGCTAAGACATTGCACCAAGATCCTGATGTGTCACTTAAAGAGAAGGGAACCCCACCATGGATGTTGCACCCATTTGAGGACGTTGAGGTTGAGCTTCATGATGTATCCTTTGATGATGAAAGTACACCTCTTTGAAGAGGTCATGGAGCCCTTTGCCTTGATGATTTCATGACTGGGAGCATGGACAATGCACATGTGATGGGATGCCACACTTAAGGATGATGTGACACTTGCTTGAGCCAACCTAACACTTGGATGATGCATTTGAACTTTGTTAATGAGGAGATGTGACCTTTATTATCAGGAGGCATGGCTTTTGATGATGCTTTGCACTTTTTGGGGAGAGACGTGACTTTTGGAGCCTTTGTACTGTTGATTTTTCTATGTGATATAATATTGTTTATTCGATATGTTATTGCAATGATGAGTGTTCCATATATAGAGAATATATGGTGACCATCCATGAAAGGATGCATCCTTTGGATAATCAATAACTATTTATTATTATCATTTACTTATTATATATATTATTTAATAATCAATAATTATATTATTAATTATTAATCTAAGAGAATGTCTTTCCGATGTTGTCCAAACATCAACACTCCCTCTCAATGAGGGAGACATTCTGCATCATGCCAAACTTGTCTCTGAAGTATACAAACTTCGCCCTAGACTCATAAAACTTGACTATAAGTCTTGGGAGATGTCTCTCTCTCACATGAACCTAGGGGAAACTCCTTTTGAGTCTCTCCCTCTGAGCCAAATGACTCTCTCTGAGATCATGCTCACTCTGGGTCCACATGTGATAGAATCTAGCTTCTCGAGTCTTCATCATTCCTTGTCAAACCACCATGACTAGGACAAATACCACACCAAGATCATTCACTATAGGTACACTCATGTGAGTAATGTCAGCCCAATGCTGACTAACATGTGGAAAGCACCTCAAGCACCTCGAGTCCATATTAATCATTTTCATGATCAAGGAAGTACTATGCCTGGGCCCA
This sequence comes from Picea engelmannii, assembly GCA_009831015.1. Taxonomy (NCBI): domain Eukaryota; kingdom Viridiplantae; phylum Streptophyta; class Pinopsida; order Pinales; family Pinaceae; genus Picea; species Picea engelmannii. The sequence goes on along the minus strand of ML777527.1, from coordinate 264,011 downwards.
TTTACCACCAGTACACCTTTGTGATAAATGTATCCTATCTCCCTTGGTCTGCAGCCCAATCCGGGAGAAGGTCTACACGATGTTGAAACATCAACACTCCCTCTTAGCTAGGTAGGTATCTTTCTGTAGTAGTACACAACTACTCTCCACCAGTACACAACCACTGCTAGTAGCACACAACTACTATCCAGTGACACACAGTCACTGCCAGTGGTACACAACCACTGTAGTAGTAAAATGTTTGTCACACATGACACTCCCATGTGGACTTCTAAAGGCTACTCCCTCTAGAAACACTAGGGTCAACTCCCCATAGTGTGTGATGTCAAGGTCAACTTCCTTGACATGTCCTCATGTTCTCTCCACAAGGGACATTGTGATATAAGCCCAAACCCACTTATCCCTTCTCTGATAAGTGTCCTCACAGATCAACTCAACTCTGTGCACTCACTGCATAGATAAACTGGCTAAGTGCACTCACTGCATAGAAAATATTTGGTATGGTGTTAACCAGATACATCAATGATCCAATCAATTGTCTGTATAGGGTCAGATCAATCTTGTCGAAATCAGAATAAGACACACATAGTTTCTTCAGATTTGTCACCAATGGTGTAGCCATGCGCTTAAAGTTCAACATCCCAAACTTTTTCAATATCTCAACTATATACTTCCCCTGACTTAGGAATATCTCATCATTTCTATGCCACACTTCTAGTCCCAAGAAGTAGTGCATCATACCAAGGTCCTTCATCTCAAACTCAGAGGCCAACGCATACTTGCATTCAGAAATAAGGCTCTTCATACCGGTGAGGAATAAATCATCAACGTAGAGGACCAAAATTAGGGACTTACCATTAACAGTCTTGTAGTACAAGTTGGGATCAAAAACACTTTTTTTGAATCCCAAACTCATCAGGTATCCATCAATCCTCGCATATCAATCTCGAGGTGCCTGCTTGAGTCCATACAGGGTCTTCTTCGACCTGCACACATGAGATTCCCTCTCATGTATCACGAAAGCATCTTGTTGCTCAATGTATACTTCTTCCTCAATCTCTCCATTGAGAAATATTTTCTTCACATCCATCTGAAGTTGTCTTCAACCCATGGATGTTGCAAGGGAAATAATCGTCCATATAGAAGTGTATCGAGCAATAGGAGTAAATGTCTCCTCATAATCTATTCCCTCCACTTGAGAGAATCCTCTAGCAAAAATTATCGTTTTTGTGCTTCTCGATGCTCTCGTCGGTTGTGTTTGATCTTATAGATCCACTTGGAAGTCACTACAAAATTTCCTTCAGGTCTTGCAAAAATATTCCACACATTGTTCTTCATGATGGACTGATAATCCTCCAGCATGAAATCTCTCCATACTAGATGATTATTTTCCACCTCATAATAGGAAGACTCAGAATCAATGATTGTTTCTCATAGCTACGACATAGCATGAATATCTATGAGGTCTCTTTCTCTCTCAGAAGGTACCATGAGGAGATGCATTTCCTTCTTCCTCCTACAGAGTATGATGAGACCATGTAGGTCTCTTTTGACATAATGCAATATCTCTGGGAACATTAACTGGAGCTATAGGATCAATGGGATCAATTGGATCAGTAGGCTCAATTGTCTCCCAATGAACTGTTGTAGGGCGAGGGGGAGAAGGCACCATCTCTCCCTATCTCTCACTATCAATATCCATGTGAGATCCTCTAGATCTCATGAAGGCTACCTCCTCCTCAAAGGTAACATCTCTTCTCACCTCAATATGTCTTTGACCATGGATGTAGATTTGGTATGCCTTAGAAGACTCACTGTACCCCACAAATGTACCAATTCTACCTGAAGGGTCTAGCTTGGTGCTTTTCTCCTTGGGTACATGAATGTATATTGGACACCCAAATATCCTAAAGTTTCCAACCTTAGGCTTCACTCATGAACTGTTTCCATACTAGACATCTCATGGTTCCCTCGTGGAACACATGTCTAAGACATATCGAGGTTCCCTCATGGAACCAATGTCTTCTCTAGGACATATCGAGGTTTCCTCATGGAGCCAATGTCCCCCAAGACATATCGAGGATTCCTCATGAAACAAATTTCTTGGTTCCTTCATCTAATTGTCTAAGGCATGTCATTATGAAGTCCACTTCCCCCCTACTAGTCCACATAGGACCCTCTAGGAAGAATGTCTCATTTTGCTACCTCAAACATCTCTTTTCGACAACTCACATATTTATGGGTGCCTTGCCCTTACTTCTTGATGCAATGGAGTGTAACCAAACTCGTCCTTTAGCTTGATGTTGGAACCATTGGAGATTAGAACTTGGGCAATATTAACCCGCCCTTTTCTCACAACGTAATGAAAAGTTGTGTGCTCACCACACTTTACCACATAAACATCTGCACCTGTCTACAGTAATTCTTCCACAAAATTAGCATGCCCACTGCTCATAACGGAATGGAGTGAAGTCAACCCTTTCTCGTCATTACCATGGACTGTATGTTTTTCTTGTCCTCCCCATGTTGCGAGCTCACGATGAGCGTGTATGCGCAACAAACAACCATTGGAAACCCTACGCACTTCTCGAGGAGTCAAACTCGTGAATCTCTTGAAGCCAAAAAGAAGCCATAAATCTCTCTTCCATATATGTGCATTTTGGCTTCCGTAAATGCACATTTACGGAAGCCAAAATGTGCATATACAGAAGGAAAAATATGCATATGCGAAAGAGAGCTTTCGTATATGTGCATTTACGGAAGGAAAAAATGCACATTTACGGAAAACAAAAATGCGTATTTATGGAAGTTCTCTTCCATATATGTACATTTTGCCTTCCGTATATGCGCATTTACGGAAGCCAAAATGCGCATATACGAAAGCTCTCTTCCGTATATAGAGCTTTCATATATGCGCATTTACAGAAGCCAAAATGCGCATATACGTAAGACAGAATGCGCTTATATGAAAGATAGCTTCCATATATGCGCATTTTGGCTTCCGTAAATACTCATATACGAAATCTCTCTTTCGTATATGCGCATTTTGGCTTCCGTATATGCACATTTACGGAAAGAAAAAATGCACATATACGGAAGCCAAAATGCGCATATACGGAAGAGAGCTTTCGTTTATGTGCATTTTGGCTTCTGTATATGCACATTTACGAAATCCAAAATGTGCATATACGGAAGCTCTATATACAGAAGAGAGCTTACGTAAATGTGAATATACAGAAGACAAAATGCGCATATACAGAAGAGAGCTTCCGTATATGCGTGCATTTATGGAAGGAAAAAATGTGCAACGGAAGCCAAAATGCGCATATACGGAAGAGAGCTTCCGTATATGCACATTTTGGCTTCTGTAAATCTCTCTTCCATATATGCGCATTTTGACTTTCGTAAATGTGCATTTACGGAAGCCAAAATGTGCATACACGAAAGGAAAAATGTGCATATACGAAAGAGATCTTTTGTATATGCGCATTTATGGAAGGAAAAAATGCGCATTTACGAAAAACAAAAATGTGCATTTATGGAAGCTCTCTTACGTATATGTACATTTTTCCTTCTGTATATGCGCATTTACGGAAGCCAAAATGCGCATATACGGAAGCTCTCTTCCGTATATAGAGCTTTCGTATATTCACATTTACGGAAGCCAAAATGCGCATATATGGAAGATAGCTTCCATATATGCGCATTTACGGAAGAAAAAAATGCGCATATACAAAGCCAAAATGCACATATACGGAAGAGAGATTCTGTATATGTGCATTTTGGTTTCTATATATGCACATTTATGGAAGCCAAAATGCACATATACGGAAGAGAGCTTTTGTATATGCACATTATGGCTTCCGTAGATGCACATATACAGAAGACAAAATGTGCATATACAGAAGAGAGATTTCGTATATGCGCATTTATGGAAGGAAAAAGTGCGCATTTACAAAAGCAAAAATGTGCATATACAGAAGAGAGATTCTGTAAATCTCTCTTTCGTATATGCTCATTTTGGCTTCTGTAAATGCACATATACAGAAGCCAAAATGCGCATTTACGGAATCCAAAATGCGCATATACAGAAGTCAAATTTCCAGAGGTCATAGTTTCGGAGGGCGTAGTTCAAGAGGTCATAGTTCTAGAGGGCATAGTTTCAGAGGTCATAGTTCCACAGGTCACAGTTCCACAGGTCATAGTTCCAAAGGTCATAATTCCAGAGGGCGTAGTTCCAGAGGTCATAGTTTTAGAGTTCATAGTTCCAGAGGGCATAGTTCCAGAGGTCATAGTTCCAGAGGGCATAGTTCCACAGGTCATAGTTCCAAAGGTCATAGTTACAAAGGGTGTAGTTCCAGAGGTCATAGTTCTGGAGGGCGTAGTTCCAAAAGTCATTGTTGATTAAGTTTGGTTGTCATTGATGTCAACCATTGAAGAAAGCCCCGTAGCACAAAGGTTGGGTAATGGACCCAAGATTGTTTGATGTAAAGATGACTCGTTATTGTCTTGTCATGGTTGATAATAAGTAGAAATGGATGAACTCCAAAGTGTTCTCCTTATGGTGAAATCCCTCACGGGAAGATGCTTTATGGATTGAGTTATCCTAGAAGTATGGTTAGAGAACCCATGCTTATTTGTGGAATAATGAGATGAACGACAGTGAATTTGTTAGTGAAAATATCCTATATGGATAGTTGGATCACACTCTCCACCATCTCCCTCACTCGTCATTTGCACTTTCTTCTCCCTGCCTCCCTTACCAGCTGGCTAATATTGGCTAAGATACGACGAAACATCCAAGGAGACAGAGAAGGAAAACGACGATGTGTGTGGGGAAAGTGTCCCACTTCCACCGTTGGAAATATCACAGTGTGGGAGGGCAGGCCAAGTGTTTATAATAGATATGTAGATATTCTTGGACTCTGAGAAATTTTCCTTAAAAAGAAAGAAAATGATTTTAATGTCCACTAGGTTAACAATAGTTTATGGGATAGACAGCCTCACACATTGATTTCTACAGTTCAGTTTTTTTCTTGTTCAATTTGATGACGAGCTTTCCCAATTTCTCCATTGTCCCCTCCCTGAATAAGTTATTCCAAGAGTTGGCAGTTAGATTGAGTGAAATTGATAGAATAGAAATATAACATTTTATTTTGTCAGTGAAACTATCCTATTTGGGAGATCCTTGTATTAAATCCAAAGTATAAAATATTTTTTAAGAGTAGAGTCGGTATGGGTAAACATTGTTGCCATTCTTATAAACATAAAATATATACAAATATTACATTAAAATATTTTCAAGAAGTAGGTATAAGTAGCTTTCTTATTAATTTCACTTGTTTATATATTGATTTCTAATTTAGTTTTTATGACAAATTTTAATATTTTTTATTATTAATTATATATATATTTTAACGAAAACTGTATAGTATATATATTAAAAGGAGTTGTTCCGTAGAAAACTATAGTGAAAAAGGATTACAAAAAGAGGCTTCTAGCCTAATAATAGTTCTAATACTAAAACATCAGAAAATATAAGCCTTCCCAGATTATTAACCTGCTCTTCAAAGTTGATTACATCTTTATAAAACTTTCCTAAACACCACAAAATTTTGTAATACATACTCTAGTTAGAGAAAGCAGAATCTTGGACATCTGGAGCTATGAGAATATGATATTTCCCTTCATTTGTTTCCATGGGAGCAGTGCCTTGAATGATGATGCCTAAACGACTGTCGATGCCATCCTCTCGAGGAATAATATCTCCTTGAAAGAAGGACACATAAGCCAAAGGTCGAGGATAATTTTGAGACTTCAAATGATGAATATCCATTTCCATGACATCCATCCTCCGGGAAAGGGCGGCCAAGGAAAGATCGAAATCTCGATTCTTAGAAATGGACAAATTGGTCAGTGCTTGCTCGAAATCCCCAAATTTGCTTGAGAGTTGGTGCAAGTCTGAACTATTCACCTAGGAAATTTCTTATGATGTCGGAGAACCTTTTTTATGGAACTCCAGTATGGTTCCATATCTATGGTATGAAACAAAAATTTATAATATTTACAATACCCCGAATTGACCAATTTACAACCCCAAATAACAACTAGATAAAGTTTGCGTCGAGAGAATTTCAGAAGAAATAAACCAAAATTATCACTAGAGAAAAGAGAGAGGGAACGAGAGCCTACGAAGGGCCAAGAAGAAACAATTGATTTTTCTGTCCAAAGAGAGAGGACACCATTGAAATCCCCAGTTGGAGCAAGCAGACTTGACATGACATTTACTCTTGAAACAACACCCAAGGATTCCCCACACACAAGCTTGAAACTCCATTGAGATAAACCCTCCTCTACAAAATTGTATCCACTGAGATAAACCCTCCTCAACAACTATGTATCCATCTCTCGAGCCATCTATCTACCTAAAAAACTAGTTCGCCACACACACAAATGAATGCTCGCACATATTTTTTTTTCCCAAAGTGTATGAGAGGGGGAACACATAACCTGAAACTGACTGCCATACCACTTGTACAGATGAACGAAAAACAAAAGGGGAGTAGTGGCTTTATGGGATGTAATGAACCCCCCTAACTCCATTAATTTTAATTTCTCCTTTAATCATTCTAGCACCCTCTTTGTCCTAATGATTGACAAGAGGATCCAAATCTCTTTTTATGTGGTGGGTTTTAAACTCTACAAATCTTGTGCTTAGATATAAAATACGAGATACTATGCTAAAAAAGAGATTGTTTCTAGATTGACTTGTTTTGACAATCGCTCTGACCACCATCATGGAGTCTCTAAATACAACAATTTTGGTGATGTTTTGATCCTTAGCTATGATCAATCCCTTAAGTAAAGCATAGGGCTTCAACAATATTATTTGAATCCATCGCTTTCTTTTGACAATCTCTCAGACCACCATCATGGAGTCTCCAAATAAAACAATTTTGGCGATGTTTTGATCCTTATCTATGCTCAATCCCTTAAGTAAAGCATAGGATTCAACAATATTGTTTGAATCCATCCCTTTATTTTGACAATTGCTCGTACCACCATCATGGAGTCTCCAAATACAACAATTTTGGCGATGTTTTGATCCTTAGTTATACTCAATCCCTTACGTAAAGCATAGGCTTCAACAATATTATTTGAAGCCATCCCTATCCTCACGCATAATAAGTGACAATATTCCTTGTGGGATCAAGGAGACTCCCACCCGCACCTTCCACCCCAAGATCAAATATATTAAAATTAAAACATAAAATTAATTTAATTTAAAATATAAATATTTGTTTCCTCATTTTTATCAACTATATATTTTTTTAAATGAACTTTTAAACAATAATATAAAATAGAAAATTTATTGTAAAGTTTAAATATTCTCAAGAATTTCATCTTTTATAATGAAAAAAGTTTATTGGGTCACTGATTTTGTTTGTTTTCCCATCCAACTAGATTTTCTACTCAAAGGATCTGGCTGGTCATTTGAGAAATCACAATGTTTCTCTATCATGGGCTTATCCAGCATAGGGGATTCTGTGGGAAAGTTTGTAACAAAACCGTTTCGAGCTAAAAACCCATCCCAATCATCATCCAGGGTTTTCAAACGATGGACCAATATCATTTTAATTAAACCATGGTGAAAGAGGCTAGAATTGAGGTTCTTCATCTTGTATCTTTTCAAAATTTTGTACATAATCCTTAGCAAATAAAATGACACGTTCAAATGGAAGCCGATAAAATGCATGAGAAATTGCACATGGTAAAGAAAAACCAGGCCATAACAGCCCTCATAGGTAATAAATTGTTCAAGAATTGATAACAAACCATGCCACCTAACCTTAAGCAGGGAAACAGGAATACCTTTCTTACAGTAGTCAATCTTTCTAGAGGTCATAAAAAGACTCCAGGGCACTTCGTTAATTTTCGAATTCTTGAACCACTTTTGATTAGTCAGAGGAAGCCTTGTTGCTTCACTCAAAAAATCTTCAGTCACTTCCAACTAAACATCACCAACCTTCACCTTGCATCCATCAAATGTTTGGGCGAATTCTTTGGCCACGCATAGGTTATACCCCTAGAAATTCTTAATGAAAATGTCCCAACCTTGGGCCTTAAAGTCCTCGACCGCATCATCATGAGACAACAACGCTTGAGAGCCATTCGGCTCTATCCTAACAACAGGAGCCATTAAGGGTATGACCAGACTATAATGAGGGTGACTCAAGCTAACTGTGGGTTCATATGGTAGTGGTAAAAGGGACAAGTCTGAGCTGATACCATGGAAACAAAACTAGCAACACACCAATGTGACCATAACATAAGCATGAGGGTTTTAGTCACAAAATTCAAGCGCTTCTGGTAATGAACATTTTGAATATAGATCATAACACAAAACCTTAACTCGTAATGAGAGGCCTGTCAATTCAACCTGCCAGCCAAAGGTAAAGTACAGGACACGATGTTTGCACATTAATTCCCAAGTCATGTAATGGATATAATCGATTTGCAAAGGATGGGAATGGACATGTTTTTAAAAATCAAAATGAGAATCGACATTTTGATATCAAAGTTGATTTACAAAGAATTTAAATAAACAATTTTATAGTCCAAATGTAAATCAACATAGGTATTATATCGATATTCAAACAAACTCAAAAGGGAAAATCATTCCAATATTGAATAAGAAGTAGATATAAGTCATAATGATCCTTTTTAAAAATATGTTTTAAATAGGGATATAATACGAAATCAGGCTTGATTCATGCTTTCAGTCATGAATCAAGCATGAAAACGCAAAAATAAAAAGAATAATCAAACATCTTGTGTAATCCAATAATCACCCCCATATAGTGACATTTACAGGATGAGGTGTAGGCAACTATAGGAAGTGTCGTTTGTCGTTCAAAATAAAAATAACATGTAGGGATGACACCAGTGGTGACTTACTAGGAGAAGAAATTATCTCTGCACCACCAACGAGTTCATGTTAGGGTTGATTAGAATGATTAAAGATAAAATAACAATTGAAGGGAGAACAAGCATCCCAATCAAATTCGAAAAACACCACATCGTCTAACTTCAGATGTCTTTCTGTTCAAAATGAAATACGGTGACAAGTTTTAATTATGAGAGAAATGATATTCAGGCCAATGAATCCTATACTATTGACAGGGCCGCTACTGACAACAGATGTCTATAGCCTCGGCAAGGATGTCAATTAACCCACTCTGATGCCCCTACCCTATCCAAGAATTGTCAGTTCAAAATGAAGGGCATTTTATGATTAATATAAAAAATTATACCTGATAATTTTCTTGAACCTGAGATTGCTTCGTTGTCAACAGGCATGTTCAGTACCCCGATGAAGTTGTCTTGGCATCATACATGCATTTACCCGCTGCCACCAGACCTGTTCAGTATCTCGGCGGGTTTACAGACACTTCCCAAAGCTCTCTAGAAGTTGTTTACAGTTTGGCACAAATTTAATGATCTTCAGGAGAGAGGGGTGATGCTGAAAATTTCAGTTTTTCAGAATACTCGATATTCTCCAACCTTAATTTTTCACTTGATAACCTTCATTATGATATGAAATTAGTTTTATGAAAAGAATAACTTTTTGAGGACAGGAAAGCATACTTGAGTCGTTTTCTTAAAAAACAGGGACAACGTAAAGAGCTTTAATGATGACCTTGTATGCTCATGATTATAAAGTGAAACCAAGAAACCTACTTTGAACATAAAGTTCCTTTAGCTAGGTTGCGTTTCGACAATTTACAACATTGATGC